>CAOLHI010001264.1:0-410173 GCA_948474755.1 Ctenosaura bakeri
ACAGGAATAAGGACTGCTGTTCCTGTAATATACAAATACTCCAAATTATGATTGTTCCCCAAGTGCTAAGGTTTACTGATATTAAGGTTTACTGATATTAATCTGTTGCCTTCTTAGAAACAAAAATTAAATGCTTAGTACCTGGGAGAGAGAGAGAAAATGTGTCTATGTGTATGAGACAGAGAGAGAAAGAAATGAGAAAGAATTACCAGCAGGATTGCTTTTCTTTCTGGTTTGGCATTTTGTTTTGGCATACAAACACATTAGCATTCATTTCCTCCCCCCTCTTTTTAATCTAGGAGAAATAAAATACAAAAAAAATAAGATCAAGCAACATGAAAATCGGCCACTGCCTTCTTCAACAACTCAGAAGTAACACTTCTATGGCTCCAAAATATACTTGTGCATTTTACACTTTCCCGACTATACTCCTGTCTCTCTACCTCTCATTCCATCATTTTTTTCATCCTCACCCCAGCAAAATAATGGTTTAGACAGTCATCATCTGTAACGTCTTTTTGGGATTGGCTCATACAAAGATAAGACTGCAAAGCACTGACTGCCAACCAGAAATTTAATCATAAACCTGCATTTTTAAAGGCAAGAAATGTACTAGGAAATAGACCAAGTTTTGAGATTTGATAAATGCTAAGGCCTGCTTTCTAAGATTATCTAACACAATACATAGCACCAAAAGCAACTCCATTTACTTCAACAGATTTGATCCTAGAATGGACAAAGCAGATGTAGAAAGTATTGGAATTAGCCATTTTTAAAATCTATTGCAAGACCAGTAATTTCCCAAGACAGTATTTAAACAAAACAAAACACAACAAAACAAACTCTCAGCCATTACAGCCAGGCAACAAAAAAAAATCTGTTAATCATGCTCATGGGTCTTGGGAAGAGGAGAGGCAAGCACTAGTTTGGGGACTGCAACCTTCTATGAACAGCAGTAGTACTTTGAAGATGCAAAGGAAACAACACAAGACATGTAGTCCAAAACAAAGAACTTCCTGTGAATTAAGGAACCCATGCAACAAACTTGCTCAGCAACAATCCTATCACTCAAACACGTGAGCCCATCTTAACCCCTTTAGCTTTTATTTAAAGGTCTTTAAAATATTTTCCTCTGTTCTAAGGGCACAGATTCAGATGAAGGAAAACTCCAGATAGAGATTTCTGTCAGGAAGTGAAAAACTCTCAAATGGACTGCTTTTTACACAAAAGGCAGTTTTGTTTATTGTCAGCATCTGGAGACTGGTACAGATTTAGTAGAGGTCCTCACCTACAGCAATGTTGGACAGTATTTTCTTGCATATTTCATTGCCTGCCATGATTCTACCAGAGTAAAGCAGCAACTACAGGATTTTAAGACTCCTAGCATTCCATCTAGCTGTATTATAAGTCACTAAGTAAATATTTAGTCTTGAAAAATGAGTGATGTGGTATCTGCCTTTTCTCACACTTGAGAAGTTGTATAATTGCGCAGAGTGAAGACAGCCATAACCATTTATGTGTGGTAAAGAAGGATGAATATGTATTTGATACCTTGAAAAGAAATATCCTTGTAAGACACAAAATGAAATTTAAACCACCTTCCATCATAAAGGAAGAACAATCCAGTGCAAATAAAATTCAGAAGTCAATCTCATACGTTTGGCCATTGAACTCAGAATTATAGTATGAACAGCAGTAGGACCCTAAATCTCTTTTTAATGAATAGACTGATTCAGTCTCTATGCTTAGTTGGGGAGGACCTGTTTACCATACCATGACCTAATGAAACTTGCTTTGTCATGATGTGGTGGAGGCCCTCCTCCCATGCATGTTCATCATAAGAAATAATCTTCTTACTGACACCAGGCGGGTTTTTAATGCAAGTGTTTCTGCTGCCAGTTGTACATATTTGTCTGTCAAAATATTTTCCTGAATGTTCACCAAGTCCATTAGCCTTATGATTTTAGTTAAATATTTTGTTTTTTTAAGTTTTTATACTTGATTTTATTGTACTTTATGGTTTTCAGCTCTGCAGTATGGGCAAGATTTTATTAAACCCCAAAGCAGTAGGAAACTCCAATGGCACAGCCATATGTGATTTTCCAAACCACCCCACCCATACGCCTTGGTTCTCACTGAAGAAAAAGCTAGCACTATGGAGTCAGTCTCTAGCAGAAGGGGTGTGCTATTTGGCCACCCCCTCTTCTGGCAGCAATTTTCACAGGCACCAGCTGGCTTTGGTTGAATGCCACCATTCACCACTGACACCATTCTTCTCTTTCAGCAGTGAGGTTGTAGATATACCTTACTATATCGACAGAAAAAACTTCAAACTGCTTGTCCTGTAGCCCTCGTGATACTGAAGGACCCTGGACTTTCAAATTTATAAAATGCAAGGTGGTATATAACTTTTTAATAAATAAAATAAGGCTACCATCATGTACAAAATTCCCTGAGAATAAGTTCCACTTAGTTTCACAGCCAAAAGAAAAAGCTGAACTCAGGTCTCACTGATACAAATACTATGCAGTACCTACCAGGCAACGGATTTTGCCATCAAGGAGAGCATGTGTTCCTTTATGGGGTTACCTGCAGTTAAAACAGATTGTTATATTTGTAGGGTTTCCCTTGCAGGGTTGAGGAAAAAGTGCCTGCACTCCTGCACTTGATAACAAATCATAATACCAGGAAAGTTGTAATCTGCATAGTAGCATTCTTGAAATACCTGATATATGATACAGCTGGTGGTTTATTGACATATTATTTGACTGGTCACTTACCCAACATGCTGACCCTAATATAAGACTATCTATAGGTACACAGTTCTGAACTCAAATGATGCAACCTGAAATAGGTTGTTTAAGAAGATACTGATCTCACTGTCATCCAAATTAGTAGGCTAACAGGCCAATTTTGCTGTCTTTCTTCCAATTTATTTGTCTTTCCCTAGCTTTGCTGGCAGGCACCATTTACAATTTTGCACACAAACAAAGAAACAAAGAAGTATTAAAATTGACAGGGGTTATCACCAGCCCAAATACTTTGGGTTTTCCTATTTGAATATTCCTTGGACCAGCACTGAATAACAAGAGATGAAGTGGAGTACTTTTAGTTAGTTTAAAACCAGGACATCCTTAAAAGCAGCTTCCAAGTAAATTCCCCTACAGAAGGAAATCAGTTGGGGGAAGGGGGGATTGTATATAGTTATGCATAAAAGTAAAGCATTAGCTTCAGTTGTTACAAATATACAATTTGAGCAGCTGTTCAAGCTACATGTAGGAAAAATAAGTAGCACTGTACTTCATACAGAACAGCTATATACAGGTTTTCTTCTATATCAGGTTACCTTAATGTATTAAGAAGGTCACGAGTTAATGTTTTTATTTCCAAAACAGTCAATATAATGTTGCTGTTAGCTGCCATCAAGTCAGCTTTGACTTATGGTGACCCTATCAAAGAGAGACCTCCAAGACACCCTGTTATCAACAGAGTTGCTCAGGTCCAGTAAGCTCAGGGCTGTAGCTTCCTTGATTGAAACAATCCATCTGTAATGTGGTGTTCTTCTCTCACTGCCTCCCATTTTACTAACATTATAATCTTTACTAATGTGTCATGTCATCTCATGATATGACCAAGTAGGATGGCCTCAGTCTAGTTATTTTGTCTTCTAGGGAGAATTTGGGTTTCATTTGCTGTAGGAACCATTTACCATTTTGATAGTGCATGATCTCCACAAAGCTCTCCTCCAGCACCCCTAATCACTGTGCTAGCTGAAATAACGGTACGACTTGCACCAAGTCACAAGCTCCTGTGTGATTAAAGCTATAATTCTATGCAATCATAACTGGGAGAAAGTAACAGTGACTACAGTGTGACTTCCTTAAGAAGTTGTAGAGCAAGACCTCTGAAGATAGTCCTCCAGATAATTACAACGGCCAATTCTCTATTTGTCTCGGTGGGATTTAAGTCACCTTGAACAACACTGTCTGGTCAGTTATACTTTCTTCACAGATCTAAAGAATTTGTGGAAATAGACTTTTCCAAAATCAAATGGAAAATGCAGCCAAGGAAAGAGAGGTCAGACCCAATCAATTTGTTCCATTTTAAAAAGTTAAAGATTTAAGGATTCATCTTTCGAATAATTTTTCTCTTGATGCCTTCTCTTCTACTTTGTAAAAGCTTAAGGAGGTTTGTAAGCTTTGCCAAAGCTTAAGAAGAGTAAAATATTCTCTTGATATGTCTTCTCCTGATATACTCCAGTTGTTTTCACTGTGTTCAAATTACCCTGACAACATTCCCACTTGGCATTTTTCATTCAAGTGAGAGTATCAGAAGTATTAGCTGAAAACTGCATTGTTGTTTCATGCATTTTATTTTCACATACTGATTGTTAAACATGTATGTCCTATCTATTTAAACTCTGTTTTGATTCGGTATGGAAGCATTTTAATAAGTTACTATGCCATTGCTTTTTTAAAAAAGAATCAATTAATTCTTTGTGGAACATTTCTTTCTTTTGATGTGCAGTTTAGCTGTGCCTGCTAAGATACAGTATGATGGCATTTGAATTTTATGCATTTGGTGTCATTAAGGAGCCAGCATGTTGAGATCCTGGAATGAAAGGAAGCTTTTATTTCCAATTTTACAGCATGCTGCGATGTTCAAGCCCACTGATGCATTCTGTCCAGCCTCCAAATCAAAATCTTATATCCAGGTGTGAAAAGGCGTGCATATCCTCTAAAAATAAGATCATACTACTATTTTAATTACTCATCACTACAGACCCTGAGAACAAAACCTGCATTGTGATGCAAATCATGTTTGTTAGAGCACACACTGATAATGAGTCTTTTGCAGAGTTCAAAAATATCAATAGAGATATGATTAAACTCCAGCTCAGTAGAATTAAATACATCTTGGAATCTGCAGTGCTTGCATTTCCAAAGCTGTATGTTTGTCTGTTACTTGACAACCCTTTATGTAACATATCTAATACAGACTTGCCAACTTGAATGCCTTTAACATAAAGCATCCTACATTCCACTGCATGTGTAAACACAATCCACTAAATATTTGTGGAACACAGAACACTTGCAGAACTGTTTTCCTGGCCGGGGAGGTGGGTAAGATTACGGATGTGTTGTAGGGAGTAAAACTGCACTGACATGTTACGGTCAGCAGTTTATTTGGCCAATATTTTTTTTTATCTCAGAAGGTGACTGTACAAGACTACAACTGAGAGCTCAACTGCCTTCACTAGATAAATTTATCCAGTTTCTGGAAGGACAACTATCTCAGCTTGTTGCAACATATCCAACAGGAAGAAAATTGTAATGCCTTCAAAACTAACACATTCATTACAGTATGACCCTTTATGGATTAGATGCTTCAGATGCATTAAGTGTCACTCTGAGCTGCAGACGCGTATGAACAGTGTGTGGGGCAGGTGCAGTTTCAAGAAAGATACCAGCAAATGTATTTCTTCATTAAAATACTTTTATGAACTAAAAAAATTTCTATTTTTTCTGGATTTCTAAAAGTGTTTATCTGGTGTTCTGTGGCCAACTGGCATTCTTAGGGCAGTATGTAAGCAAGACACTCAAGTATCACTTAAAATAAAGAACAGCACAGGAAAAATCCAAATCCAAGTGGATGGAAACCCCAGCTACTTCAGTTGTACCGGATTATACCTTTGCGCGAGTTGTTAGGATGCCTCATTATGAGTTCCTCATATATACGTATATAGTGTGAAAACAGATTTTCTGCCTATATTGCTCAACATCTGGTTTCCATCATGGGCAGTATAACCACAGTATAGCAGATCTGCACAGAAAGAAGATGGGGCAAGTAAGAAGATTACAGTCCATGGCTGATGACTGATGCCTCCTTCATACTATACAACTCAAGTACTTCTATTTACCTTGATTTGATATGCCATGGCAGCATCCTGTAGATCTGTTGTTTGGTGAAGCACTAGAGCTCTCTGATAAAGAAATCTAAGCACCTCACCAAACTACAATACAAAAATTCCAAAGGATGGAGTCATGGCCATTAAAGAGATATTAAACAGTTTCTATGACATAAGAGACAAAAGTGAAAAGAGTAAACTTTATTTAACCAAAACTACAGAAGTTATGACCAACCACCTTTATGGACTATTATGTTATTCTACATTCTCTGTTCAGTCAGGTTCACATACCCTCAGCTGTATCTGTGAATGGAGACAAAGTCATTTTCACGGCCAATCGCAAGTCAAGTAAATTAAGTATTCCTGGCAAAAGATGGAAACACACACGTACATATGAAAAATATTTTTTTCTATTGCTGTCTTCTTAGCATTTCCAATAGATCTGGAAGGCAGTGGCCCACCTTGGATGTGAGTTGGGTTTTCAAAACATATTTCTACTAGTTTCTATACCAACTTCTTATAGTATATTTCACTGTTCTGGTCCTAAAAAGTTTGGTCCCCATATTCCTTCTGAGAAGTCACTTGCTTCTCTGTATCTACTGCAACAAAAGCACACATTCCAAACAAGAGCACATAAAACACCATAACTGGACACATTTTCTCAATGATAGCCCGGCAAACTGTTAGTACCATTTGGAGTAAGACACTGAGCCACTGCTTATAATTATTTTGCATCTGACAATCCTCACTTTAAGGATATTTTATAACGTATTCTTTAATCTATTCCATACACAGCTTTTGCGATAAATGCAAATCAGGATCTAAATGGGAAGGAGAAGAAAAAGCCAAAAGAGACAAGCAAAACATGCCTCTTCAAGTGATGGAGTCATATTTCTCTGTTTTGGGGAACCAATCCTCAGATTTGTTTATACGACTCATTTTCTGAAATGCTCAATTTTTAATAATTTAATTTGATTTAATTCTTTGCTTTAAAATGTAATAAGTAACAAGACTTCCTTCTTTGAAGTCAAGATATTATCACTATGACTAGCAGTACTCATCATCATCAAATCAACACTCTGGGTTACTGCAAATCCTCTTCTGTCTAAGAGGCTATTTTTTCCACAGTAAGAACCTCCAGAAATAATTTTTTTTCTCCTTAAGATCAAGTGCTAAAACACATATATGGTTTGACCATAACTTTCATTCAAATTCCAGTAAACTAAGTGGCATCTACATCTGAATAAAAATGTAGGGGTTCAAGCTGAAAGATTCTACTATTCTACCTAAATCTCTCAAAAATATATTCTGTCATAAAATTCATCAGTATTTAACCACCATCTGAAATGGAAACTGTAAGGAAGAAATTCCAGTACTTTTATGTACTAATTGCATAAAATCCAAGGGCAGAAAAAGTTAAATGATAATGGGAAAGGGCTGACCTGCAGACAGAAAACAAGGATAGGTGCTTATTCCAGATGTTTAAGCAAAGGAAATTGTGGCAGAATTGAGGTCAACAATGATCAGGCGACACAGTTCAAAAGGAAGAGCTTTTCCCTAAGCCAACATGCAGAAATGGATGGTAGTTCAGCTACAGAATGCTAAATAGTAAAGATACTTGGAATATGCATTTCTCAACATATGCTTGCAAAAGCTAGAAGATAACCACCAGTATCTCCACAAAGTTCTAAGGACTCAAGAGCAGATACTGATGTCAGGGCAGCAGAGGTCTGCATCTTGCTATCAAGCCCCTCTTCCCCTGGAACTCTGATCCATCTCACCACTGATGATAAGTAGCTCTGCTCCTTGGGAATGGGAACCAACACAACAGATCAGATTGCTGCAAGGCAGAGCAATCCATGTTGTGGTCTGCCTTGGAGCACCTACTGTAAATATCCCCATAAAGGTGATAAAACTTTTTCTTTCCTCCTTCTTTTGGTTAATAAACAAGTTTCTCCTCTGGAATGTAATTATAAGTTTAAAAATTAAAAAACAAAACAGAAGGAACACTAACAGAAAGAGTTCTATTACAGTTAACATTAGGTGAAATGGATTTCAAGAAAGAAGAAAGAGACAAAAGAATGGAAGAAACAATTAATCCAATTTCAGTGAAAAATAGGTAGAGAGTGGCTTTTTATTAATGCAAGATAAAGTAGATACTTATGAGAATAAACTACAATAAAAAGAAATAAAAGTTCCAAAACCAGAAAAATTGGTAAAACTTAAAATGCCAAAAATAAATTATTATAATTTATCCTGGAGAAACACAGGGAAATCTTGGAGATTCTAAGTACCTCAGCTTGAAACTATGTTAAACCCAAATGTATCCTAGAAGGCAAAAGGTTATTTACTTTTATTTTGTGGAGTATTTTAGATTATTTATAAGTGTACTCAGCAATTACCTCAGAGTTAAAAAATACTGGTTATTTCACTATTTTAATATACTGCACTTAGCAATTTCGGAACTAAAGTTGTACCTATGTTAGTCTTTGATAAAGGTCATTAGGATTATAGCAATTCTGCAGTGGGTCAAAATTTTGGTTGAAGATTATTTGAAAACTAATAGTAACTTTACTAACCTATGCACTCTCAATCTGTACTGACAGGTTTTTCTCAAAGGTGTTAAGAGTATTTACAATTTTAAGGAGGATGATTTAGCAGAACATTTAAATATAAGGGATCCAAGAACTGATAATTCACATTTTTAACTTCAAAAAAGACCCCCAAGCAAACTAATTAGTAGATAGAAGAGTGGAATATGATAGGTGTCCAACACTACTTAAAATATGAACCCACACAAGTTCAAAGTATGAATTTTTTTTTATCAAAGAGATGTGTTTACATTAGATTACATCTATGTTACAGAAATTAAATATAAGCTGAGCAGAAAACAGTTCATCTGAAGTGGCTGCTCATACTTCAGTGTTTATTTTGATGGGTCAGATATTAAGATGGCACTAAAAAGTTGGCATTTAAAATATGGCCTGCCTCAAGGGTTCAATTCATAACACACAATATTACTTATATGACGATATTAATCTGGTTTTTCATAAGCATGGAGGCTCAGTTAATAGCTTGAACACTAATGAGATTCATCTCTACAGTAGTAATTAGAGGTCTGTTTATTTTATTAAATTTATATAAATGTAAATGTCTGTATTAAGAATGATTAACAGATGGGAGAACATAAAATGGTCCATTCAGAAGGAACTCTACAGCAACTGAATTATTTAAGGAAAAAATTAGATGCTATGAAAACATAAATTGATGGCTTTCCTGAAACTGAAATATTTTGAAGAGGGAATCAAAGCAGAAAAATTATTGGCCTCATTAGATAGGAAACATAAAAAAGAAATTTTGTTAGTTGTTAAGAAAGAATCAGGAGAAAATATGTCTCTAAGTCAAACAAACCGAAAACAACTGTGTGTTTTTATACCAAATTATACCATTCTGAGAATCAATTAGTAATATTCAGTGAGCCTTAAAAAATATTCAGATTCCCAATATTTCAGATGAGAATTATGCGTATTTGGATCCTAGGACAGCTACTCAAAAGATCTTGGAACAGAGAACAAGGTTAAGACTAAATAAAGGTGCTAGTTCTGAAGCTGAATTTTAGGAACCCAGACATTACCCAGATAAACTTAACTGCATAATTGTACAATCAACAGAGAATCAATACCACAACCTCAGAGTGAGGCAAATGTTGTATTTATTCCAGACAGGTAAAAATATAATACAGTCTGAATCTTGCAAACCAATCTCACTGCTGAATGTTGCTTACAAGAGTTCTGTGGGTATTTCAGTCAAAAGCTTGTAACGTTATATAAAAAAATTAAACATTTACTAAAAGGATCACATGTGCTTCTCTGAGATACAGCAAAAGCTTTTGATCACATGGAATGGAGTTTTTATCAGAGCTCTTGGAAGTATTACATACAAAAGGATTTTTTTTGGCTACTATTCTCTGTAGCTATAATACCAGCAAAATAATAAAAATACTGAAAAATTTAACAAGAGGAAGATGTACAGATGCCCTTTATCTGTTTTATTATCTTCAGCATAGCTCTTGCTATTAGAGAGCATAGTATTAAAGGGGTAAAAACTGGACAAGCCATTATAAAAATTGCAGTGCATGGAGATGATATAATGTTAAACTTATCACAATTTGTTCAGTCATATCCTGGCTGGTTTAATGGATAGGTAGGGGCCAGTCTCCAGAAATGAGGCAAATAAGGATTTATTCCAGACAGGTAAAAGGATAGGGGTAATCATAAATGGCCGAATTGAATTTTCAGAGGCAAGCAAGAGGCATTTCAAATATTTAGATACTTGGGATTAAGAATCTGTTTGTTTCAAGTGCTTTGGTACTTGGAAATGAAATAATCTGATTATTGTGTATAGGATCAGAAAAAGAAATTAAATCATCATTTCTAGAGGATGCTGTAATTAAAGAATATGAAAGTCAGCCAAAGCTAAAGCTGCCCTGGTTTTAATGATACCTCAAATAAAAATGACTTACATAACAAAGTTTCTGTTTGAGTTTAACAGCTCTCCATTCTTTTGTTGGTACTATGCAAATTTGTGGATGGGATGTTTTTTGTTTCAATTACATTTTATCTGGAAAATGGAAAGCAGCAAGAACCAAAGTGGATACTTCACGGGCTGAAACTGATTCCCGAGATACCACTTTTACTATCAGTAACCAGGAAGAAGACATTATATTTGAGGGAGTTTCCACAATGACAAAAATAGAACACTAAAATAAAATTCCTCATCTGAAAATATTCAAACTCAGGGGAGATCCATCTTGTTTCTTCAAATAATGCATCCCCTGTAATTCCCTTTTAATCATTCATCAGATCCTGTAATGTGTTAGATTTGCTGAAACCAACAACGCATTATCTCAAAACAGAAAAGAGATACCTGTTAGGTGTGGGTGTCAATATTTTCAAATCAGGAATTTTCTTTTATAAGAATATAAAGCCAGACAACACACTGTATTTGAAGAACATGTTAAACTCAGTCTGAAAATAGTCTTGGAGGGGAAAAGTATTTTCTTCTTTCTACCGATCCGGTAGTTAGGAAAATGGATCTCAAAAAATTATGGGAAAAAGTCTGAAGGAATCTATGTAAAATAAGATGTGGAAGAATTACTCAAAAGGGAGTAAAAAGTTCTCAGTATGTTTCTGAAAGCTGAAAGCAGCTCAATATAAAACACACTATGAATAGTATGTGATATGTCAAATTAATGAATAGGATATACAGAACCCAAAGTTTTGGAAAATATGCAAGTTTTCGAGCCATTGCGAAGTCCTCCTGAAGTTAAAAATTTATTAGACAATACTTTCTCTCCATTCGGGTTTATCCCTCTGCACTCCACACCCTCAGCCCTTCAAGGAAAGAAATATAGAATTTGACAAATTACTGAACAACCACCCAAAGATTTGAATAAAAATACTATGGTAAATTTTATGATTTTATGGTAAATTAAATGCTGTTAAAAATGCTCTAGTTAGACGCTGTAGTCACTCTGCATCTAGTAGTAATAATGACTATTTTAAGGTGCTGGACGTAACTGAGATGGATAAACTAACAGAGATGGACAGCAATATTGGGTACAACAAAATGTTTCTTTTTGTCTAAACTATCTTCTCCTCTTTCCGTTTTTTTGCTTTGGAATAACCGTCTTTGTCTGAAAATTAGATATATTTCAAATTTAAGGCAGTATCACAAAAGATCTTTAAAAAGAGATAACATTGTTCTTAATCCTGTGCAATATATAGTACCGTATGCCTCAGTTAACACTTTAGGGTCACTGGCCACTTTTTTCCAGAGGTGTCTGGTCACTCCAATATTAGATAGGAAGTCAACCCACCTCAGACTTTTGCTCAGACTTTAAAGAAGCTATTCAAACTGCTGAATCCTAGCTTCAAGATATGTTCAGCCCCTTGGATACTTTAAAGGAACTATCCCTGGTGCTGAATCCTATCCTCAGCATATGTTCAGAACCCTGGATAGTTCCTTTAAAATCTGGGCTACAACCTGACACAGATTCTCCTCAGTATTGACGCCAGAATCACCAGCCACCCCTGAGCTTCTCATCTTTCAGGCAACTTTGTCCACTATCTATTTTTTGCTCCTAACCATCGGTAGCACATAATCTGAATTAGGTCAGAAGAGTTCAGTCCAAGGGGTTGGACTGGATGACCTTCTGTTTTCTCTCTAGTCTCTTTATTCCATAACTTGCAGGGGGTATTTCACAGGCAAGGCAGCTCTTTCCCCTGCAGCTTTATTTCACTAGCATTTTCACTAACACTAAATTCACTTTCTGCATGTGCTAAACACCTGAAGTTTGACTATCATTCATAGGAAACAGAACTAGAAGTAACAAAGAACTTGAATTCTACCCCCCCCCACCACTTCCACCACTGCATTTAGGTGAAAACCAGCAACCATTGCTCTATTTGTAGTCATGACAACCATAAAATATTCTATTCCAGCTATAATTCACACTGAACGTTTGTTCATGGGTTCTGTTGTCAAGAGAAAACTCAAAATACGGCAAGTATGGCTGTTAAGCTACAGAACCAAGGAAAACTTGGAGCTTACAGAACTTTCAGCTGCACTGGTTCTTTCAAATCTACATACGTGACTTTTGAAGTTTCCATGAAAGTATCACATGAAGTGCTCACTTTAGCTTAGAATACACAAAATAAGGTTCTAATTCGCTGCCCTGGCTGATTTTTTTTTAAGAGATTTGCAGTGAGACTTCCATTCTCCAGATTTATTATGTTAACTACATTACTCAACTCTACATTTTGAAAGATATGTAAGAAGCACCCCTGCATTAAGAGAAAACGTGAAAACAAAGTTGTACTTATGGCACTGGTGGCGATTTACCTCTTAAAGAAATCAAGATATTAGCACCATTTTTTAATTACAAGCGGGGAAAAACTCTCTTGCGGACCACCTCAATGAGGAGCAGGTTATACAGAAAAGAATAAAACCTTGTTGCACATTCAGATAAGAACAGGCAGCTTACTGTGCACAGCTAAAGTTTCGAACTGTCAAGAGTAAAATATGGTTTTACTGAACTTTATAAAGTAAAAGTAAATCACACTTCTTGTTTAATCATGTCATCCTGTCTTATTAAACAAAAAAGCCCCAACACGCTACTCCTTCTTTCATGCAGCCACAGTATCTATGGAGAATGTAAAGTTTCAACCAATTCCTAAATTACAAGACATAATAATGCTGGTATCTGCAACCTTAAAACCACAATAGATTGCTTTTTAAAAACACTTCAGTATTGTCCATGCCAGAGTACACTAAGAGCTTTAAAACAAATTTGCTCAAGACCCATTCGGCATTTTTAAAAACAAGACACCTTTTACTGAAGATATGTTTATTAACAATATGCATTCATCTGAGGCTTCAGCAGGGCTAACATCATCATCTGTGTTCACTCAGAATCTATTAATCTTCTTAATCACATTACTAGAACAGTACATTTTAGAGGTCACACTTTTTACCAGTACACACCAGGTAAACCCCTTAGAATGTACAACTGTCACCCTGGAATTATTATTTTTTTTAAAAAAAATACTTATATAATTGAAACACTAGGGTGCAAAACAAACACACAGTGAATCCCTCTCCATCACAACAGAAAAAAAACACATGATCCTAACAATATAAGCAATGCTTTAAAAATATACGGGAGGAGGGTATAGGGAACATCCTGTCCTCAGTGAAAGTCCTGCTTCCCGCCTGAGGAATATGCAGGCTCAATAGAACATGCAGAGAATCGTAGATGATGTGATTCCTGGACACACCTTTTTGGTTTAGCACAATTTATTTATGTATCACCAAAAGTATCTGAGGCACTGTAAAAGAAAACAAGCCATTCAGCCCCTTGCTGGGAAGACTCGTAAGCTACCTTACATAGACAGGGCAGGACAGGACAGGATAGGTTTGGCAGGAAGGGGGAAGATAAAGAGGGGAGACTGATGAGGGACAGGAGAGATGGGTCGAGAGGGACTCAGGCTAAAATTGCTAGAAGTTCGCCTGCCTATTCTAGCCTAGGTGTTTTTAAATAAGTCTTAGGCACCTTTCAAAATAATCTAAGAGAAATCAGCGAGGAGTGACCGTGGTGCACCAGGAGCGGACTTGGCAGATGTTCATTCCAAGGTGGGAGAGATTGTCATTTTTTATTCCTTTCAAGACAGTTTTAATTAAAGATAGCCTCTGCCTGCTGGTGATGATGGATGATTTTGCAGTGGTGCGCTTTATGAAGAAGAAGAAGAAAAAAAGACCATCTACAACACAGAGCCCTTTAAACACACACACACACACACACACACACAGTCGGTCGACGGAACAGAGCGACACACTCTTCGGGGTCCGCGTCTCCTCGGAAGAGACGTCAACAGCCTCTTGAGCCTGGTGCCCGGGGGGCGCCGAGGACCCCTTTTCCCCCCACCCGGAGGGAAGTTGGAGATGGGGCGAGGCTGGCCGAGTGGGGCAGAGGGAGGAGGGGAGGGAGGGAGGAGGGGAGGGAGGCTGCCTCCTCGCAGGTCCCTTCTTCTCGTGCTTCTCCTCCACACTTTCCCCCCGAAAACCCTCCCGTTACCTCAGAGCACCCCCATGCTACTGCTTCTGGTCTTGCACATCGCACAAACACCCGGGCAGGAAGTTTTCCATGCAGGCGGCGAGCGCAGGCGCAGGGGATTCATTAGCCAGCCATTCAACCCACTGGAGGCGACTGACTCCCGGCAAAGCCCCGGCGGCCGCGCACACACAGCCGGCCGCCCGGCCCTCCCCTCGCCGCTCTCGGTCCCCGGGCCCCCAGGAGCCTCGCTGGGGTCCCCGAGGACGGCGGCGGCGGCGCTCCGAGGCGCCCCCGCCCTCCCCAGCCCCGTCCCTCCCCCTTTCCCGGGCGCCCGCTGGGCTCTTACCTTTCTCCACAGGGCGGTGCGCGCAGGAGGCGCGGCGGCGGCGCTGATGGAGGAGGAGGGGGGCGTCGGTGGGACGCGACACTCGCACGCGCGAGCAAGTGCGCGTGTCCTTGGCGGGCGAACGCGGCTTCCTCCCCCCACCTTCTTCAGGCTGGCGGGGAAGGAGGAGGAGGAGGATGCACGGGAGCAGCGGGGGAAGAGGAGGAGGCGGCGGCGGCGGCGAAGGAGGCGGCTTAGGCATTGCAGCCCCGCTTCCCTCCCTGCCTGCCTCCCTCCCCCGCTACCGCAAAGCCCCCCACGGCCGGGGCTGCCTCTCAACTCCCTCCGGGCGGCGGCGGCGGCGGGCAAGGGCGCGCGAGGCGGAGGGAGGCGGCGCGCGAGCCGCGGCGGGGCGACTTCTCCGGAGGCGGCGGCGGCGGCGGCGGCGGGCGAGGAAGAAGCGGGAGAGCCAGCTGGTGCGGCGTCGCTACCATGCTCCCTTCTTCTGGCTCCCTCCTAGTCACAGCCTGGCCGCTTTAGCTGGCGAGGGAGGCGGCCTCGGAGCCGGAGCGAGGGGCGGGCGAAGCCAATCACGGCCGCGGGGGGAGGGAGAAGGCGGGGCCAGCCGCGCGCAGCCCCGCACTCCCTTCTCTGTCTCCCCCCCCGTCCCCTCCTCCTCTCCCTCTCCCCCCGCCTCACTGCTGTGCCTCAACCCAACCCAGACTCCCCCACGGGGAGGGGTTCCGAGCGGGCAATTTGCACACCAGAGCGAGCAGCACCGGCGTGGCTGGCTGGCTGGCTGGCTGGCTGCGCCCGGGTCGCCCTTCCCTCGGCTCCAGCCCGCCGGCGCTCCCGCGTCTTCCTCTTCCCCACCTCCGCCGCCTCCGCCTCAGTAGCCGCGGCAGAGCCGGCGACGGGGCTGGCGGTGCCTTCCTGCGGGGAAAGGGAGCCCCGGCGGGCGGGGGGCGGGGGGCGGGTTGGTTCTCTTCCCCCGGAGGATGCGGCGCGGGCGGAGAGCCACCCGCGGCACCACTTCTGGTAAAGTTACGCACGCACCGAGACAGGGGCCGTTTCCGCACTAGCCTGTTATAGCGCGATGATTCCACTTTCAACCTCCTCTGGAATCCTGGGGTTTGCAGTTTCGGGAGGGGCCGGCCGGCCCCTCCCGAAACTGCAAACCCCAGGATTCCAGAGGAGGTTGAAAGTGGAATCATCGCGCTATAACAGGCTAGTGCGGAAACGGCCAGGGGAAGACTGAGCAGCTCCCGGGCGGCCACCTGATCCACGGCGCTCGTTTTCCCCTCTCCCTCGCCGGCGCTGTGACTCAGAGGCGCTTTATATAGATGCCCTGCGCTGTGTTTCCCCTGGACTTGATCCTCCGGCCGGGCTCGGCCCGCAGCGCCCCTAGGAGGACGCCGCTTGCCGGCCGGGGAGAGCCGCCGGGTCCTTCTGGGTTCCGGGGCTTCCGCCGTGACTCGCCGCTGCGACGCTACCCGCGACTCTAAAGGGGACTGTAGGGCTGCCACCCCCGGCGCAGCGTTCTCACGAGGAGGGCCGAACGACACGCGTCACCCCTGCGATCTCAGAATCTGAGAGGATCCAGGCAGCCGCAGAGCCGTGTTCTTTCGGCAGAAAGGGAGCCCTGAGTCCTGGCTGCCTTTCCCTCTGCCTTAACGCTGCCCCGCTGCGTTCCACAGGATTCCCTCTCCCCAGCATCTCGCCTAACTTCTGAGATGTCAATAGGGGTCTCCTGGGGGATCGCCTGTATCCGAATCCCAGCCAACGCAGGGCACGGGTATATTTTTTTTTTAATTGATTTTGATGGACAATAAGCCTTTAAAAAAAACCATAGTTTAGTCTCTACAGAATATCAAATATTAGGCAGGGAGGGTGAGACTGGAGGCGTGCCTGTGTGCTGGCTAGACTCTAAGGCAGAGAGTTAAATGCACTCCAATCCATTGACATTTCTTGACTTAAGAACACTTAACCGCGGTGGATTGTGGCCACTTTTAATTCCTGGGGGCTCGTGTTTGCTTGCCACTCATTCCCCCTTAAGCATATACCAACCCACTCAATATGCTGCAGCTGGAAACAAACATTTTCAAGTTGGCCGAGCCTGCATCTTGCCTAAGAGCCCTGTTTATTGAGTTCGATAGACCTTCTCCTGAGGAAGTGATTTGTAAAGTGTAGCCCTTGATTTAAACTTTATCAAATCATCCTTGGGAGAAGCTGAAGGAGGAGGAAGGTGGGGGGAGCGACTCACATGCGCACAGAATGCCTGCTACAGACAGATGTGCTCCTGAACGTTCTGAAAAGTCAGAGAGCCATGCTAAATAAGTCATAATAGCAATCAGAGCAATGATGAGCAAGGGAAGGAAAATATGGAAATCAGTGGCTTGTTCAAACCGGTAATGATAGTGAAGAGCAAGGTTTGAATAAAGGACAAACACTAGAATGGCTGAAAGGAAACTAGGAGATGGCACTGGGAAGATGCTTTTCCTTCTGCCCACCCTTACACACCTACACTTTGACCATGTTCACTGGCAATGTTGTCTGAGCTGAATACCACATGCAGTCTAAAAAGGGAAAACGGCGATCAGTTCCCGCATGTCGCTGAGTCTCTTTGACGCTGAATTTGTCAGACTTCTGTGCTGCAGTGCAATGTGTGAGATGAGAAGTTCAGATGCTTTTAAATTTTAATTATTTAAGAAAGACCCACACACATGTATGCCTGCACGCAACACTCTCCCCAGTCCCGTGCCACTTTTAGTGTAAGCCTTTTTAAAGAGAGAGAGAGAACAGTCCAGACAAAATTCACCTTGGCAGAACATTGTATGTCCATTGTGTATGCTTGACCTGGAAATGAACGAGAAGCCTCCATGGGATTGTTGGCTTGATCAGTGCAATGGCAGTCTCTCTGTGATGCTCAGATGTTCACAGAATGACTTCAAGATTGCAGACAAAGGGGAGCCAAAATTTTAGGTTGGACAGCTATCAGCTGCATATGCTATAGCTGGAGATCCTGCGTTGAGCAAGGGGTTGGACTCATTGGCCCACAATGCTCCTTCCAACTCTATGATTCTATATCCTTAAGAAAAGATTGCAGGATTCAAATGCACAAAGGTAGTTGACATTTACCATAAAGGTTCTACTGCTAAAGTTGCTTCTGTTCAAGGCAAATACTTACACGATTAAAAAGTGTCAGTTGTTTTTGTCCCAGTAAAACCATTGTGCATTTCCACAGTGTTAAATATCTTTTGCACAAGTGGTAACAATACTAATTAAATCCATTTCAGTGCCAGGTTGTAAGACTACTATGGAAAAGTGAAAGAGGGTGGGTTGAATATTTTTGCAAGGCATGCACATACTGTAAAGACAGCTTTGGAGGAGGCCTTCCTCTCTCCGCATTTAAACTTTAGAAGAAAGGACCATCAGAACTGTATTGAATATTCTGCAATGTACTTTCAAGCCCGTCCTGTGTATTCCTCTAACATGAAGAGGCAGTTGTCTCCTTATTGCCAGGCTTCTCAGTCTTTAGTCCTCTGATAGATTTGATCTTCATCTCTCAGAAGCCTCAGTCCCTTGGTCATTGTTGAGTTCAAGGCTCAGACATCTGTTGGACAAAAGGTTGAGAACTTACTTATTGTTTTGGCATTTGAGATCACAGTTTAAGTAAAATAGCTAGAATCAATGTTATTAATTAATGACAGGAAGACCAAGTATAATTTTTAATTAATGGAAATATTAGTCAGTCCAGAAATCGATAGTGTAATTCCAGTCAATGGAAATGCCTTCATTGGCAGGACCAGAAAAGGACTACCTGTCACCCTCTGTGACACCATGAGTTTTGCCAAGAGCAAAAAGTTCTTTCTTATTTGGGAAATAATAAGCATGTCAGTAGATGGAAGGCTTAACAGATTTATTAACTAACAGGGAAAGTTTCTATGTAATAGACAAATCTTATATATAAAGGAAGAACCAACATCTAAAGCACATTCCAGCAAACAGCAAAGATACTCAAGGCTAAAAGTATTTAGCACCATGCCCCCTCTTCTGGTCTGCACTAAACTCCCTCAGTGTTGCAGGACTTTTTATAGGGCAGAGCTCCCTGATCTATATGCAGTTTCTCCACCTTTCTCCAGGGACACCTGTTCCTTGCTGGACACTTGCCTCTAACTACTTACCCTTGTATCAGCGGTCTAACTCCCAGTTCTTATCAATTATTTACAACAGGGGTGTCAAATTCAATTTCATCTTGGGCTGCATCAGCATTATGGTTGCCCTCAAACGGCTGATTGTATCTGCAAGACTATATGAATATATTTACCCTTTTATCATATTAAATAATTGCCTCTGCATTCAATTATTACTGGTTTTGAAATTGCCTTCCCTCTACATCTTTTTTTCCTTGGACATTATTGGGGCTGTTTGATCATCGTTTATGGTCCCTATACCTCTGTAAAGTGACATAGAATTGGTCAGTATATCCAACGTGTGCCACTTTCTGCTTCCCAGACCCTCTCTGTGCCTCAGTCAGAAGCAGAAGCAGATTGTGAGTGCTAGCTGCTGGGCCCCTCTTCAGAATACTGGCAGCCGGGGGCCTGCAATGTGGGGATTAGACTTGCCAGGCAGGGGGAGTGCCGCAGCTGCAAGAGAGGTGCAAGGGCCACATGAAATGGCCTGGTGGGCTGGATTTGGTCCATGGACCTTGTGTTTGACACATGGAATTTACAATATCTTGTTGTTGATCATTAGGGCCTTATTAGAGGCCACTGTCTTGTCAGCAACTCCCTGCTTTCAAGGTCACAGCATGACGCAATGCTAAACACAAGCAGGGGCCAATGCAGACTTAGCATTAGATAAAGCTGCAGAGACTTCTGGGAAAAACAAGCCAAGAAAGTTAGCATAATAAAACAACTGGAACATGTCATCCTAATCCGCCTTGTACCTTTCCACTACAGCATGCACCTTTCAAGTCTCCTCTAAAGACCTGAGCAGCTTTCTGGAGCTGGTTTTCAGAAGGCATGGGGTGGTGGCAGCTGGAGAGTGGAGAGAAATGATCTGTGTTCTGGAATACTAGTGGTCAGACTCAAGCATGTTGTTGGCTTTGGGACCTTGATTCCTTAAGAAAGACTTGTTGCAACTATAGGCAATCTGCTGAAAGTTAAGTCTTGGTGGACCCTGGCAACAGATTATATTTACAGGGGGTCCCTGGTAAAGAAAAGGTTAAGAGTCACTGGTCTAGGTGAGCTAATGTACATTAGGCACTATAGGTAAAGTTTTCATAATATCACCCGAACACCAGCTTTTGCAGGCATGACCAATTAAGGGATTATATGCATCAGTTTTGTATTATGGCTGTTGAGGAATTATCCTATTGCAAGAGGGCAACACACTGAACTCAACAAGAAGACACTAAATTCCCATGAGTGTTCTCCATTTGTAGTTAAACAGATATCCCAATGCATTATTTGGATGAGATGAAGACTCTGAAGAACACACACACACACAATATGTGTGTGTTATGTGGGTTTAATAGCTGAATACTGTACCATTGTGTTCTAAAATCTCAAAATATCCACAGTATTTTGCTTTTACATTGTACTGTACAGTAATTAAAGCTGCTTTTTAAAATTACCCATTTTTATCATGCCTGTATCCTACTCTTGCTGTAAAGAACATTCTGTCATCATAAATAACACATTAAGGTAGGTTAAGCTGCATCTTGGTTCTGATTTGTATACATTGCCTTAAGTTTTGGAAAACTATACACCTTGCTGATACATGACATTCAGCAGGCGGTGTTGGGTCAGTCACTATCCATTGCGTACCTCACAAGTTTGTTGTAAGGACAACATGGTGGGAAGAGGCCATATATGCTGCCTTTGGATGTAATGAAACTGAAATTAAAAATAGCAGTGCCAAAAACAAGGAATACACAGAAGAAAAGAATAGGAACTATAAAATAAGTTCAGAAAATCTCACAACAGGAAACATATACAAAATAAGGTAAGTAGCTTTGGTTCAGCCATAGACAGCACCAACCACGGATCATTGCAGCTGGATTAGATGGATAATGTACATCACTAACTTCTTTTGCTATGTATTTTCTTTGAGCTTTCAAAACACCTGATGTCATTGCAACAAGATGAACTATTGCCAGCATAAAACAGGTTTCAGGAAAGTGATAAGCTGTGGCATTTCAACAGGACTTCAACAAGCAGTTCTCCATATAGCATGCAATAGTAAGCCCTCTGGTTTAGGACTCAGTGTGTTAACAGAAAGGAACAGGCAATGATTCCTCCTGTCCTTTGTGGCCAGGGAGTTGGTCCAGTTTTGTATTAAGATTATGCTATCTTTTTGTTGCTGCTTATATGTTGATAGACTGGTTGGGTGTTGATAAAACTCAAGAAATTCAGTGAAGACTGTCAACTATTTCATACTTCCCCACAGAGTGTTCACCTTTTTTTTTTGGTATAGCCCAACCCTGATAATTTGTGCATAACATCTATTATTTGTTAAAATGCCATGCTTTTATGAAAGGGTCATAATAACCTTTAAAAATGTTCATGCTAGTGTTGTTTATTGGCATACACTAGGGTTTTTTATTTACTTCAATGACAGCTCTTTAAGAGGTTTCAAAAACTGCCTTTTTAAGCATAGTGACAGTGTTGAGGGATAAAGTTAACCATAGGAAATAATCTATTTGGTTGGTTCTTTAAACACCTTTTAAAAATGTGGAGTCATATTGTGCATACTTTGAGGTTAGCCTTGCTGTGTTCAACATAGCTTGTTCTCACATAACAATGGAGGAGTATACATGTGTTACAACACCATACACCCCCACTCTGCAGAACGTGCAGGTTTAATAATTGGACATATTTATTGCTGAAAAACACATTTGAAAGTGCACTATCTGGAAGCATGTTGCCAGGTCAGGATGATCTCTGACATGGTCAGGTCAGAAGTTCAGAGACGATTAGACAGGAAAATCTGATGCTGATGGGTTTAGGGTAATCCTTTCAAGACTGCTGGCTACAAGCGGTCCTGAGAACAATGGAAGGCAAAACTGTCTAAGTGAAGCAATTAGAGACCATCCTGTGATGTCACCCTACAGAAATCTTTCGTAGATTTCCTGCCCAATCAGACTTTAAGAGATTGTCATGATGCCCATCAGTGTTTTGTCACCTAGAGTTAAGACAATCAGCCCATTCCAGATTCCTTTGTCGTCCCTGTGAGAAAGCAATTACCACTTTGTCCATGCACCCTCCTTCAGGGTAGGAAACAGGGTATATAATACCCCAACTTCGGCCCCAGAAAACTGTAGTAGGTTTGGCATATTACACTTCACGTGGTACCCCAGACTCCTGTTCCTCTGTGCTACCCTCCAGCGCTATCTGAGCCACTCTGCTTCAACCTTCTGCTTTCAGGACTGGTAACTATCACCCTTTCCACCCAATCTCTCTCTATCCAAACTTTCTTGCCTTGCTTTCCAATAATCCTGTATGGTTCTCAAGAGTGTCTGATTTCTTGTGTGTTTGTTAATTCCAATAATTTTTTAATTTATTTTTAAAATGGAGGCCTCTCTACAGTTAGTATTGCTATACACAGGTGAAAAAATCTTACCATTACCCTCCTCTTGAAGGCCTCCTTTAACCTGTAATTCCCCAAATCCTAAGGAGATGCTGGCATTGTGGGAGTCCTATGTTTTGGGAGTCCTGGCCCATAGCCACGCCCCACATGCCCTGGCCACACCCCCATGTGCCCTGGCCATGTCATCATGCACTTCAGCCACACCCCCATGAACAGTGGTCACACCCCTCACATTGTAGCCCCTCCCCTCC
Source organism: Ctenosaura bakeri (assembly GCA_948474755.1). Taxonomy (NCBI): domain Eukaryota; kingdom Metazoa; phylum Chordata; class Lepidosauria; order Squamata; family Iguanidae; genus Ctenosaura; species Ctenosaura bakeri. Next base: position 22,692 of record CAOLHI010001264.1, read on the forward strand.
CATCCCTCTTCCTCACACTCCAAGCTCTGCCACTGGCCAAAGGTGCAAACAGCTGGGGACTAATCAAGCTGCACAGTTATAATGCAATTATTCCATTTTAACTGCCATGGTTGCCTCCTGTGGAATCCTGGGAATTGTGGTTTGGTCAGAGGCATTAGAGGAGATTTCTGGCTGAGGTTTCTAAATGCCCCTCCCTCAACTGCCATTCCCAGGATTCCACAGGAGGCAGTGTGACAGGTAAGGTGGTATCATAGTTCTATAATTCTGTAAGGGAACAGGCCCCAGATGCATGCGTTGTGTACATTTTCTGTTTCTCTAGCTTGGAAACAAGGGAAACTAGGAAAGGAATTTGGTAGCAAGCTGCAACTGTAAAAGTATGTATAATATGAGAAACTATTGCACAGACACAGAGAAAAATAAACTCTTTTTGGAATGCAAGAAGATGGGCCCATCCCAACAAAAATACAGCACTAATGACAGAATGGTGAAGTAAATGAGCCAGTGGGCTTCATGACAGTTTGTATATACTAATGTTTCTAGTCAGTCACTGTGAGAAACTAGGTTTCTAGAGAGGGAGAAAAAATGTTGACGATAAAGTTTCTGTTATAGATGCATCTTTGCTGGAACTGGGAAATATATTCCATACAATTTAAGTATAAATGTAAAGGCTGCAACCCCAAAACTGTGCTGGTTTTTTAAAATTTTATTTTGCTACTTAGGATTCTGGTAGTGTATTGCTTGGATAGCCATAAGACCTTTTCTAAAGTTCACATATCTTATATCCTACAGCACAGAACTAAATGGCTTTTTCTTATTTACATTAAGCCTCCTATACACTATGGGGGTAACTCAGCAGAAGTGTAAATTGCATTTGCAGTCAGTTTATGTTGTGGCTGTGGAGGAGATGGCTCAATCTGGAATTAAGTATATCCCAAAAGGTGAAAAATGACTGGTGGAAATAATATTTAGGTAAGGCACAAAACTGGCACAATTAATTTTTATAAAATACAAGGATTGGTCAGATACAAGGATTTTTCAAGGGACAGGGGAAGGGAAGAGGAGGGAGAGAGAGAGAGCATATTACAAGGTCATGAAATGTTCATATGAAAATCCCTGGCTGAGTTGATGCACTGCCACTATACAGAGTTGCTTGGAGGCATTTAAAACTGGCTTTTACAGTTAGCTTTTTAAAATTTATTTTTCATCCTTTTTTTCTATCTAAAAATACATTTTATTGCAATATGATAACTTTGGGAGCCCTGGTGAGCAGAGAGGTGATTAATACATATTTTTTTATTAAATTAATGCATAAATAAGCCTTCCTCTTTGTCTGTTTTTCTATCACTCTGAACAGTGTTGTAATGATAAGCATTTTCTTGGCTTAGGTGTTGTGAATATGCCTCAGAATGAGAGGCAATGACATGCGGGAACTCTTTGGGTGGCAGGAGTTCCTTCAGTCTTGGTGATTTTATTTTCAATTAGATCACACACACACACCCTGCTCATCCTCCTGGTTGATGGTAAGCATGGATAGAAAGTAGCCCAACTGAATGTAACCTATAATCTGTGTTCTTAGTCTATAATCATTTACATGAGTGCCTCACAAAGTCTAATGAAGCTAACTTCAAAGAAATTCCTTCTGAGGATTACAGCCTGAATTAGAATAGTAAAAGTGTATTGTTTAGTATGTGTCATTTAATTTCCTCCCCCTCTTTCTATGTGTGCTATATTTATACCCTCTCTCTCTCTCTCTCTCTCTCACACACACACACACAGAGAAACAGGAAGTGACCTTTAAAGTCGTAAAGTTAGCACTTTAAAATTAACTGTATAAAATTGGATAGAAAAACAATACTTCCACACTGCTCTGTCAGGACTTCAGGCAGCAGATTGCTGGCATATCTAGCGTAAACCGTGCTAGGGCAAGTGTGGAAGTTGCACCCCACCTTCTTACCCCACCCTCAGCACTACATGCATGGCTTTTTCCTTGCGGCCTGGCATTGGTACTCGGGGCACATGCCTTACTTGCCCCATCCTAGATACGCCTCTGGGTGGAGCTGCATGGAATAGTCTGTGACTATAGCTTGCACTGACATGGTTGCATAGACTTCAAGGGCATGATGCATGGCTTCTTCCAAAAACAACAACGTTGTGTTTGATCCATAGTAATATGTTATTCTCCCAACCTAGGCCCTTTTTCGCATGCCAGTCCTGTTGCAAAATGGTCTCAGGAGTGTCGCGCGATTGTGAGGACTGCTCCACATGACAACCTCTCAATTGTGCGACCCCTCCAGGCCGTTAAGGGGCAATCGCGCATTATATCATTTTCACTTGTAGCTGAAAATGATGTGCAATCACACGTCCCTCCCATGCCCCACATGCACTTACCTTGTGTGCAGAGGCTCCGGACATATGGCCATCGTGCTTCCTCTCCCAGCGCAGCTTGGGAAAGTACATGGCTGTGCTGCAGAAGGAAGGGGTGGAGCGCTCACGCTTCCTTCCAGAAAGCATAGAGCTAATGCGGAGGGAAAGTGGAGGGGACGCAAGTGCCTCCTGGATGAGGCTTTTTGCACGATCTCCACATGATACCAGCGGCACCAGGTAAGGTGTGAAAAGGGCCCTAGTGTCCCCCAGATGGGTCAGACTACAACTCCCACCATCAAAACCAGTTGTCAGAGTCCAACACAATGGGAAAGCACAGAGCTGTGGGTGGCTGATATAGGATTCTAACGTGTGTGAAATGGCATAATTGCCTTGCTAGTTTCACTCAGATCTGGCTCCAGATCTTAGAAGAGTTTTGAGAGTATAACCCCCAAAATTCTCCAGCCAACATGGCCAGCTCTGTTGGGGGATGAAGTCATGGCATGCCCCTCTATTAGTGAAGTGGCACTCCACTCCAAGCAGCAGCCAGCCTGGTCATTCCTCCCTTCCCATATATTGCCATGGGCTTACCAACGGAAGTGAGTGAGGGAGAAAGAAGACAATGGCAGTGATACTCCATTGATGACTACCCATACTGGCCTTAGGAGTGATGAAGCTGGGCACTCATCGAGGCTGCTAAGCTGAAGGAGTTGCTCATCTGAGCTTCATGGGCATTATGTGTGCTGTCTGCAGAATTACACTGCCTGGGAAATTCATTAGGACTGGAGCAGGAGATCACGAATTGCTGAGAGTCTGCTTCACCTGGTGGCTTCTATGTTAGGGGTGATGGGTTTTAATCTGAACTCTAAGGAACAACCTGAGGCGCTGAACTTAATCACTATGCAAAACCACTTCTGGGTATTTCCTGCCTTAAAAAAACCATGAAATTCATGGGGTTAACAAAAGTACACAGGCAACCTGAAGGCACATACACATACACAATACTTATATACCACCCTGGATCATGGGATCTCAGAACGGCATACATCAAAAACAATTTAACCAATATAAGGTAGTAAAAAAAATAATTTAAACAGATTCAGAGCTTATTAAGCAATTTGACAAGCTAAAAGGAGAGAGTTGAAAACCAAGGAAAACAGTTTAAAACAATTTTACAACCATGTACATGTGCAGCATTTGGATAAAATCAATTAGGCACCAAAGGCTCTAGTAAAGAGTCACGTGTCTTCAAATAGTTATGCACACATGGAATGAAACCAAATCAAGCCTCCAAAATGTTATCTTTTTGAGAGTAGTTTTAATCATGTTAATATTATCAACAGTCTAATTCCACTTGAATGATCATTTTTTGTATATTTTTTAGCTGTACTTGTTTTTTTAATTGTAAGCCACCTTAAGTCCCAATTTTGGTAGAAATAACAAAAGAAGAAGATGTGAAGGAGGAAGTTGTACAACTAGGGCACCACAACAGAAAAGGCTCTGCTAGAATATAGAGAAAGACCACTCCAGTCAAGCTCAGTTCTGAGTTAGGTGCCTCAGAGAGGCACTTCTTTAAGTATCAAGAACCCAAGCAGCTTAGGGCTTTGAACATCATCACTAACCCTGCAAATTCACTGAAAGTGTATCGATAGCCAATGCAAATCCTTTAAGGCTAGTGTTCTACAGTTTCTATTCAATGTTCTAGTCAACAATCTAGTGGTGGCATTTTACATTAGCTGCAGCTTTTCTGAGTTGTCCAAACCACATCCACCAGTTGGAAAGTGCTCTCAAATTTCAGATTGAAATGCATAGCAGATCCCCCCTACCAGCCTCACTGAAATGGAAGTTACCAACTGCCACTGGGATATTCCAGGTTTTTTTAAAATGGGCCTTGATGGGAAATGGGTGATTTGTCACACATTGCTAGCTTTTATGGGCCACAACAAAGTAGATACACTAGAAAACTGACTGGAGTGAGGCTGGGAGATATTCCACACTCAGGGTGCTATTTATCTTAGGTCCACCCACAAGCCATGTATGTACTCACCTACAATACCCTGGAATAACATGATATCACAATTACAATGTAATTGTGGCTAATTAGAATGTTGTCTGCCAGGCATTCATCAAAGGAGTGTGAGAGATGAGACCTATGGTGAGCAATAATGGGCCCTTGGGCATCTGGCTGCACCTGTTGCTCATTGACACCAGGCCTGGTTTCTCTGTCTGTATAAGCAAATGTCAATGAAACACATTGTGCCAAGGATGTTCATTGCATGCTGACTTCACATCACACATTTTGTACCATATGTGTGTATGTGTGTGTGTCTTCAAACATTTATGCATAATGGTATATCAGTGTTTAAGCATGCAAATACATTGGATGTATGTATAGAGGATGCAGTATATGTGGATACTTGTACTTGAGACGTGTAGTAGTTTCGTTGGGCAAGTAAATATAACACTGCCCTTAATCAGAATGGTTTGCCTGCACAGCTAAAGATGGTCCACTAACCAGATGTTAGAAATTTTAAAATTTATTTCAGTTATGTTTATTTTGTATTCTCTCTTACGAATCCGGCTGAGATCTGGTGGAGAGGCCCTTCTCTCCCTCCCACCACCCTTGCAGGTGGGAATATGGGAGCAGGCCTTCTCAGTGGCTGCTCCCCAGGCTCTGGAACTCCCTTCCCAGAGAAATCAGACTGGTACCCTCTCTACTGTCCTTCTGTAATCAGATATAATCAGATAAAGATGTTTTTATTTAGACCGGCATTCAAAGTATGAGTGTGTGTGGTCTGTCAATAGAAATGTGCTGGGTATTATGTTCTTTGATTAATAATTGAATTTTAATTATGTGTTTTAATCCTTTCAATTGTTTAATTATGTTAACTTTTTTATTTCATGAATTTTTAACTATGTCTTTTAAAATCTGTTAGCTGCTTTGCATTCCAAACTGGGAAAAAAGTGGGGTACCAATAAAGATGAGAAGAAATAGTATTAATAATAGTAGTAATATCTTGCCTTATTTCATGAGATCTTAGGACAGCATATATGATTAATAAACTTTCACAATTTAAATCAGTTTTAAAAAGGGAAAATAATGTAAACAGACTGAAAGAATACCAAACAATTTAGTGAGTTAAAACAGGCTAAAAAGCTACAAAAGTTAAAAAATGCATGCATGGGCAATTTGGAACAAATCAATTAGTTCCCAAAGGCTTTCATAAAAAACCTTTTAAAAAAAAACTTGGGACCAGCATGAAATCAAGGTTGGTGTTGATTGGACCTCCAAAGGGAGGGTATATCATAACTTGCCTACTATAGCTGAGGTGGCTCTTTTCCACATCCTCACCTCATGCAATATATTGATTCCACTGGTACCATCTGGAGGAATGCCCCTCCAGCAGATCTCAGCCCTTGAGCAGGAGAATATACCTGAAAAATCTTTGAAACATCCTGGCTGTTGCCATGCACAGCCAATGTTCTTTTGTATAGCTGCGGAGAAATTACAGTTTTTACTCTAATTTTGGCTACATCAATCCCTCGTGCACTCAAGGTAGAGCAGACCTGTTCATGTTCAATCTAAAAATGGATCTGATGATTTATACAGCCATGTTACACCAGGGAAAGCTAACGGTGAAGCAAATGATGAAAACAGTGAAGGGGAAAATGTTTAGACTGCAGTCTCTAAATATGGATTCCGTTAGTGCCCAAGGCTATGAAAGCCCTTAGGTAACAGCTGAATATAGGTTTCCTCCCATCCTCTTCGGGGGGCAGGGGGGAATTACAGTTTTCATATGTGTTGCCCTAGGCTCCTTCGCTGAAGTTGATACTGATTGTTGATGTTGGTTTTACGTTTCTTGAACAGCCAAGTCATGTTCAAGAAGCTGGAAACTGGCCTCAGACAAGACAAAACCACTAGAGGCTAGGGAAAAGTGACAGAATCACCTTAGTTTGACAATAAACAGGAAAGGGCACCTTTTCTTAAGTTTGTCAGCAACTTTCAAGGCCTGTCTGTGAGGGTGAACTGAGGAGGCACTGCGCTGGTTTACTGATATCTAAACATTGCATTTTTGAGAATATAAAACAAATTGTTTGATTAATTTCTGTGGTTGCTGTTGCTGATGTTTTTGCTTCAGCTATTAAAAATCTTCTTGGTTAAACTCTTCCCACTCATGAGGACAACTGGAAACATTCCTAGCCAATAAAGTCAGCACCTGATATATAAAAAAGAGAAGTGCTAGGCCTGATGGCTAGCTGCAAGTTCTCTTTTATCAATTGAATTTCTTGGAAATTCAGAGTGAACAAAAGATACTAGGTAACAGCATTGTTGTTATGACGGTGTGCTTTCAAGTTGTTTCTGATTTACGGTGATCCTAAGGTAAAACTACCAAGGGGTTTTCTGGGGCTGAGAATATGTGACATACCCAAGGTCACCCAGTGGGTTCCCATAGCCAGTTGTGCAATCGAATCCTGGTCTCCAGGGTTGTAGTCCAATATTCAAACCACTGCACTACACTAGCTCTCATATCGGCATATCCTTCAACAGTTCACAGACGAAAACCGGAACAAGTGTGGTCAAGATGGCAAAAGTAACAAATGAAGAACAGACAAGCTAGGGAAGGCTGCAGCAGTTTGCTTTTGCCTAAGCTCACTCAGAAGGGCAAGATTCTGCCCCTCTTTATCTCTTCTCCCCCAAGTTACGTGTGTGCAAAATTACGTCTGCTGTTTGAACTCACCTTTCAGCAATTAAAGTAAGCCAAGGACAAAGGGAGAAAGTGGGAGGACGAGACAGAAACCAGGACACTTTACAAGCAGCTGAAAAAGTGAGACAACAGAGGGTTAATTGTGACTGTTCCTGCCAAAGCGGGACTTTTAGAGGATATGAAACAGAGTTTGTAAAAGTTTTTGGACTGCAACTACTACTGGTTATGCTCACTGTAGGACTGAAGGAGCTGTAGCCAGAAAGTTAACTGTGCAAGCTCATTTCTTTCTAAACAGTCTACAGAGACTTGCATGTCTTGGAATCCTGGCACTATAAGCATGCTCCAGATCAGGGCTCAAGTTCTGGCCTTGCTGGAAAAACCAGACTCTGAGAATGGTAATTGCTGGCTAGTTGGAAAGGGCAGGTTATTTCCAACCCCCACTGTCTCAGTGTGTCAGAAAGGCATGATTGTTTTATTTGATTTGTTATACAGTACCTTGGTGATATTCCTGGAAGCCAGTCTCCCTAGGAGCGTATGGGAGAATGCAACATATGAACTATATTTCTCTTCAGTTTGTTGTCCAGATGTGGTGTGGATAGGAAACTTCGGACTCAGGCTTGTTCCCTTTCTCATGGTTCTTTCTTTTCCAAACTGGACTTCGACTTCAAATAGAGGATCTGCTCCACTGCCCTCTGACAACTCTGTAAATTAAAGCCCTGTCATCTGCAAAGTAGGGCATGCAGCTACATTGCCTGTGGGGTAGGGCCTGTTCAATGTGTTCCTCACATCCAGGGCTCTTATTCAAGAGGGAAGGAACAACATCCTTAAGGGAGGGCTAGGTACTGGTGCCTATCAAATATTTTAGATTATAACCCATATTATCCCTGAACGCTGGCCATGCTGACTAGGACTGATGGGAGCTGTAGTCCACAACATACAGTGGAGGAGCATTAGGTCACCTATATTTGCCATATGGGTTATTGTCTTTTACTGGCTGGATACAATTTTATTTATTTACTCATTTTTAAATGAAGTTTCAGGGTGCTTGGAAAGGTGTTTGATATATTTTACAAATAAAATAATAAATAAGAGGCCAAGGTAAGAAGGACCTATCAGTGATCCTGGTATTTAGGCCAACAAGGGACAAAAGCTTTGTGGGGGAGAAGTAGAACTATGAAAATGATTTCTGCCTCCCCCCTCCTCCTCCTCCTCCTCCTCTTCTTCTTCTTCTTCTTTTTAAAAAAAACATAAGATAGATAATGGAATGGCATGAAACTTGAAAAATTCCTATCAAAAATGTCTCAAAATGCCTTAAATGCTCCTTTAAAAAGTAATTTTTAAAAAGTTACCAGAAGAGCACGCATTATATCAACAACATAACTTTGTTCCCATATACCACATTACTTTTGAAATGTAAATATTAGTCCATTCCCCCCCCCCAAGAAGGATAACTCATTACATGAGCTATAGTTGTACCTTGTTGCTACCAAGCTCTGGGAAGAAAGGAGGCAGAGAAGGAAGCACAGGCAATGAGTTTTTAGGCAGCTTGTTGGATATACTCTGTAGTTCAATTTTCTTACCTCCATTTAAACTGTCAGCCTGGATGCCTACAGCAATGCAATGATCTGGATTCTCCCATGTCTGTATTTTACTCAGGAGGTGGTTGTGATTGATGCTATATCAAGACAAATACATGGGAGTGGGAAATGCATTTATGTGAAAGTTCCAAGAAAAGTCCCCATGTTCCCCACCCCAAAGTGGTTCTTGTGGTTATAACTGTGGCAGATGATGGTTATGTTTTTTTCAGGGCCATGTATTTAAGGAAGGTCTCAAATACAGGTAGAAACTGAGCTGTTGGGTGGTGGCAGAATGTACGCTATACAGAACATTCTGGAGAGACAGAATCTCTCTATGTGCCATAGTATTTTGAAAATGAGATTCAATTATATTTCTAGAGAACATTTCTGTACTTTGCTACTGCTGGGTATTTTTGGAGGCACAGCGGTATTTTTATGTCTAGAGCAATTTCCTCTAAAAAGTGGTTTTCTGCCAATTTAGCCGCTTCAGAGATGATGTTTAGTGTAGTGCTATCTTTTCACTTAACTAATAATATGTCATTTTCTACAAGGACTTTTTTAAAAATCCCATTACTTATGTTATTTCCCCCCCCCAGAAATTGCTTACTTGTAAATACCTATCAGATTTCAGACACTAAGGTATGACTTATCTACAGGAGGTATTAAATAACTTCCAGAACTAAGTGCAGTCAGCATTTGAAAGGGTCAGCTCCTTCATTAGATGGAGCAAAGGAAACTGTTTGTAGCTTCTTAATGTTGAATTTCTGATATGCTTTAACTATGATCACCCAGGAAGAAGGAAAACAGCTATACAGGGCTGGCATTAGAGATTGGCGGTACGAAAGCCCATACCTTTTCAAGAGATTCTGTGTCCATCACTGGGAGAGCTTGTGATTATTTCTTTTCAAGTTACAACAGAAATTTATTATCATTATATGTCAAGTTATTGGGAAAACTAATTAATTACAAGTAACTAATTAGCCATAACAAGTTCTAATTTCTGTCCTAGAATTTCCTTGCCCTGCTGTTACTGATTATTCTTTCTGTCTGTCTTTGTGCCACAGACCCTCTCTAAAAATGTAAGTGAGTAGCATATCTTTGGATGGTTGTGATCGGTCAAGCCTGGCAGAAGGGAGCAACTGACTAGGCAGTGGTGGTGTGGGTAAGGAAGATGTGGGCCCATACAGAAAGTGGCCTGCACTGTGGAAGTCCATAGGATGTTTCAAGTGGAATCATAGCGCTATAAAAGTCTAGTGCAGAAATGGCTCAAGAGCCCCCTAAAACTTGAAGGCAGGACTGACTGGGTATAAAGATTTTAAAACTAACTGAAGTTAGAGCTACAGAGAATGTTACAGATGTACAACTTGTTATTATTTTACTGTTGGAATGACCTCTACCGTATGTGGTATTTTATGGAATTATTTCAGTATGAGACCAAACAGCAGGGTGTGTGCATGTACATATTTCATATAAAAGTGAAGATCTGGATGTTTCCTGCTATTGCTGCTGAAAGACTAGGTTCTGCCTTCACCATTGTTGCCATGAACCAGAATGTGAATGTGCCTTACAAAAGATAAATACTTTCCTTATCTTTTGTAGGAGAGTTTTGCTAACTTTGGTCTTGTTCATGTCGCAAATTGTAGACAAGTGTGAAAATAGAACTGTACTTGGTTTTTTACTCAGTAAGCTTCATGGTTATGTGCTCCACATTCTGTGCTGTTAACACCCTCTAAAGGGCTGTGAATGCCAAAAGGACCTTGTGGGCAACTGACAGATTGCAGAATAAAAACAAAAGGCAAGAAGGAGAGTATCATGGACCAGAAACAGCTTGGGAGAAAAAAGTGAGTTTGGGAAAGGAATTAAAGAGAAAGGGGCAGAGGCAATGGGCATTTCAGTATGGCAGTGTCAACCCGCCACAGTGATGGATGATCATGGATCCAGGAGCTGTGCTATCATGCAACATTGTGGCCACCTCATCTCTATCCCACCACTAACTGACCCTAACCCACCTGTATTGTGTGCTATGTTAATACCAGAAAAAATCCACTTGACCCCCGTTCACTCAGCTGGCCTGTTACCTGATGGTGTGCGGTTCCCCAATTGTGCCAGCTCCCATTGCCAATCTGGGAGCTTAGATGCATGTATGCATTTGATGCTGCCCAGTCGGAAAAAAGGCCCCAGAAAAAGGTGACCAGTCAGGTGCTGTAGGGAAGGGAAAGGGTGGGGAGAAGGTGTCACTAAGGGCACTGTAATGCAGAAGGTGCAGCAGTGTTAATGCCACTACTCCTCTGCTGCTGAGGGATATGTCCAGAAGGGAGTGGTGTAAAAGTGCTCCCATCCTGGCACTGGCAATACTGGGATTGCCACGGATCATCGTGGCAATGAGACTTGGTGGAGAAATTGTTACTCCAGCTATGGCACTGTTGGTGAGGACCCCAGATATCATTTTGATATCAAACAATTCGGCCTTTGCTTGACCTTTCTCCAGCCACCTCACTACACGTGTTTGCGAGGTTCTCCAGACAAACACGGACAGGGTGCGGCCACTAATAGTTTTACATTCCAGACTCTATTGAGGCCAGCAACTCAAGCCTCGCTCGTAGCTTAAGGGAACTCCCAACTGCAAACCTTACAATAGCTGCACGGCTCTCAGCCGAACCAGTCCTTTTAGACAGGACATTTACATACTGGCCCAACTATTGTCGTCGAGTATTAAGCTCATCATGCAAACTTGACCTTTTCCAAATCCTTTGTCCAGCTCTAAACTTCCTTTGTTCTCACCTGGCATGCCATAGGCGGTAGGCACAAACTCCCCTATAAAAACCCCTCATTTCCAAACGGTCTTCGGACTACTTTGGACTTCCATCCTGCCTTGCTGCCGGTTGTCTAAGGAAACTCCCCTCAGCGAACCACGTTGAGCTTTCTCTCTTGGAACCCCGCTTCTCTCCAGGACTACGAGACCAGGGCCTTTTTCGCAGCGCCGGCGCTCGCGCGACGGAGGAGGGCGGCTCGCACAAGAAGCCTTCTCCGGGAGGCTGCCGCTTCCCCCTCCTTCCTTCCGCAGGTGAAGGAACGAGCGGGGAAGCGGAAGCCTCCTGGAGGCGGCAGCGGCTCGCGCCCCCGTCTGTCCCCCCGCGCGCGCGAGAAAGGAGCTTGTCGCGTCCGCCCCCTCGCACGTGTGCGTGTGAAGCAGGACGTGTCGTGTCCGTCGCGCTAGCACCCCGTCCCTTTCTTCCGCAGGGGCAGAGGGAAGGAAGCGCGACCTGGCCGGCTCCCTGACGCTCCGCACAAGAGGTAAGTGCGTGCGGGCGCCGGGAGCGTTGCGCGAGTGCGGGTGATTTTCGCTTCGAAGCGAAAATCAAAAAACCCGCGCTCGCGCCGCTTCAGCCCCATGAGCCCGGCGGAAGTGGGAGTGCGTCGTGCAGAGCGACGCTCCCACTCCCGCGAGGCTCACGGGGCTGTCGCGCGAGAGAAGGCCCGTGCGAAAAGGGTCCACGTGTCATATTGCCTTTCCCGAAAAGCTCTCCATTCCTATTCTCAGCTAGTTAGTTTATGTCTTGTCTTGCGTGTTTCTTGTCTTTAATAAAATATTGTTTGTTACTTTGAAAACCTTGTCTAGCCGCTCTCTGACCCGCCGCTGTATACATAGGGTTAAAAGATCGTTGCTAAAGTTACTCTGTCTCTCATTTAGCCAAGAGAGTGCTCCAGCTAAATTCCCCCAATTTGTGTTTTATTTGGTAATCTGGGTGCCCCTCCCGGGACCCCCAACATACAGGGTAACAAAATGGCATTTGACAAGGAGCGTAAGCCTACTGCTTGTTGTGGTGGGTATGCATGCATATGCATGTGCACACAAACACAGAATACTGGTCTCTTATTGAGGGTTTGTTATTTAAATATATTTGTAAAACAGATTGTTGGACTGGGGTGAGGGCATAGAATGATATCCAAAACCTCTAAAGGCGTGCTTCCTGTCTGCTATTTCAAGACACCTTTTAAAAAAACTTTAAATGGAACAACTAATTAAATCTAGCATGAATGTAGCTCCAATTAGTTTTTAAGGCAATAATGGAGATTTCTTTGTAATCCTAACAACAACTCTATAAGGCAGGTTGGTATTATTATCTCCATATAGCAGACTAGGGTGGAGGCTGAGAACTAGTGGTCTGATTAAGAAAGAAGATTCAGTTAGCGGTGGCAATGATCCTAAATGGAGTTTGGATGATGAGCTGCCATCATAGGCTACCCTGGAATCATCATAGCCAACTATATTATAAGAGGAATAAACAGTCTTTGTCCCCTCCTTTTAAAAGTGGAAATTCTAAAATGGAGTTCCATTTAAAAGGTCTTACTAATTTGATCCTGGTATCATGGATACTGACAATGGAAAATGGGCATTATTCCTATAGGCAAGGAGAAAGAGGGCTCCGTCTTGCTCCACCATGCCCCAAAATACACTCTAGGGCAGAGATTTCCAAACTTTTCGTGTTGGTGGCACACTTTTTAGACATGCATCATTTTGTGACACAGTAATTCAGTTTTACTAGCAAACTGGAGGTTAAACTAACCCTTTATAAGGAATATAGACATATACATAAATTGTAATAACAAAATGTAAGGGGACACAACATACCTCATGAAAACCTTTCACATATTTTTTAAAAATATTATTTATAAATAGTAACATACATTTCCAAGATTGTAGGAGACACACCTACACACTTCAGGTAACACACTAATGTGTCGTGGCACACCATTTGGAAAGCCCTGCTCTAGGGAGTGTGAAAGGCATGTCCACCATGTTTAGAGCCCCCAGGCCACCGGGTTAAAAAAAAAAAGATTTCCAAAATTTTTCAAAAACATTTTTTTTCTGTAAAATATCCCAGAATTTTTACTAGGAGGCAAGGGACACATTTCCACCACATTTTGTGTTCTCCCTAGGTCAGTTTAGGCCTAGGAAAGGTCCTTTTTGAAACCATGAACAAGACATGTTATTGAAAAGACCTCTCCTGGGCCTAAAATGGCCCAGAAAGGACCCAAAATATGGTGAAAATGTCCCCATATTCGCTAGAGAGCATTTGGGGCAGAAATTGATTTTTTGTGTGTGTTGGTGCAGATGTGGTGGAAAGATGTGGCCCTCCAAGGTCTCCCAGTGGGCTAATTTGAACCCTAGCCTTCTACAGTTGTCCACTCTTGTTGTACAGCAAACTGCAGGATCTACCCTCAAAACATCCTTCACTTTTTTCTTTGATCATGTATAGTCCTGCCCTTTCAGTAGGGGGAGCCCTACTGAAAGCATGATATAGTGGCTTTAGTATTGGGTTATGACTCTGGAGACCAGGGTGTGAATCCCCGTTCAGCCCTAGTAACCCACTGGGTGATCTTTTTCAAGTCATACTTCCTCACCTTCAGAGGAGGGCATAGACAATCCCTCTCTGAACAAATCTTGCCAAGAAAACCCTTTGATAGGTTCACCTTTGAGTTGCCATAAGTCATAAATGACTTGAAGGCACTCAACAACAACAACAACAACAAGAAGAAGTCTTGTTCCACATGCATTGAGGAATCAGCCATGTTCCCTTTCTGAAAACATTATCCTCTTATTTACTGGACGTCTGATGAAAAGTGCCTCTTGTCACTTACTTCAGGATCTTTGTTTCAAACATATAAAGGGCTACTGGTTTTTCCTCTCTGTAAAAAAGAAAGCTGCTGTAATGTGCATAAATTACCATTTCAATTCAGAGACACTCTGAAATAACTGCTCTTAGGAATGTAGGTTGATTGCAGACACATAGTATCTCCAACTTAAAGGGAAAGCCTAAGGATAATTTTTTAAAAAAAAAAACTTCTTACTTTGACATTTGTCCTACATAGAATTTTTTTATTCCTACAAGCTTCCTTTCTTTCCTGTCTATGATTTTCTGCTTCTTTTCCCCATCTCTCTCTCTTTCTCTCTTACACACACAAACATTGCTCAGTGTACACATTTCTTCTTTGCATAGACCTGCCTAGCTATGATAAGATGCAATTCCAACGTCTCAAGAGATTCATGCTGCCTCGGAGTATGGCAGAGTCACCTTCTTTGGAGGTTTTTAAACAGAGGCTGGCTGATCGTTTGCTGGGGGTGCTTTGAGTGTGTGTTCCTGCATGACAGGGCATTGGACTCAATGGCCATTATGGTCTCCTCCAACTCTGTGATTCTATGATACTTGATTGAACTCTTATTGCAATGGTGTGATTGCTAGCCATTGCAAGATCTTACATCTCTTTGAGCCTGGCCACAGAGCTAGCTGGGCCCAGTGTGGGGAGGCTCTGTTTGGGTCAACGTCCTGCATTCCATGGGATTGTGGCCTGGTGTTCGTTTCTCACACCCAACTTCTGTATTTGAAATAATCAGAGTGTGCACAATCTAATGCTGGGTTGAATATATCATCTAATTGAAGGGTGTCTGTGGGACCTCCCTATGGTTATTCTTTGTATGTTTCCTGTGTTTTAGCCCAACGCTTAGGACATAGGATGGATCTCAATTAGTCACCAAGTACCTTGGTTTGTATGCTTTCAGTTCTACAAACAGAATTTACATTTAGAACATGGCATGAATGGAGTCAGGCAGCAGACTAATCTGACTGCACAGTTCTTGAGGGGGCTTTTAAAACAGGGAAGAGGCTGTCTACAGGAGAGCATGCAGTCAGGGAAGTCATGCTTTCCTAAAGTAAAACATGCCTACCTGTAAAGTAAAGAAGCAATGAAAGCCCCTCTCATGTGGAGCTCCTCATGCCATGCCAGATGGGAGTGGTTGTCTTACCCTTTCAATGGCTCTGTTTCTTCTCTGACCTTGAATTGCTTCCATTTCTGTGGCTGCCCACCTCAAGGCCCATTGTACAGAAGCAGTGCTCACTGCACAGTGATTATAGGTTGTGTGTTTTTTTTTAAATGAACCCATTCGTTAAAATGGGTCTCATTCTATCATCCTTTGTTAGACAGCAATAGTTGGGCAATGCCCAAAAGGTTCCTGGGACCAGAAAACACCTATTTTGAACTTAAAAGGGAACTGTGGTCTTAAAAGTAGGAACTTGAAGACTAAGATCTAGGCCATTTCCGCACGAGGGAATTAAAATGGCACAGTGCATTCTCTCACAGAGATCGTCTGCACCTTGGAGTGGACTAGGTCTGGACTATTTACCTGAGATCTGCACCTCAGTCTGCTCTGAAATGCCCTCAACTGGTCCTTCAGTGTGCTTTTTAAAGAACGGTAGAAAACCGTTCTTTAATTTTTCGGAGTGCGCCATTGCGTTCCTGCTCCCTTGTGCAGATTCGCAGGCTCACACCAATGCGAGCCTGCGATCTGCGGAGGGCGGGTTTTAGGCGTGGTGAGCTTCAGCAGTTGCTTGGGACCCATGAACAACCGGAAGCCACCATTTTGGAAGCCGGAGCAGTGCGGATTTAAGACCTCGCACTGCTCCGATTCACCCTGGACGAGATGAGGTGCCCTGTGGAAGGGCTTAAGGGACATTCCGCGTTAGCCCGTGCCCAGAAGATCTGGTAAGTACCGGCATGGAGCAATTCCCTCGCCTTGTGAGGAAATGGCCCTAAATACTCTAAAGGCATCAGATCCTTTAGGGTATAACTGATCTTGGAAGCTAACCAGGGTTAGCACTGGGAGAATGCCAATGAATACCAGGTGATGTTGGCTATATTTTAGAGGAAGCAACTGGCAAAATTACCTCTGAGTATTTTCTGCCTAAGAAAAACCTATGAAATTCATGGGGTCACTGTAACTTGACAGGCGACTTGAAGGGATGCACAAACACACAGATGGACACACATTTGGAGACTGCAATGAGCATATATTACCAATTTACTAGAACGTGGAATATATGGAGTACAGGTCCCAGAATCCGTGGGATCACATGCAGTCTCTGGCCTAGTTCCATATTTTTGCAAACAATTGCTTCAGACCTTTAACCAAGAGTGAACTGTCTCTTCCTTGGCATCTCTCCAGAAAGGGAAGAGAGGGGGGAGAGGGAAGGTGTGGTCTCTTCTATTTTTTTTAAATCTTGCCTTGCCCATTTGTGACTACAGGCCTGCCCCCTACCAGTATGTAGGTCCCTGATAGCTAATCCTCAGATTGGAGCCCAACAAAGGAAAGAGGTTCCTATATAAGTTCAAAGGAAGTTCATTTAAACCTGAGATCACAAACACAAGCCTCACTGAGCACAGGAGGGATTTGCCTTCAAGTAAACATCCACAGAGTTGCTTTGTAAAAGCTGCACATTTATTTGGGAGGAAGCCCTGTTAAATGTAGTGGGGCTTACATCTGAGTAGACATCTATAGGATTGCCCTGTTATTTAGTTGACTGGGAAGAGATAAAAATGCAACATTTGTTTGGCTTATTTCCCAAACAACTAACCCTTAAAAATACCCAATCCCACCAGAGTTGATTACAGATCAATAACTACATCAGTATCCACTCTGAGAGTTGCCTCACTCTTTAGGAATCAGGTAATGGTATCACTTGTGTCAGAGGTAAATTGTCATCTGACTGGCAGTTTCCTGAAGTGGACACCAATCACACAGAAAAAAACCCGGCTTTTACTTGACTCATTTGATAGACTTCTATTTTTATGTAAGGACTGAGCTCTTTCCTATCAACAGGAGCCCATTAGAAGAAAGACTATCAAGCATAAGTACCTAGGAATCATCTCAGGATCCTGCATCGTAGCTGAATAATCCCATTTCAGGGGTTATACATTAATGTGAATTTCAGAAATTATAGTTGTAGTATTTTAGATATAGAGTTAGCCATGCAGAGGAACCAATAAGGTCAATGTGAATTTCATGTGTGGAGGAGTAATTAGAACACTGGGGGCCTTGAGTCTCACTTTCATTATTACTATATAATTGGATAATTTAATGATACTGCATGGTGTATTTTTAGCCCATGCAATCCTGGCTTCCACCAAAGCAGGAAAACAACCTACCATTTTCCTTATGTTATAAAGGCATTTTGTATATCCAGACAAGGCAGACAACAAATGGATTATATGGCATGTTTATCTTAAATGGAGTCCTAACTCTCAGCTTCTTCATTTTTAGTTAATGGTGGGGTAGGGAGCTGTGTTTGTGATGGTGCCACATAGATCTTAGTCAACTTGTTATCCTCTTATGCTGTTAAAATCAACATGGACAATCTCATACATGCACATACACCCCACACAAGTACACACATAGTCTATGTCTGACCCAAGACACATTTCTGTCAGAAGTAAAGAACAAAATGGTGCCTCCCACCTTCTATATATGGAAGCTAATAAGAAATTGAATCTGATTTCCACACTGACAACATTCTATTGCACCAGGCAGCAAGCTAACCCAGAGGGCAGAGAAAAGAGTGTTTTGACTTACACCCCTCTGCACTTCCATTGCAATATTTGGTGCCTTGAAATTGCTGCTTCAGCCTGCTAATGGCAGGACTGACCTAACCTTACTCAGGATGAGAATGAAGTATTTATAGCTATCTGATAAGAAAATATGTGAGGAAACAAAATGAATGCTCAGTCCTTTGGCTTCTTGTATTAGCAAGAGTATACGTGGAAACCAAATGCAAGACTGCTGAGTAGGAGAAATTTAATAACCTGCATCATTTCACCAGTGCTTCCATAAAGCTACTCTGAATAGTATATATCTATAGAAGCTTACCCTATTTGTTGGTAAATTATCACGTGTGAAAACCTTATATATGCGGGGTGTAAGCAAAAATAAAATACTTTGAAAGTCAAGAAGACCAGGAACAAGCCTCTGAAAGACTTCCCCCCTCTTCCACTGAGTTAGTCATCTTGGTACAGCTTTATATATTCAAAATGTTTGGACAAGGAACTTTTAGTGTTCCAGTTGCAGCTATGTGTCAAGAAACAACCAAAGTACCTGAGATTGGCAATTGCCTTCCATCCTTATAAAGTGTTTCATCTTCAGAGGGGAACTTTCTGGAGGATGTGGATGGGAGCCAACTTGGACAATACCTTCCCAAGGGCCACCAGAAGGTTTAATTGGTTCCAGAGTAGATATGATGTTGAGGCCCTTTCCACAGCCCACTACAAGACCCATAGCTGTAGGGAGTTCTGGTGAACATGATGGCATGGTCAAAGCAAGGGTCAATAATACCTATAGGAGCTGAGGAAGGGAGACCTTGCCCCAGTCTCCCTCTACTGGCACAACCTTATAATCTACTTCCTGCTAATGTCGCTCCAGAGTTTCCCCAGCCATCCAAAGCAGATTTATAAAGGTATAAGTGGCTAGAAGTGCAAGAGGGATTTGGCAGAAGTTTCTTCTCACTTCTGCCAGTAGAAGCAAAGTCGGGCTCTGACCCTCCTCTGGGTTTTTGGGTCATTTATGACTCCATTGCACATTTTTATGTATTTCAGCACAAGGTCTAAAATGCACGGAGAGAAAAGCAAATAATTTTGCTTTTGCTGCTTCCCAACATCTCCCCTTGACTGATTTTAGCTCGCTTACACAAAAAAATGGCATTCCTTAAAAAGCAATCAATAGGTTTTGAAGGTAAAAAGAACTGATAAAAAGGAAAGAAAAACAAAAAGAAGAAAAGACTTCGCACTATCCAGAAAGGGCTTAAGCAATCTTCCCCAGTAGGCTGCCCTCTCAATATGGTGGATTACAAACTTCATCATCCATCATCATCTTGAGTGATGTGGCCTACCACAGCCAAAGGAGAGGCTAGGCAAATATGATAAGAGTATTATTTGACTCTTGTGATCTGCAAGTTGGTTTGGCATGCAGTGTTAAATAGGACAAAAGGCCATTGTGGGATTAAGATCCATTTGTGGACAAATATCTAATGCCCTTCATACAAAAGTCCATTGTAATTCAGCATATAGAAAAAGGAGAGCAGTGCACTATGTTGCTTTAACATCCTTATATTGTTCAATCATTTGTTCTCTTTCAAATGCATATCACACATTCATTTGTAATTTCTTTCCCAGTTATTACTGTGAGGATGAGGTTTCCGTTCTGCTGTTTAGCAGAAACAACAGCTGAAAATCCATTCTAGTAGTTGTATCTGTACTGTAAAATACTCACCATAATTAGGCAATAGGAAATGAAAAGCTGTATATTTCAGAGTGATTATAGTCCACCCCATGTTGTTTTATAAGGCCTGAAATCAAATGTGAAGTGACCACCTGAGAATTGTAGTAATTGTCCTTAAAAACACATCTGAGTAAGTTAGGTTCTGATTGTTATTATGAAATGTGATGTGCAAGTTCTTAAAAGACCTTGTAAACATGCTAGAGGAGCAGCAAGTTCACTTAATATTCCATCATTTTATTTTTATTATTTTTTATTATGGAGAACTCTTTTATTATGGTGAAAAGGAGACAGCCCTTCCCAGATACACAATGGTTGTCTGGAAGAATACCTGTGGGTAGTTTGCAACAGATGAATCCCAAGAACATAAGAATAGACTTTAGGCTCATTTAAACTATGCTTCCATCTCCAGTGGAAATTCAGAGTTTAATGTATGATCCTGACCTGTTCAAATCTGTTGTTTTCCTTTGACATGGAACAATCACCTATCTTTGCAGGTCTTATTTTACTGGGCAAGGGGTGTGTGTTTGTGTGTGTGTGTAATTAGTTAAAAATATACAACAGTTGTGTTTTGTGACTAAAGTGTGGAATCTGGCACAGAATTTATTTACTAGTATTAAACAGATCTGAACACTGGGGCATAGTTTATCTGGCTTCTGAAGATGATGGCAGCCATTTTTCAAAACTGCAGACACATACAATACATTATAAGAAAAAAATGAGGCTGAACCTCTTTGTTGTGTATTATATATTATATTTAAGTGTTTTATTGGGCACTATTACCCAGTACGTTTTGCTCAAAGATATGTGAGAGATATACAACACATACCTTGCATTTGTTTACATTAATAAATATTTCTCATGTTTCATACTATAAAAACTTTCCAAAAGTACAAAGAGCTTATCTGTAGAGCAAGTGTATCAAAAAGGGATTCAAAGGCATAAAAATAAAAATGAAGCAATGCAGAAGCTTCCTTGTCTTAGTCCAGTTTTACTAACTGTGGAATTTGTTTTCTTTAAATATCTGTTGATTAAAGGAGTTTTAATTCAAAATAAAAACAACTGATTATCAAAGTAAAATTCACCGCTTACCATTGCTGAAAACATTCTCCTCCACAAAAACACATTGTAATTACATGGGGGTTTTCATTGCATCATTTCTTACAATCCTTCTTGCAATTGCAGGATATCAACTCCTGGCAGGTCTTTGCTGCTTCAGGCAAAGTTGTCCAAAGTGACTCATAAATGCCATCATAAATTTTAGTCCAAATTCATTTAGCTGGTGCTGAAGCTCAGGTCTTGGTAGAATTACCTGTAATGTGCATGAAATCTTTGGTAGACAGCCTTTTAACATGTTCCACTAAACCTGCTGTTGTAGATGGAAAGAACTGCATGTTATGTTTCTTTGAAAATGGCTTATTTCTTGCTGCATCTGTGTTAGTAATGGTGCATGTTTGGTCATGTAAAAGGATCAAAGATCTTTCACTGCAGGAGAAAACATTTCCTGGTATGATGCTTGATGCTCAGGATACCTTCACTAATACATTTGTTAATTCTGTGAACATGATCCAAATAAACTAGGCACTTTTGTTGCATGTCTTACGAAGTTTGACACAGTACCATATCATGTCAGATCATGGAAGAAGGGCAACAACCAAATTCTGTGATTCTAGACTAGCTGCCATGTCATGGGCTGCTAAGTACTGAAGTGTTCTTAGTTTCCAAATGGCAGTCATAGTTCATTTCCAGATTGTAATCCTTGTCCAAATGATAGAGACTGTGTGAATGGGGATGCTATGATGCTTATATTGTGTAGCAGGGAACATATGCAGAATAACCTAACTGTGTGCTTTTTAATGTATACATGATAGTAGAAATCCTCTAAAAACTGACATCGTATACAATACTTTACATTGCTTTTAAGGTGAAATTGCATTTAGTGGCCATTTTGGAAAATGGTTGGTCTAGCCTTCAGTGGGTAAATCAACTGTGCTCCAATAGTCAGACTTTTTTTTTTAACCAGATAAAAATAGTTATCGCTAAATTCCATGCTGTTATTACAAAGTGCACAGTAGACTTGCTAATTTGCTCCATGATTTTTCTTTGACGTGGCTAGTATTAATTGACAGACCTATGTCTTGAAAATTTGTGCATTCCTTTCTTAACCCCCAGATGCAACAGTGACTGTTCAGAACCTATGGGTATCCATGAATTGCTGGACTACATTTCCCATCACCCTGGTGCTAGGAGAGTTGGAGCTTGACAACATCTTGAAGATCATGGGTTCTCCACCTCTAAGAGGATTCCATAGAATAATTTTGAGTGATTTGATCCAATTGGTTATAGAGTCTACTGGCTCTCTCCTGTTTCTCTTATGTTCTCCATATTATTTTGCTATTTCGTTATGAGTAATGACCAAAGTCATACTAGATCCTATGCTGGGCCAGCTCTACCAGTAGGCAAAGTGAAGCAGATTTGGGGTCTTAAAAAAAGGCAACATATGTTTAGTTATTTGCATTGCTATCACTTTTTGAATGCTGCCAAGGATGGAAAGAGATGGTTGTGGGATTTTTCTGCATCATCTGCTAAAATAGCTTGTTTGGCTATAGGTGTGAAGCATTTTGACTTGGGTACAGGGATGTATTGTTGGAAGAGGTGTTAGGGATCATATTGCAAACATATGTCAGATAATGAAATACACACATACACAAAAAAAAATTCAGAAGAAAATGAAAATATGCTTTATAAACTACAGCAAAGCCTTCAACCATGTATACCATGATAAATTATGGTTTGCTTTGAAAGAAATGGGAGTGCCACTACATCTTCATCTGTAACCTATCTTCTGGACAAAAGGTCACTGTCGGGGCAGAACATGGATAAACAGAATTGTTTTCCATTGGGAAGACGGTGCATTTTATCATGCTATCTTTAAATGCAGAACATCTCATATGGAGTACAAGATCAGACTTAAAGAAAGTAAATGGGAAAATTGGGGGAAGGAACATCAACAATTTCAGATATGCAGATGACACCATATTACTTGCAGAAAATAACAAAGACTACTGATGAAAAGTAAGGAAGGAAGTGCAAAAGGTGGGTTACAGATTAATATTAGGAAGACAAAAATAATGATCATAGATGATTTACATAACTTTAAAGTAACAAAGACATTGAAATAAGGACTTCCTGTATCTTTTCTCAGTCATTAATCAAAATGGAGAGTGTAGTCAAGAAATCAAGATGACTATGACTTTGAAGGGCAGCCATGGAGGAACCAGATAAGATCCTCAAGTGTAAAGACATATCATTAAACACCAAAGTCAGAATCATCTGGGCCATAGTACTTCTGATTTCTATGTATGGATATGAAAGCTGAAAAGTGAAGAAAGGTGATAGGAAGCAAATCACCTCATCTGAAATATGCTGCTGGAGAAGAGTTCTACTTGTACCATAGATATCTAGAGGAAATCAAGCTTGTACTGTCACTAGAAACAAAGATGACTAAACTGAGGCTATTCTACTTTGGACTTATCATGAGACAGTGTGACTCATTGGAAGGAGGACAGTGCTTGGTAAAATGGAAGGCAGTAGGAAAAGCAGGAGACCACAGTACAGGTGATTCAATCAAGAAAGTCATAGCCCTAAATTTGCAAAACCTGGACAATTGTTTTGCATGGATCAAACATGTATTTAGGTAATGATTCTAATGATTCCAGAAGATAATAATTCAATCTATCCATGTTATCCAATTCTTGTTATCCAATCTATTCTTGTTATCCAATCTATTCTTGTTATCCAATCTATTCTTGTTATCCAATTATTCTAGATTGAATAGATTGATAATTGGATAAGAGGGTCTATCATTCATAGGGCTGATATAAGTTGAAGGTGATTTGATAGTAAATAACAACAAACAAATGCATTTTTCTATAACTTATTTGGAATTCTGTAAACATTTAATTGAACAGATATATCTAATATGCTTAATTGTCCTACCCTTGCGTGTTTTCTGTTACTCATGACATGGAAATGAAAAATTCAGTTCTCATTTTATCTTGCATGAGCAACACATGCCAGTGCAGTAGTCATGTATGTGATAATGTGTTGGGTTATTCTCAGGAACTGCTGCTTGCTTCCTCAAGTGGTAAGCCATGTCACTGTAGTTTCCAAGTGAGGAATCTTCTAGATTGACTTTCCCCTGGCCAGATAAATACATGTTTGATCATTGCAAAATAATTGAATAATCTAGTGTTGAGAGCTGGAACCGATAGTAACCGGGCCACAATGTCAAAATATATTTTGTCTATATTCTCCTCTTCCAGATAATGTTTTCTGGATCTCACAGACAGGAGGCATCTGTGGCCACTATTTCCATGTTATGAATGATTTCAGAGTTACATGATTCTTAAAACATACTGGTGGGCTTTGGAAGAAAGATTCATGGTGATTATTTGGGACATGCACCTGTAATAGTATTTTTCACTGAGATCCTTATAAGGTCAGGACATCTGTTTGAATAACAGGACCTCCTTATTGTTCTTTCTGCAACCTCTCCATGTTCCCTGCAGATCTGCTCTGAGCCCAAGTCAACCCTGCTAGAACAGAACAAGGGGCAGTAGAGGGAAAGGGAATCTCTTCTGCAAGTAGTGCTCTTTTCATGGACAGGCAGAGAACACTGGATACCTCATCTGCAAATCTCACAAGAGTACATCCCCTAAAGCTCATCTTCACTGAAACATGTTTGATAGATTTTTGAGCTCTACTGAAATTGGAAATAACTTTATAATAAGGATCTATAAAATAAGCCATGGAAAAATACATTGATTTTCTATAACAGCATGGACTAAGTGAATATAATTTATTTCCAAGGGAAAGGAATGACCCCTTACCTATGTTGGATTCCAGTGTGTCTTGCCTTAGTGATCAACGGTTCACTCCCTTTATTAATAGAAAGAACTTAAATCTTCACAAAAACTGCAATAAGTGCTTCTCTTTTTTATTAATAAATTCATATATCATTGTTTAGTAGCCACTCTCTTCCACTGCCATGCTTTTCCCATTCACTTTTATCAGGGTACTTTTATGCAAAGTTAAAATATTATTATTACCATTATCGGCATTCAATCTAAATGGGAAAGTAATTGAATTTAAACAGGAGATGCCCTCAATTTAAAGCCACAGGGGGAAATGATTAAATTTAATAGAAGCCAAGGTTTCAAAACAGAGGCAGGAGAATTGTGCAGAATTCTGAAAGTGGAAGCTAATGTGGTCCATATCCATGCTGTGGCTTTTGCAGTGGTGCATGGAAAAAATTTATACCACATGGGTTAAAAACTAAAACCAAAAACAAATCTGCTGATAAAAGATGATATTCTCTCTCTCTGTCTCTCTCTCTCTTTGAAACTATTTATATTCTCATTTGATTTTTATTCATGTGATCTCTCTGCTTTCTTTCTTTCTTTCTTTTTTTTTGGTTTTGTTTCATGTTTTGTTCTGGGCATAAGCATTGTTCTTTCTTTCTTTTTTTTTGGTAAACAATTACACATATTTGCATTTCAGAATGTGGAAGTAAGATGAATCAAGGAACCTTCACTTGCTGCTCCTTAGATCCTGCCTTTCGTGTTTGTTTTTGTCGAATGCTGTATTTATTAACTCCCCTTGATTCTTCCATTTCTTTGATGCTACGGTTGCATTCCCTGTATTTCAGCACTGGATCCTTAGATAGCAATCCTATGGGGCAGGTGCCCTAACAACAGATTGATTCTAGTTTTAGCAGCATCCAAGTGTGGAAAGATCTATGTCTTGGCTGTCCTGGCTATCAAAATTAGTTGGTGGACTACAAGTCCCAGAATGTCCTAGTCAACACAGCCATTGAGTATATTGGCCAGGGGATTCTGGGAATTTCAAACAAGCTGCATTTCTAACCTCTGCCCTTCTCCTGTGGATCATTGATTTTTTTTAAAAATATTTGAACCAAAATATTCTTCAATTGAAAGCAATGGCAGGAAGTTCATTTAGGTCACACTCAGAGCTGAATGTGGCCACCCTGAGATTGTTTGTGGGAGTTTGATGGGGGACTGATTAGGCTGAGGATCCCCTGGATCCACATTTTCTCCTTCCTTGCCTCCCCATCTCCCCTTGTGTTTTTTTTTTTTTTTGCTCCCTCTCTTTAGCATCGGAGTTCTGTCCTACTGGGGAGGAGCCACTGAGGAAACCAAAGCAGGGTCCTGGAAGAGCTATTTGAGATAGATCCCCTCTTGTTTGTATATTGTTTCCATTTAGCAGCTTCATTGCCCCCATTATGTTTTTACATGTGGAAGTATGGAGATAGGAGATTGTATATCTATAAATGTTTGATTATTAAATATATTAAATGCATTCAAAGAGTGTAGAGTCAGCATTGTATAGTGATCTGAATGTTGAACTAGAACCGCAAGAGACCAGGGTTCAAACCCCTGCTCAGCCATGGAAACTCATAGGATGATCTTGGGCAAGTCATACTCTCTCATCCTTAGAGTAAGGCAGTGGCAAGCCCCCTCTGAATAAACCTCGCCAAGAAAACCCTGAGATAGGTTAATCTAAGGGCTGCCATAAGTAGGAAATGACTTGAAGGAACATAATACAACAACAATAACACAACAACAATGGTAACTTATTATTCCTTCAACTTATTTGTCTAAATCTCTGGAAGAATGAATCTCAAGTCTGACACAAATCTAACATTAGAAATAGGAGTATCAGTTGCAGAGCACTTAAGCCTTCGTGGACATTCTGTCTCAGACATTCAAGTAGCAGCTCTTGTACAGACTGGAAAGAGAAAAAGCTGAATTATGTACATACACAAATTTGTTCCCATTAGCAATGGCTTGAACAGAGACAATAGTTTCTTGGCACACTGCATATATTAAAATGCCAGCTGAGATCCTGCATTGTCAAATGTCGCTATGATGGAGCTCCGACATTGCAGTTATACCTGACAATACCACCTACTGAAATCTTACCTTTTCATCCTGGCAACACCCCAGCCAAAAGACTTTCAAGGCGCTGCAGATTGGGGAGCTGAGAAATGACATCAGCAGTGCTCTCCCAGGCATGGGGCTCATCAGGACAGTCAGCTGAAGAGACTCCTCAGGATCTTGCACCAGTTACTTCTGTCAGTGCACCCCGTGACCAGGAGGGTGCTGCTGTCATCATTTCCTAGTGGCCAGATCTGCAATACCTTGGGAACTATTTGGTTGGGGCATTGCCAGGATGAAAAGGTAGGTCTTTGAGTTCACATTTGGTCGTCAGTGACCTTAAATGTGACTCCTCAGCAGTTATGAGGAGTCCAGCAGTCCAGCTTGCGTTCTTGTTACTGCCGAATAGGATGCCAGCCACTATTTTTACATTCACACACCCTCACACAAAAAGATTTGCCTGCTTCATGCCAATATTTTATTTTGTCCTGACCCATACCAATCCACTAGACTAAGGCCATTTCTGCACTATACTGTTATAGTGCTATAATTCCACATTCAACATCCTGTAGAATTCTGGGGTTTGTAGTTTCCTGAGGCCCAAGAGCTCTCTGGCTGGGAATTCTAAATGCCCCTCTCTAAACTGCAAACCCCAGAATTCCATAGGATGTTGAAAGTGGAATAAGAGAACTATAACAGTGTAGTGCAGAAATGGTCTGAGACTTTATTCTGCTATGCATATGTTTACCCACTTACCTGAGTTTGTACCTCCAAACCACTCTCCCACCTTTGTCCTTTTATTACTTTTTACAACAATAGTACACTGATACTTAGCATGACTCCAACATGTTTATTATTTTCCATTGCCTTTCAGACTTCCTTTCCCTGCCCCTGGTTTGTCTATATGTCTATCCACACAGGCTTCACTCCATACATCCAATGAAATGGACTGTGCCAATGAAAGCTTCTGCTAGAAATGTCCTCTTCCCAATTAGTCTCAAGGGCATTACTAGATTCCTCTATAACTTTACATGATAATGGAGGTTAACATGGTTATCTTTGAATATATTGCAGGAAGTGACATTGTCACTGCAACACTGTACAAATATGAAAGGGAGGGGGAAAATATGGAACAAGGTGCCTAAGAAATTAAGTAAGCAATCATAAATATCACCAAGAAAAGTAGTAATCAAGAAAGAGGTTCTTCTTATTCAAGACCAATTATCTGGGATAACCTAACAGTAAAGCATAAAACAAAATCACTTTTTCAGGGGCATGCTAAATATATAATACCTGATGTGAAGGTATGATTTAAGGTATGATTGTACCTTAAAGTTTGGGGTCTTTATATATCATACTTGAAGGATAGATTTGGTGACAAGTTTCAGGATCTGATATGTAGAATATACTTATCTCTGAGATTCAGAGATAAAGATTATATATAAAAAAGGGTTTTTCCTTCTTTTCAAAAAGAGAGGGAATTATTTTGATCTTGATTAAACAACTGATGTCAGAAAGTGTGGGAAGTCATTTGGAGGGGAGGGGTAGAGGTAAGAGATTTTGTTCTGTTTTTTTTTTCCCTTTTCCTTTTCTGTTTTCTCTTTCCTTTCTTTTTGTTGCTTCTCGCTATTTTGGTGGACAGTTATAATTTTCTTTGTCTTACAATTTTTTTCTCTCTCTCTTCTTTTGTTTTGGTCTTTTTTCTTTCCTTTCTATTTACTGATATTTGTTAGGGCATTTGTAAAAGTTTGGTTAACTATATGTTAAAACTTAATAAACAATGAATTAAAAGAAAAACCTGATGTGAATAAGTCTCAGAGTATGCCTCCTCCTCCATAGAGATTTTATTTTGCAAATTAGACCAGCTCATTGATATATTTGTGTGGCCTTCTTCAGGGGAGGCAAAAAAGAAATTTCTTCTGCTTCTAAAAAGCTAATATAAACACTCAATTTAAGTTAAAAAAAATAAAATTTTAAATTTTAAAAAATAATTTTTTAAAAAAATTAAAGAATTTTTAAAAATCTAACTTTTTCCTGCCCAATTGAAGCAAATCAGCATTTCAAAATTACAATGGGTGAACTGGGTTATTGGAATTTCTCACTGTTGATGTGAGCTGGAATTAATCTCTAAGGCCATTTCTGCACTACGCTCTTATAGCGCGATTATTCCACTTTCAACATCCTATGGAATCCTGGGGTTTGCAGTTGCCCCTCCAGAAACTGCAAACCCCAGGATTCCATAGGATGTTGAAAGTGGAATAATCGCTCTATAAGAGTGTAGAGCGGAAATGGCCTAAGTCATAAGCTCAAGTCTTCCGTTTATAACACTGGCCACCAGAAGGAGATGGATTTCACCATAGTCTGCCGCAAAATAGTAGAGCTTGTAAAAGGTACATATTGAAACACAGTTCCTGAAGTCTCCCAGCCACCATGGCTACTAAATGGAATCCTTTGCAAAACAGGCACTAAATGAGGAGTACTTGAGGTCATTTGAATGAGTCCCCATGGTCCCACATAGATAATTGAAATAAAAATGTAACTACACTTACAACACAATTTTGTCCTTTCCTCCTTTCCTTTCCCACTTGGCCCCATTAAAACAATGTGAAGAGACAGGAGATTGCAAAGTGTTCTTCTTTTTCCCCCTCCCATTCTCCTTCATAGGAAATGTCTGCTTGATTGTCTATCGGTTTGGGAGACAAATGAGCCCACCCCAAAACTTGCTTTGTTGTGTGTGTGTGTGTGTGTGTGTGTGTGTGTTTTAGTGTATTTCTACTCTTTAGTCCTTCCAGCAAGTTGTGCACAGGGTGGTATCCATGATGTCCAAGCAGTTTCCCACTGAGGCATTGACGAGACCTGGACCTGCTTAGCACAAGCATTGTGACCATTGCCTTGGGTGACTCTTAAAAATTATAAACTATGTATACATCTTTTGACATATACCATTAGAAATAGGAATTTCCACTGTTTCTTATGTTAACCAGTGTCACAGGGTACATTTCAAAACGTGGCATTCAACATGAGAGTCTACCACTGTTAGGCTTCCAGGAAGAGTCTGAAAATTCAGGCAGCTGTGTGACCCATATCAACCTAATCAATTCAACCAATTTTTAATCTCGACCAGAAGCAGATCTTTTTTAAAGCTGGTGGATCTTAGTTACTCAAACCACCTCAAAATACTTTGCATCCCAATAGGGAGAGCTCACAACAGTATGTTGTCACTTAGGAAACTTTTCCCCATCAGCCAGTTACTTTAAAGATTGTAACTAAACTCAAAAGGGACAGGGAAACCTGAGCAGGGGTATTGATAAATAATGCCACTGTCCTTTGTAATCTAAAAGAGCTGGTACTCTGTACAAGGCCTCATTTTACTAGACAACAGATGGCAATGCCTTGTATATTATTATGTCTTTTTGTGTTACTGAACTGGTTGTCTAAGATGGTACATAGAAGTTGAACTTTAGATCCACTTCATCAAAGGTTAACTCAGCCATGCTCTCCCAGAAGAGAAGTAGATGTTGATAACTGAAGGTCATTGTTCATCATTCTCTAGTCTCCATGTAAAATGCTATTTCTCTTTATCAGCAGGTGATAAGTTTGCTATTAGGAAATTAGAAGTGCTAGCCAGCTTTTGTCAGCCGACTTGCAGAGGACTGAATCATGACTTCAGCTATTTCCAGCAGTAGAAAGCAAAAATGAAAAATAAAACAATAAAAAGCCACTTTATGAAAGAAAATAACTTTTCCTGAAAGATGAGGTAGACTTTACCAGGTGTTGCAACTAATTGCCTGAAATAATGAGATGTTGTCTGGGAAGAGTAAGTTATAGTAGAATGGCTCCAATTAACTGATAAAGACTAAGGTCATGGTAACAAGAGAAAGAGGGTACCAGAGATTTTCAGACATGTCTGATTTCTAGGACTTTCTTTAAAAGATGGAGGGGTTATGAGAGCTTTCTTCTAAATATGATGGGTTAATTGCCATTGCTATGGCTAAAGGATGTTCAGACCTTCCTCACTTACATGAATATCTATATGTTAAGGCAAAGATTGCTTACACACTACATTTCACCTTAATCTGAAAATTAAAAAGAAATCAGCATGGAATTTGCATCCAAGTATATTTAAAATATATAGGGATATAAAATATGAATTTCTGTAAGTATATTGATTTTTTCTTTTTAGCTGAGAATTGCATCCGAATATGTGAAAAATGTGAAAGCTGTCAGATAATTAGATTTTGGTCTATACCTTAGTATGGAAAGAACTGGC
This sequence comes from Ctenosaura bakeri, assembly GCA_948474755.1. Lineage (NCBI taxonomy): Eukaryota > Metazoa > Chordata > Lepidosauria > Squamata > Iguanidae > Ctenosaura > Ctenosaura bakeri. The sequence continues at coordinate 53,666 of CAOLHI010001264.1, forward strand.
CAAAAGTTTCACCTTTGTCCATGTAACACAGAATTATATAACATTTTTTGACCCAACAGGCTTCTTGTGAGGCTTAAGGATTGGGAATCCCCTGCACGTATGGACCTATAAGCAGGCACATATGTGCACATATAAGCACACACATGGAGGTGGAAAAATAAGAAGGACCCCAGTCCACTTGTTGTGGCAGATTCACTATCAGATACAGCCTGATAGTGAAGATAAAGGTGCCTTCTCTCAGGCAGCTGACAAGAAGAGGTGGGTGGCAAATTATGACCAATACTGGCCCTCTGAGAGTGAAACTTTGAAGGTCCACTCAGAAGCATCAGCAGGTATGCTCAACTTGATTGGCTGGGGAAAATCTGGCTCTAGTTCCTTTCTTTTTAGTGAGTAAAAGGAATCACTTCCAGATCGATGGCTTGATTGCAACATAAGAAGGACACTGTGTGTATTGAGGAGGGGGAGTAAGTAGTAGCAATGTGGGAGGGAAATTGGAAGTGGCAAGACTGGACCCAGAAGGCAGTGGGAGGATTAAATTTGCATGAAGGTTGATTGGCAGTAAGGAGTATAGATCATGGACCATTCATGGCACTCCTGATCTTATGTCTTAAACACGCTTTGAGAACTGAGTTCATTAAAGCCCCCTTCCCACCGTGTTCAGTGATCAGAGAGAACATCTCTAAGAATTCAAGGCTTTGTTGCTTCTGTAATCTCTGTGGATACATTTAGCTTTATTGTTCAGCTGCATCTGTGTTCCTGTATGGTAATTTCTATGCCCGTAGTCCCACTAGTAGCACAAGTGATTACCTGCAACAAATTGTAGATGGCATAGGATGGGGGAAGGGGTGAAAGAGAAGAGATTTCCTTTCCTATGCATATGTGTTCACACATCAGTCTGAGATGGACTGACCCTACTCCTCCCCACACTGATTTCCCTTTCCCTCTTCACTTCTACTTCATCTTTTACTATTTCTTCGTCTCTACTTTGTTTGCCATGTCTTCTTTCTCTGTTCTCTTCACTTAGTTTCTACTTTCTCTTTCTCTTTCTTCTTCCTATGTCCTGATAATTCTGTTATTTCCCCAACAACAATAACACCAAAGGGGATAGTGAAGGAAAAGGTAGGGAGCTGAGGCCAACTACATGCAAGCAGTTTAGCCATCCTAAGCTTTTGTTCTTCAAATCCACAGCTAAGAGCCACTACTACACATCCTTCTGCCACCTCAATGCAACAGTGGTACACTATGCAGGTGACGCCACCTGTGACATACACATGAGGCATGCTTGGCCAATTAGAGGAATTTTCACCTTTGGTAGCAGAAAGAGTTTTCTATCCTGAGACAAGCAACAGGAACTCTGTTACACTCACGTAAGTGTATACTTCCACAAGGTCCACACTACTAAGATATGGCCAACAGTGCTCTTGTAGGAAATTGTGCATATATTCTCTTGCCCAGTTATTATTTGCGTTTGAAGTTTCAAAAAGCAAGCACTGGCCTAGTTTTGAAATAAACTTTGCACAAATGAGAACTATGAGTATAAGTGCTTTCATGTTCTATTGACTATGCAGTCATATTAATACTGAACATTTCTGTGTCCCTTGTTATGAGAAGGGATAAATTACAGCTGAAGAAGAGGGAGAAGTGTGTGATAACAGCATATACATTAGGACCCTTTTCACGCGGCATTTTCCATGTGAAAGGGCGCCTGGAGCGTTGCGCGATTGTGAGGAGTGATCTGCATGACGCACTCACAATTGCGTGATGCTCCACGGGCTGGCAGGTGCCGATCACACACCTTTTCAGTTTCAGCTGGAAGCTGAAAATGGTGCTTGATCGTGCATTGCTCCTGGGCCCCGTTTGCACTTACCCGGTGTGTAGAGCCTCCAGAGCCACGCTGGTCGTTCTTCCTGCCCCAGCACAGCCTGTGGAAGGAAGAGGCAGGGCTCTTGCATGAGCAGGCAGCTCATGCGGAGCTGAGGCAACAGGGACACGAGAGCCTCTCACTGGAGGTTGCTTGTGCAATCCCCGCACCCCAGCGCCGGAGGAAGATAAGGTGCGGAAAGGGCCTAGGTCTCAAACCTTAGAGGCCATTTCTGCTCTACATGGCTACAGTGCTATTATTCCACTTTCAACATCCTATAGAATCCTGGGCTTTGCAGTTTAGGGAGGGGCATTTAGGATTCTCAGCCAGAGAGCTCTTTGGCCTCAGTCAGCTACAAATCCCAGAATTCCTCAGGATGTTGAAAGTGGAATAACAGCACTATAACAACGTAGGACAGAAATGTCCAGAGTCTGAGTCAGTATCACTTCCTGGAAAATCTCATGATTTGAATGCTAAGTTAGCCTTCCACAAATAGAAGAAATCCTTCCAGTCTTGGAAGGCTTTCAGATTATTGGAGAATCCTGCTAGACTGACTTTTGTTGATTCTGCAATCCCTGACTTTGTTTCAGATGCAGTAACATGTGGGAAAGAGAAATTGGTAGAAGTTGCCTCCTCTCTTCCACGAATGGGACAGCATTTTGTGTATAGATGCCCATACTGGTAGAAGCATACTCAGGGCTGAAGAACTAATTAATTTAAATGTCACATGGAGTCCTTAATTTATAGTGTATGGGTATGTGTGCCTTCAAGTCACTTGTCAACTTATGGTCACTCCATGAGTTTCCAAGGGTTTTCTTAGGAATACTCAGAAGTGGTTCCTTCCTCTGAAATATATCCTACAGCACCTGGTATTCATTGGCAGTCTCCCGTCCAAGTATTAAACAGGGTTGACCCTGCTTAGTCTCCAGGATTAGATAGGATCTTGTGCCTTTAGGGTCAGACCTTAAGCTTACACAATTTACTATGGTATTTTGCAGCAGAAAGCTAAAACCAGCTGGATGTGAGGATGTTCATGTATATCATGGCACATGCTACTTCAGAATGCTAATAGAGAACATGATATTGCAATGTTCCTTTGTGTCAAAGACTCTTTACTGTAGAAAGCTAATGTTCTGTGCTGACAAATTGCTCCTGCTTCTCTTCTGGGCTTCCAAGTTTTGGTTTTGTGCTTGAAGATTATGGCGACTACATTTCAAGACTTGATTTCCTCCCTCTCTAGTGTAAAGTGGTTTGTTGTTGTGTGCCTTCAAGTCATTTCTGACTTATGGTGACTTTAAGGTGAACCTATCACTGGTTTTTCTGAGGGTGGGAGTGTATGATGTGGGTTTCCATGGCTGAGTGGGGAATCAAACCCTGGTCTCTAGGGTTGTAGTCCAGTGGTCACACCACTAAACCATGCTGGGTCTCCTTGAAGTGGTACAGACCAGTAATATCTGTGTCACATGATATTTCTGAATGTGTGGTCCATCTGAAGTAACAATGGTCAATACAGGATGGATTTGCAAAACTGTTCTCTTACGAAAAAGATTACCATAGTTTTGGCAATCCTCTTGCGGAGCAGAGGGCAAAACAAATATCTTTATTGATCTTTTTTTTTATGGTAGCCATACCATCACATGTAGAGCCTTACCATTTCTTTAAGCTCCTGAAGCAAACCAACAAATGTCAGTAGAAGAAAAGAATGATAACATAAAGACTGGTAAGAAAAGAAAGGTAGGACAAAATATAAGGGGAAGGGAGTTACTATAGCTCAGGATTTTAAAGATCTTTTTCACAATGAGCTCCCTTAATTCCAAATGAAAACTATTCAAGCCTCCCCAAGTGTATCTAGGGCTGCAATCCAAAGAACACTTACATGGCATAAACTTCTATTAACTCAATGGGACTCACTTCCAAGAAATATGTCTGTGATCAGGCTGAAAGGCAAAAATCCTCAAGTTGTATTCAAGGGTTGGTCTGCTTCTGTGAAGTCCTGGCAGATACACTGTTATTTAAAATTGTTAATACAGATGATTACCATGGTTACCACGCAAATGCATTATTCACCTTGTTTGTAATTTCAGCTGCACACTTAGCAAAGGAAAAGGAGAAAGTCAGAAAGCACATTTGAGAACTGTAGAGTATACATACTTATTGACCTCAAAGAAGACTACTGGGGTTAAATTAACTAATGTTTTTGGAGAGTTCTGGAGGTACAAAGCTCCATTTTAAGCGCTATATATTAGTATTATTATGGCTATTATGAGGAGGACATGTATTATTTTGAAACTGTCATGTTTCTGAAAAATGTTACATTTGTTGACCGTTACCAGATGTATTGTGTAGTTTCTTATTCACAGACAAAAGGCCAAAGATTAAGATTGCAATCCTATACACCCTTACCTGGGAGTAAACTTTGTACACAATTTATACTTCTGTGTAAATATGTATAGGACTGCACTGTAAATATGGCCTTGTGATTAATGTAATAGAAACATAGGCCCTTTCTGCAACTCACCTTTTTCATAGAATCATAGAATCATAGAAATCTAGAGTTGGAAGAGACCACACAGGCCATCCAGTCCAACCCCCTGCCATGCAGGAACACCCTCAAAGCAATCCTGACAGATGGCCATCCAGCCTCTGCTTAAAAACCTCCAAGGAAGGAGACTCCACTACACTACGAGGCAGCAGATTCCACTGCCGGACAGCCCTGACTGTCAGGAAGTTCTTCCTGAGGTTCAGGTGGAATCTCCTTTCCTGCAGCTTGAATCCATTGCTCCTTGTCCTGGTCTCTGGAGCAGCAGAAAACAAGCCCTCTCCTTCCTCTCCATGGCATCCCTTCAAATATTTAAACATGGCTATCATGTCCCCTCTTAACCTTCTCTTCTGCAGAATAAACATACCCAGCTCTCTAAGGCCCTTTTCGCACGGGCTTTCCCGGGCGAAATAGCCCCGTGAGCCGTGCGGGAGTGGGAGCGTCGCTCCGCACGACGCACTCCCACTTCCGGCGCTCTCACGGGGCTGCAGCGGCGCGAGCGCGGGGTTTTTGATTTTCGCTTTCAAGCGAAAATCACCCCGCGCTCGCGCAACGCTCCCGGCGCCCACACGCACTCACCTGTAGTGCGGTGCGTCGGGGAGGCGGCCGGGTGGTGCCTCCTTCCCTCCGCCCGTGCGGAAGGAAGGGGTGGGGCGGGGAGCTAGCGCGGCGGATGCGAGAGCATCCTGCTTCGCATGGGCGGGGGGCTGCTCGCGACAGCCTCCCGCTCGCACGCGCGCGCGCGGGGGGGGCGGGCGCGACTGTCGCTCGCGCCAGGAGCGAGGGACAGTCGTGCCCGCCCCCCGTGCGCGCGACCGGGAGGCTGTCGCGAGCAGCCCCCCGCGCGCGCCAGGAGCGAGCGACAGTCGCGCCCGCCCCCCACGCGCGCCAGGAGCGACGGGCTCCTTTCTTGCACGCGCGGGGGGGATGGACTCGCGAGCCGCCGCCGCCTCCGGGACGGTGCCGTTTCCCAGCTGGTTCCTTTGGCTGCGGAAGGAACCAGCGGGGAACCGGCAGGCTCCCGAACTAGGCTTTTCCCGCAAGCCGCCCGCCCCCGCTCGCGCAAAAAGCCTAGTGCGAAAAGGGCCTAAGTCTATCCTCATAGGGCATGGCTTCCAGGCCTCTCACCATTTTGGTCGCCCTCCTCTGGACTTGCTCCAGCTTGTCAATATCCTTCTTGAATTGGGATGCCCAGAACTGGACACAGGATTCAAGATGGGGTCTAACCAAAGCAGAGTAGAGTGGTACCAGTACCTCCCTCGATCTAGACACCATACTCCTACTGATGCAGCCGAGAATTGCATTGGCTTTCTTGGCTGCCGCATCACACTGCTGACTCATGTTCAGCTTGTGGTCTATGAAGACTCCTAGATCCCTTTCACACGTACTGCTATCCAGCCACGTGTCCCCCATCCTATATTTCTGTATTCCATTTTTTCTACCTAAGTGTAGGACCTTACACTTCTCTCTGTTGAATTTCATTTTGTTAGCCTTGGCCCAGCTCTCCAATCTATCCAGGTCATTTTGAATTTTGATCCTGTCCTCTGGCGTATTAGCAATCCCTCCCAATTTGGTGTCATCTGCAAATTTGATGAGCATGCCCTCTATTCCTTCATCCAAGTCATTGATAAAAATGTTGAACAGCACTGGACCCAGGACAGAACCAGGGCACCTCACTAGTCACTTCTCTCCAGGATGAAAAGCAGCTATTCGTGATCACCCTTTGAGTTCGGTCGGTCAACCAATTACAAATCCAACTCACAGTAGCCCTGTCCAGTCCACATTTTACTAGCTTCATTGCAAGAATGTCATGGGGAACTTTGTCGAAGGCCTTACTGAAATCGAGGTACATCTACAGCATTCCCTTCATCTATCAAGCTAGAGGTGGAGCTGGGGTGCGGGGATTGCGTGACCAGCCTCTTCCGAGAGGCTTGCACGTCCCAGTTCCTTCAGCTCTGCAGCTGCTGTCTGCTCATGCAAGAACCCCTCCTTTTCCTTCCGCAGTGCAGCCTGGGATTTTCCCAGGCTGCGCTGGGGCAGGAAGTGCAGGTGCCACGGCTCCAGAGCTCCACATGCATGGCAAGTGAGCGCAGGGCCCAAGAGTGATGCACAATCATGCACCATTTTCAGCTCACAGCTGAAAATGAAATAGTGCGTGGTTGGCACTTGCCAGCCCCTGGAGCGTTGCACGACTGCAAGTGCATCATGTGGACCACTCCTCGCAGTTGTGCAATGCTCCAGGGGCCCTTTTGCATAGCAAATGCTGTGTGAAAAGGGCCATAGTGTGGTCCAATTTATTTCCTCAGACTATTTGCAAATTACTTGGTATTCCTGAATTTTATTCCTGATTCCATGTTAGCTAGCACTATAGGTACTAGCAATCTTTCTACAATTTTTTTCTCCAATCTTCTGGGACAGGGGTGGGGAAGACCTTTGCCTATGGCCCTGGGAAGGTGCTTCCAATCAGCATGGACAGTACTAAATTAGATATATGTGATTTTTCTTTCACCTTCTACTCTAGCATTTGTCTCTTTTTTTAAAATTTATTTTTATTAAAAAAAACCCCATAATAAAATTAGTAATAGTATGTTTACATTGGTTGCAGATTTCAAGAAAAGATAATTTGCATAACAATACCGTTACACATGTTGCATATTGCATTCTTATCCCTTCTTGTTATTTCCATCTCTTTTTCCGTAGTTTATGTCTTTTTAACTTCCTACACTTAATTGGAAGGTTTGCCACTTAAGCTTCTTAAAACTTTTTTATATTTAGAGTTCATTCTCCCTCTTTTCCTACAATAAATAGTCTTCTCCTATATTTACTTCCTGTCTGAACTTTCGTTTGCCTTCACGCTTTTCTAAGCCCTCCCTTGTGATACGAAGATCACATTTATCTAAATCCCAATGTAGTCAATCTATAAGTATTGTGTCTTCCCAATTTTTAGTCTAGTGCTTGTCTCTGATGATCACACTGATCTGTCGAACAAGACTGAATTTTTCTAAGTCATCACCTAAGAGCAGGCAGCTTTTGTTTTCTGGCTTTTACTTAAATTTCACACACCTCTCCTCTTTTCCTTCCAGGTCCAATCTCCTGAATCTACACGTAGGACTGAAAAAGAAACTGTCTGAAAGCTGGAGAGCCATTGATAATAATATTGTCAGTCCCTACTGACAATACTGGGATAACTGGACCAGTGACCTCCCTTGATACGTATTACATCCTTACATAAAAGATCTTTATGGTTAAGCCATATCCATAGTGAGAAGCAGGGAGAGTGAATCATCACATATACAGCTGAAGGTGCGTACCTTCATCTCACTTTCAGCTATTATCAGCATGTCTGTCAGGCTTTGGTAATGCTTTGGAGCTGTTTAAAGAGAGGTGACAGTGGCACAAGTTACCATGTATTCAGCCACTTGCATGAAGTCTTCATGTTATTCATTAGGAGGTAGAGGGAAACATGTCCAGACCTCCACACTGGACTGGGACACAGCAGTCCAGTCATTGCATAACTCAGACACAGAAAGATCAACAATGGGACATGCTGTGGAATATTGAAAATCCCTCCAGATCACTGTCAGCCCCTAGTCATCATTGGCTACATAGTTCTCAAAATCTTGGTGTCATACAGTGCTTGCTGTCAAAGCTTGTCAAGTGTTTTGTGCTCAGCTTTTTTAAGCAGCTGCATACAGGGTATTATTTATTTTAAATCCACATATATCCCACCCTTTTCCCAATTTGGGATTCAAGGCTGTTTTCAATAAAAAACCCTAGCAATCTTGTGTATGTTTCACTTGTGTAGGTTTTTTGCAGGTGGGATTCTCAACTGCCAAGAGTGAATTTCTCTTAGGGTATGTGCTATTTCATGGACTATTATTCCACTTTAACTGCCACACTCCATTCTGGGGTATCCTGGGGTTTGCAATTTTGGTAAGACAGTAGAGCTTTTCGGCTGAGAATTTTGCCCCCCTCCGACTGCAAATCCCAGGATTCAATAGGATGTTGCCATGGTAGTTAAAGTGGAATCAAAGTAGTATAATTGTGTGGTGTGGAAAGGTCTTGCCCACTGCCCTTCAGTAGGTTTACTTACAAAGCTCATTTTCCTATAATAGTCATAAAAGTGCAGTCTTTCTTTTGCCTTGTTCTTCAAATTGGAGAAAATGTGAACAGAACACTGGGTTCCTGAATTTCTGCTTCAGGGACTATGCTCAGCATGGTGCTAGTTGAAATGTTCACAAGATCCTTGATTCTTAATGTTTTCAGGATTTTTTTTAAAAAAGGATGTCAGTGTTTTAACAAAAAGAAGGCCTTTAGGGTTAGTGGCCTTTTTAGTTTCTGCTTTAAAGCATGTTTTTCTGTCTGTTATTACCCAGGGACACAAATGCAGATGCTGGAGTCCTTAAAATGAAATCTCTTTCCTTGCCTGTACTGCGACAGCATGCCTGATGCCCATGGAGAATTATCAGTAGGGAGATGATTTCACCTATGGCCCTCATGTTTTGATCCTGAGCATACTGACTTGGAAGTCATTCCGTCTGAAAACCCTTGAACTCAACCAGCTCCCACTGACATAGAGAGGTTAGAGAAAGATGAAACTGTTTTTGTGAGAGAGTGAGATATGGAGAGAAGAAGAAAGAGGGAGTTATTTAAGGTAGGATGGCTGCTTATGGTTTGTGTCTTCATTTCACTTTCAGCTATCATCAACATGTTTGTTAGGCTTTGGTTTAAAGATGGGTGGCAGTGGCATGAGATGAAACTGTGTGTCGGTCACATGAAACAATCTTGCTTTCAGCCTACTTTCACTTATCACAAAAATGATGTTACTTTTCTTTTCACAGTGTGCGAGAGAAGGTGCAGTCACCCCTCAGCCAAACGTACTGGTTCCTAAGCCAGCTAACTGTGTAAAGGCTGAATGGTCTTCACATTTTCCAGAGTACGGGCAGAGACCACATCTCTTTTTGGTGCCTGTCAATTTCCCATGTGTATATTCAAGAATCCATTTCATTCTGTTTCTGACTTAATTTGCATCCATCTTTCTTTCTTTCTTTCTTTCTTTCTTTCTTTCTTTCTTTCTTTCTTTCTTTCTAGACATGTTTGTGTAGAAACATTATTTTTGAATGTATTTCCCTACAAAATATGTAAGGAATATAGTTTCTCACAAAAAATTATAGACATAGTAAACTTAAAGTGTGGATTTCTAAATTATTTTATTAAAAAAAAAGCAGTTTCAAACAAGGAGCAGGCATATATTTTTCCCTTTTTAGCCAAGAAGTGCATTGCAAAATGTGAAGAAGTGCCAAACCCCCAAAATGATGTTGTTCTGATCTGCTTGTCAATCCAGGAGGACCATTCACATCAGAATTCAGAAAGTTTGAATTCCAAAGCTGGTGTCCCCTACAAATGCTACAGAGCTTACAGAACTCAACTGTCTCTCTGTCTTCCTAGTCTTGCTTGAAAGATGCTCCAGTGTTTCCTTCACAGATACCAAGAAGCCCAGGAAGGTGCCTTAGATTGAGACACTGTTGTCCGATTGAGCCCAGTACTGCCAAAACTGGCTGGCATTGGCTCTCCAAGGTTTCAGGCAGGATTCTTTTCCATCCATACCTGAAGAGCTGGGCGACAGAAGATAGTATTTTCTGCATGTACACCACAATGGAAATACGATGATTACACTATCCTGAGCAGGATGTGTAGCGGGTCTGCTTTTGGCTCATGTAAGAAACTTAAGGAGTTTCACCTGACAATTTGTTCCAAGGAAATAGGAATGTCCTACTATTAATACTCCCTTGTCAACTCCAAGACTGGGTCACTATTGATTCTCCTACTCCAATGATCTGATAGGAATTCAGGACAGCAAAGGGACTGCCATATATAATATTTTCTATTACACAATTCACCTTAGGTCAGGTTGTTACCCAATCCAACCCCCCTGAAAATCAATATCTTAGTGAATATGGGGAGTACAAGGATAGTGTCTTTGTGGGTATGTGTTACATGTTAGTTTTTCATCAGTGCTACAAACCCAAGTGAATTAAACATATCATAGGTGTCAGCATCTTCCTTTTCATTACATAAGACTGAGCAGAAACACTGCTCTTCCCCCCCAATACCCAACAAAACAACTTTGCTTGCTGTATCCACATTAATGGTAAATAGATACAGAAGTCATATGGAAAAGGAGGAGGAAATACCCCAGAGAAAAGCATGAATGAGCTTGGAAGGGACAAATAAAACAGTTGAGACATTTATATTGGTCTCCCCTACTGCTCTGAACAAAACAATTATGAGATAAGAGAGGCACGAATGGGAGGAAATTCTTTCATTTTTCACATTGGAAGCTAGTAAGATCCAACAGCCTGTTTATGAAGAACAATAAAGAAGATACATGAACTTGGTAAATGGTTTGTTACAAATATATGGAGCCATTTTGAAAGGCCAGGAATGGGGATTGGGGTGGGGAGTGTCGGTATTTTTCTTTTATTTGGTAGAATGTTGCCAGCTGCATATTTAAGGATATCCCCCTTGCCACTGTCCCCATTCAAAGTACTATTGACAGAAAGACTTACTGTTTTTATTTAGATTTTCAAAACACCATTAAAAAGAGGCAGATGGGAGTCTGGATTAAATGAAGCTTAAATAAGGTAGAAGAATATCAGCTACCTTTTAAACAAAATCAGCTCCATCAAGCAAACAATCAGAACCTCCTCCTCCTAGTTAATTTGAAGTTATAAAAGGAAAAGGAAAATACAGCACTGTTATAATCAAAGGCTGCAGTTTAGTATACTGTTATGCTCATTTAAGTCCCCATTAATTTCAGCATGATTTGAACGCTTAACTGCTAACTGGAGTGTGGACAAAAATATAGAATCAGATGTGGAATATCTAGGTATTGTAACACATGCAAAATAGATTTTACAACGTTAGGTGAGTGGGTTCACACATGACCAAGGCATTTTATAATCATAGTAGAGACAAGCATTTTTACAGAATATGAGGTCTTTTGTCATCTACTGTATGATGTATGAGCAATAAAAGCCGAGCAAAATAGTTCTTCTGACCATATGTTTACTGGATACCACACAGAAATCAGAAAAAGGTTATGGTGACCAAAGATAAAAGGCTAAGTCCTTGACCAATGTTGGATCAGTGAATTGACAATTAGGATAACAACCACATTGGGGAGAATGTCCGTTTCCAAGATGGAACCCTTCATTACTGAAGAGCTTCCCAAGCTGATGGGAAGATGGCACAGAGCAGAGGCAACAGCTACTACATTCTGTTAGCACATGTGTTTCTTGATGTTCTCATAGCAACTAATTCTGTTAAGTATGAGTCAGAAAACTAGCTTTAAAAAAATGAAGCAAATTACTCAAAAGCACAATGTCCACTTGTTACATTTTGACCCAGTTCTTGGGCATAATGACTAGAGATTAGCTTGGTTTTCTGGAACTGGAAGGGTTCTCTTGTTTTTTTATGAAATGGACTGTAATCTAGTGAACTGTAACCCACTGGACAAAATAACCCATAGCTTATTTTCACCTGTTCCCCTTTCTTTCTGCCATACCACTTTCCACTCCAAGGTAGACTTTCAAGAGGATGGAGGGAAAAAGAAGACTCAAATAGAATTGCCTCCCTTTTTTCTGTAGTTGGAACATTTCATTTCTGCTTACTGAAGTTCTGGATCTAAGTTGCTATCTTTTTAAAATGATTTCTGATGAGCATATTACCATATGTCCCAAGAAGATATTATTGGAATACCTTACTTGATCCCCAAATCTATTTCCATAATCATTTCCCCCCTTATTTTGGTCTGAATTTTGGTGACATTTACATTTTTGGAAACATACTGTGATGTACCTACTTTGTACATAATTTGTCTGTAAGAGCTGCAATGCCAATGAAAATAGTCCTAGTATCTGCTTAGGATTGGCCTTTCTTTTTTGCCCCAACAAGTCTCAGTTTTGTAGCAAATTCCTAGAGGTTATGGGAAATGTCCAGTATGCAAGCCATCAAACTTCTTCCTATTGCTCCAAAATCATTCCATAAAATCCATGCATTTTTATACATTTCCTGCCCATTGCTGTGGTGGGCAAGATGTAAGAAAATGGAAGAAATGAAGGAATAGAAAGGGACCTTAAAATAAAAAGTTGACTAGATGGAACGAAGACATCTGGGATACCTTTTCCTTGAAAGAGGGTTCATTTTGTCTGATTATTCTCTATTATTGAACAAGTCCTTAAGGAAAGAAGGCCTTTTCACATTTTTTCCTGCTTTTAGAGATGGTCTATTTGTTAGAGGTATGTGAACCCAATTAACCCAGATAATGCTAAAGCAAGAACAAAGATAAGGAAATGCATTTTTATTTAATTTACTCAGCCTTTTCATGCCTGCTTAATTCTGAACAGGTGGAAGAACATCAGAGAGATATAAGAGAAATGTAGGCTAGGAACATGGTCATAGTTACCTCATTAGAAATTCAGGAAAGAAGGAAGGAACAAAGCTTGGAAGTAGCATATTAGAAGTAACATTGTTACTCATTCATTTTTTTAATAGTGAGAGACAAAATGAGGCAAATGTTAGGCTTTTTTTTTTTTACCTAATGAGTAATGTTAACCATTATGTATTGTATAATGTAATGATTGTATTGTATAGATTATCGTATACCAAAATTTAAACCTGCTTTTTTGGCACAATATAATGTGGACTTTAGTCATTATTTGTGAGTAACTGGTTGCTCATAAAAATGATCAGGCAACAAGTAAGATGTTGCTATTTAAAATAACAGCTTGCAGATCTGCAAAAGAAGGAAGGGAAGGAGGAAGGAAGGAAGGGAAGAAAGAAGGCAGGCTTTACATCGCGCTTAGCCTTTCAAAAAATAAAAAAATAGGATATGGACCAGACAGTGGAAACTATTCTATTTTTTCCGGAGTAATTCTAAAAAGCATAGTTGAATGAGGTCAAGTTATCATATTTGTTACCTCTCTTTAGGCCAGAGAACAAAGTAGAAGGGACCAGGAGATATGCATAGCACACACAATTCTCAATTTTTGTTGGATTGTGCTCATATCTTGCATCTATCTACCTATGCACACACAAAGGTTAAATTCAAAATGTAAGTAGCAAGATTTTAAAAGTGCAATTCTGCATAAAGAAGGCTCCATTGGCACCAAGTGACAGTAGATGAATTAATGCTTCCTCTAGGGTCTTTTTTCTCTAGCAATGATTGACAAAATAATTTTCTTCTTGTACTTTAATAAAAGTGTATACATTATATTACAGAGCCAATTATGCATCACATGACTTATCTTGTCACATCCCCTACTATCCAAACAATACATTAAAAGCCATTCTCTCTGTTCTGATTTGCATATCACTGTATTTTTCAGTTTCTTAACTAGATTTCTTTGGTATAGGAAAAATTTAAAAATATATGTGAAGATTGTAAGAGCCCTCTGCCCACTTTCTTCTGTACTCTTTGGGAGAGGGGAGGTTTGTAACTGTGGCAAGAGACCCCACTGCCTTTGCACTCTGAGCATCTATGCAGGTATGTATACAAATATGGAACATTTGCACAGGACCTACAACGTGTGTGATCCGCACACTATAAGATACATGAATAAACATTTGCACAGGGCCTTGAAGATGAGGGTCACTGTAAGATATATGAATTAATTAACATGTTGTTTTGCACTGTAGTGGGCAGGTATGGATATGCCCCTGTGCAAACATATAAACATTCTGCTATACATGTGGCAATAAGGTGAAGCCGAATCATGAAATGGAAGAGCCTCTGTGTGCAGGCAGCTGCTTCCTGAGTCCAGGAACAGACAGATTGTTTGTTCTGGATGGGGTTGTATACACTGTGAAGGATCAGCTTCATAGTCTGTGTGTAGTTTTGAACCATTTTTGTTACTGGAAACCCATGTGGACTTGGTGACTAAGAATGTCGGCAGGCAGGCATCCATGCTTTGATAGGGATTGTCAGATATGGTGGTTGGTGCATCAGTAACCCCATGACTGGATTATTGCACTGCACTCTATGTGGAGCTCATTTGGGGAGCTCAGTGATTAGAGTGATGAGTAGAGCCATCTATCATATAGATGTTATACCTCTGCTCAAAGGACTGTACTGGCCACTGTATGCTACTGTACTACGTTCATGGTGACATTATTAACAATACAACCTTGCTAAGTTAGGACTGGTTTACTGATGATCACATCTTGCTCATATCAACCTGCCTATTTGCTAAGATCTACAGATCAATGCCTCCTGGTTGCTATGTCAACTGCACAAGTAAGCATGAAAGTAATAAGTTACAAGTAATGTGGTCATTTGTAATAATTGCCTTTGGGAGTGGAGGTGGAATAGAAGCATAATGAGGTCACATTCCAAAAGTAACATGGTAAGCAGGAGCAAAGTCACTTTACTGGTGTATGAAGTAATGTCTTCTCGTTATCTTTAAAAGTTACAGTTAAAATAGTAATGACGATGTTACAGAAAGCCAAGATGCAATGCAGTGAGCAACATGAGTTGCTTTCTTAATACTGTATTACTTAACAACAATGAATTACGTTCAGCACTCAACTTTTGTGGGTTTTATTTCCATGGTTTTGATTAGTCACGCTTTTATAGCTGCTGAGTAGCCAGCTCATTGTCCTCACCCCTTCCTCCTCTAACCTGCTTTCCTGCCAACAGCCCTGGCCTCTCCCTTTCCTACCTTGGCACCATGATGCCTCTGCCAGTTTTTCCAAGCCCCTCTGTCTCCTGGGAACTCCTATCCGCCTCATCCCATTCCTCCTCCAGTTCCTAGGATTAAAAGGAAGCTTGGAAAATCTGGCAGAGGCATCATAGTGCCAATGTGAGAAAGAGAGAGGCCAAGGCTGTTGGCAGGAAAGGAGACAGAGAGATGGTGGTGGTGGAGGAAGACTGTGCTGAGAAGGTCAGGAGATTCTAGGAGATGGAGGGGCCTGAAGAATCTGGGGGAGGCATTGTGATGCCAGGTGGGAAAGGGAGGTATCCACGGTTCTTGGTGGGAAAGGAATCTGTAGCGTGTGTATTTGGGAAGGGGCTTACAGTTTTGTGATTTTTCTACTTTCACAGGGATCTTGTGCACCTAATTCCTGGGGAAAATGAGGGTAAACAATGGGGATGGATTATTTTTAAAACTAACATTTTTAATCTTTGCAGTTACATATGTGCATTTTGCAGAACAAGATAAAATCAACACTGGTGATTTTAATGTATAGTGAGATTTCTGGTTTTTTTCCCTTGTGGAATTTTCTATTTGTATTTTAACTTAATTGTTGTACATCACTCTGGAATTTTGTTAACGAAAAAGATATTTGATAAATTCAAGAAGTGAATTTAAAAAATGGCGAAAGGTATTGGGCCTGCTATTTCTCTTGCTAAAGATCACATTCATCGCTGCACAGGGGGTTAGGTCTGTGATTCTATAAATTCTACCTCGAATGGAACAGACATCTATGCAACTTCCATAAAGGGCTGTAGAGCACTTGTTTACCAGGCAAAAGGCCCCAGGTTCAATTTTTGGCATTTCTTATGACTTATCCAGACCGGTGATTTGTGCCGATTTGTATCATACCATTTAGTATTTCTTTTTGATGCTTCCTGATGGTTCCCATCCATAAACTCTTCTGACTTTTTTTTAAACTTCTGTAAATAAGAGAGACATTTTATCTGTAAGCATCTTGTTTGTGATGTGGGTTGTGATGTTAGATGTGATGTTTGCCCATCCTACCCACACATATCCCCCCAGATCTTGTTACCCTGTATTGTGGGGGTCCTGGGAGGGGTGCCCAAATAACCAAATGAAAACACAAGATGGGGAAATTAACTCAAGCACTCTCTTAAGCTAACGAGAGGCAGGGTAACTTTAGCTGGGATCTTTTAACCCTATGTATACAGCGTCAGGTCAGAAGAGCAGTCAGGCAAGGTTTTAAAATAGTAAAAATGATATCTTTATTAAAGGACAAACAACAGAAAAGACACCACAAGCACACGGCTAACTAGAAATTAGAAATGAGAGTTTTTTGGGGAAATGGGTGATACAACACCTGATCTTGTAGTCCTGGAGGGAAGCGGAGGATTGCAGGGAAGAAAGCTCAGCGCGGTTTGCTGAGGGGAACTCGTCAGACTGAATGACAGCAAGGCGGCATGGAAGTCCAGAGCGATCCAAGATGTGCTCGGAATCGGGGAGTTTTTATACGGTGGATTGTGCCTACAGGTCATGTCATACTCGGTGAGAACAATGCGAGTTTGGAGCGGGACAAAGCTTTGGGAAAGGTCAAGTTTTACATGATCAGCTTAGCACAGATTTAACAATAGTGTAGCCAGTATGCAAATAGTTTGGCATTGTAAGAGTGCCAGCTCGAGGCCGAGCGTCTTTGTGTAAAGTCGTGCTTAAGCAAGGTGTGTCTGCAGAGAGGTCCTTGAAGCAATGGAGTGGCATTAATCTGCCTGCCTAAATGGGGATTGGAATGCCCAACCATTAACCGGCCGCGCCTGTTTATGTGCTTGTCCAGTGGCCTCACAAACACGTGGAGCAGGGTGGCAGAGAAAGGTCAAGTGAAGGCCAAATAAGTTTGATATCAAGAGATATCTAGTGCTATCACCGGGTATGTCTGAACCATAGTAACAATCTGTTTCCAGATAGTACTGTCCCCACACAGTCTTCTTCTGTTATCCTCCAGTGAATCCTTAATTTTGTCTTCATAGCACTAAAGTGGTAAACTGTAATGATGTTATTGCTGTGTTGTTGTTATTCCATATAGCACCATCACTGTACATGGCCCTTTACAGGTAAAGAACAACCAAGCAGTTCCCTGCCCGCAGGCTTATAATCGAATTATGATATGATATAAATGAAAAAGGGGATGTTTGTTTCCTTGGAACAAAGTCACTCTCCCACACTCCTTGACAGGGCTCCCTCCTTCGACAGCCATCTTCAGAGTTTCAGTTCACACAGAGTGTAAGTGCACTGATGTCTATGCAGGTGTGCATGAGTGTGATCTTGCAAGAAAGAAACAAACATGGGGACAGTACCATTACAGTTTACCGTTTTAGCACTATATCTCTAGTGGTTGGTTCCCATGTTTTGGAAAGACAAATCTTTTACTTGTACTAATCAGTCAAAGAAGTTAAGTGAAAAAAATGTCAACAAAGCCGTTTTCCTTTTCCAGTTTTGCAGCTTCATCATAAGTTGAAATTGACTAGAATTTCTCTCTTTCTGTATGTGTGTGTATGTGTGTGTGTGAGAGAGCACATGAACCTATTGCTTTATTGGTAAGTTTCTAGAGAGAGTTTAAAGAATTAAAAGGAGCAATTTGGAGAAAATGCGGGGAGAAGGGGAATCGAGAAGAGAGGTTAGACACACACCTACTCGATGGTCACAATTCATGTGGTAGTAAATGTATTGGTTGAAAAAGAAACACTTTTTTAGGTAAGAATGAAATACTTTGAAGTGATGTGGGAAAGGAAGAGAAATGGTCCCAAATTTTTTTGGCTATTTCCTCACTATAGTGTTATAGTGCTATTTCCCCACTTTTAACATCCTATAGTCCTGGGGTTTGCAGTTTAGGGAGGGGCCTTTAGAATTCTCAGCTAGAGAACTTCTTTGGCCTCAGTAAGTTCCCAATCCCAGAATTCCACAAGATGTTGAAAGTGGAATAACAGCGCTATAACAGTGTAGTGTGGAAATGATCTGTGTTTTTGGGAAAAATGTCATTTGGATCTTTTCTTAAAAAAACAACAGCAACAAGATTTATAGCAATAAATACCACCAGCTCCTGTCAGTATTGCCCAGTTTGGCAGAGCCCTTGAATGGGCTGGGAAAGAAGCATCCCTGAAATCCAAGAAGGTACCTGCCAATCAGTGTTAAACAATTCTAGGCTACGTGGGTCAGTAGTTTCACTCAGTATAAGGCAGCTTGCTGTGATGTGTGTGTGTTATCTTGAAGTCACCTGTTGACTTATGGTGACCGCATGAATTTCATAGGGTTTTCTTAGGCAAGGAATACTCAGAGGTATTTTTGCCAATTGTCTCCTCTGAAATGTTGCTTACAGCTTGTAGTATTATTCCTATGATACCAACCAGCAACTTATAACTACCGAGACACAGGGAGTATGAAATGACAACAAAATATATCAGAATGCTTTTTCACTAATACATCTGGTCACTCTCATATAACATTTACTGGTATCTTAAATATGGAACACTTTAGATAAGGGTTGGGTGAATATATTTATTTCCAATTAACATAACTTTTATAGTTTTTCACCCTTAATCCTGTTCCATCCTCTTACATTAGTTTGCAATTGTAAAAAAACTGCACCAACTTTGCATTCCAAAATGAATTTAAGTACTTAAAACTTCTCCTATTGTATCATTTTTTTCTAAATGCATTTTCATTCAAACGTCCATTCTGCCCTGTTACACTAATTTGCAATTTTAAAAACTTGCATAAAAATTTGCATTTCAAAATGTGTTTAAATGCCTATTTAAAAATGTTTCCTCCTGAATTACACATTTCTAAATTATTTTCTCTCAAAACATGCATTTAAAAGCACCCCCCAACCAATATTTTGCTACATTTCTTCAGTTTGAGAACTGCACCTGGGATGTTTGAAAATGGGATAGTCAATGGAAAACTATGTGCATAAGTTTGGGAGATTTGGTCTGTGTTAGTTCCTAAATGAATTCATGAAGATTGAACTCCTTAAGTATCTGCACTTTAGAGCACATTCTCAATTTATACTACTTTTTCTTTACTTTGAAAGAAAATGCTAACACAAACAAACAAACAAAAAAGAATGAATGAGAAGTAGCTTCACAAAACATTACCTCATGAAAGAGGTAATGAAAGATACATCTGCAGCAATGTTTTCTTATTTCTCCCCTTCATTCAAGAGATTAACAAAATAGGCTTAGCACCTGGCTTATTTTATTTCTGTTCAGTCTTCAAAGATTAATTTCACTCTAATAAGAGATGGATGTTCCGCTTTTCACAGTTACTTCACACATAGGCCCTTATCCAAAAATGTGTGAACACAAACAGCAAGATGGGTCGGAGAGTCAGTGATAGGGATGTCTCCTAAATCTCATATTTTACTTTTAGTAGTATTGCTCTTTTAAGCAGCCCATCATTACTTAGAGCTGGGATATTGGCCCTTTCTGCACCCTACTTTTTCATGCAGACATCCAGCGGGGATCCCAGCATTGGCTCTGCCAAGAGGGGAGCATGATGGGAGAGCTCCCCTCCACACTGGCTGGTCCACTGCAGAAGGAAGCATGATGGCCACACCTCTTCCTTCTGCAGTGCAGTCAGGTACTTTCCCAGGCTGCACTGGGTCAGGAAGCGCAGCCATTGTGCTTCTGTGGCTTCTGCAGGACAAGTAAGTCCACGTTGACAGGGAAAAACCCTGTCAATGATTTAATCTGTGACTGTGCCCACCTGGGGATGGGACCGTGATGATGTCATGCAGAACTGTCATCATGGTCCCGTCCTTTTCTCATTCCCATGGTGGGTTGGGGTGTGTGTGCGGAAAGGGCCATTGTTTCATTGGGATGGGGTCCTACATGAAATAGTTTGTTCTTGAAACTTCTTCAAAGATTTAAATTTCCCTGGCAAAACAAAAAAAATTTTGCATGGCTTGTGATGATTATTACAACATCGGTAGTGTTCATCCTCAGTGCTGTCTTCTGGTGCATGCAGACAGGACTGGATGCATTTAAGGTTAGTTCATTTTAGACTTACTCATTAAAATGTTTGGGAAAGAGTTTCTTAGAGGGAATTAAAGAAATCTACCATTTGTAGGTCAATTTCTCCTTGATAAGTGACAATTAGACAGGAGTGGAAATGAGAAAAGTGATAAGATCAGTATGGGTTTTATTAATCCTCCCTCCGCAGATTGCCCTCTCTAAAAGTGAGCCGTTCTGCTCTAAAAGGAGCACTGGTCAATAGGCCTAAATACCCTAATGGCACCAGATCCCATCTGATCTTGGAAGCTAAAGCAGGTTTAGCTGCATTTAGTATTTAGCTGGGAGACTACCAATGAACACCAGGTGCTGTAGGTAACACTTCAGAGGAAGGAACTGGCAAAACCACCTCTGTGTACTTCTTGCCAAAAAGAAAAAAAAAAAACCTAAGAAATTCATGAGGTTACCATAAGGGAACAGGTGATTTGAAAGAATACACACACAGAACTGGTCAGTGTTTTCCCCATTTTGTCTTTAGCCCTGGAAATAGCTAGAGTTGGTGAGCTGCTTCTCACTGAAGGAAAAAAAAATATTGGAAATTTGAAAATAAGTGCAACCACTGGAGCTGAACATTTTATCTCATATCTCTGATGTAGGCTGGGCGCTTTCCTCATCTACCTTATTCCAGAGGTGTCCTGTGGAGATCTCAGCAGTGGCTTTGCCGAGAGGGGAGCATGACAGGAGCGCTCCCCTCTACATCGGCTGTCTCCACGATCCAGGAAGCACGATGGCCTCACTGCTTCCTTTCACAACACAGCCAGATACTTTTCCAGGCTGTGCTGAAGCAGGAAGCGGAACCATTGTGCTTCTGGACCCTCCGCACAGCAGATAAATGTGGAATGGCAGCATGATAGTGGGTCATTGATGGGGAAAACCTGTCAATGGTTTACTACATGATTGCGCCTCCTGGAGATGGGAGAAGGATGGGACCATGACAACATCATGTGTAACCATTGTTGCAGTCCCATCCTTCTCCTGTCCCCATTGTGGGATGACAACATCCCATGGAAAGGGCCTGGGTGTGTCTCTCAGAAGTGCTAGTGCAACCACTTCTGCCTGAGAGTGGCTTCCTTTTGCTTCTCAGAAGTGCAAGCCTCAATGCTGCTTTCAGTTCTTTCCACTGTCCAGTTTTGTACTCTATGCAGGAAAACAACTCATGAGTTTCTTGTAAAGGGCAAAAGGCCTAGGACTCTTATCAGCTGAATTAAAAGAAGAAATGAAAATAGGTGCAGCTTTACCTAGCAGATAAAGAGTGAAGCAGCACCTGCCTGTACTTCAGCAGGCAGGTAGTGCTTCATCCAGAACTTCAACAGGTATAGTTCCCCTTTCTATAGGCAAGGAGTGAAGGTAATTACTGAGTTATACGCCTGAAACTCAGTTGGCAAGCACAGAGTTCCAGGCATGGTGGATGAAAATATAGTTTCCATTCCAGAAATTATCTCTCAAAACAGAATTTTGGTAAAATCTCCGGACCAAATAAACAAAGGCACTTAACTTTTTTAAAAAAGTGTAGCATAGAAGTACCTGACAACCACACTTTATCGTAAGCACTGATGATGATAGTGAAGCAAAGAAAAGGGTGAAGGCAAGTTGAAAGTAGTTTGTAGCATTTTAAAAAGTTTATGAACGTTGCAGCATTTAAAGAGGTTCATAAAGACATAGAAAAAAGATAGGGTGTATAAACTGCTAAGCAACATTGGTTAGTGCATGATTGGGAGACAACCTTTGAAACCCCATATTTGCTGCCTTGATTGCACAGAACAAGGGTGGGTGTAAAATTTATACTATAAATCTAATAAATATTTTAAAATATTGTTTAAACTGATTTTACTGTATGGTACCCTAAGATGGTATGATATAGGCTAGGATACAAATATTTAAATAAATAAATAAATGTTGAGCCAGGGCTATAAAAAAAGAAGAAAGCATTATAAAGGACAATGGCTTCTCTCAGATAAAATGAAATGACATTTCTTTTCAGCCTAAAGTAGGTTTAAGAAGGAAGTAATTACATTCTTAATGTTCTGACACATCAGAATTTTTTTTATGTTCTTGGGTTGGGTCTTGGGCTGGCTGATGTCTTGGAATCATTTGAGAGTTTGGAAAAAGTCTAAGAAGTATCTTGAGGTATCTCAGTCTGGTACGGGAGATCCAAACTGTGCAACATCTGCTAGAATGTTAAAATTGTATCTCACTCTATCCCCTACTTGTATATTTATAAATAAACACAACACCAGTAAACCTTCACAAACCTTGTTGAGCAAAAGTAGGACCCACGGGCCCAATGATGATTTTTTTTTGGTCCCAAGAACCACTATTTTTTTCAAAATGCCCCCAGGTGCTTTCTAGGGAACACATTTTTTTGGCCTCACTTACCTTTTTGGAAATAGGAAGTAGACAGGAAGTGGCTTCCACTTTTTGTTTTCAAAGGTTTGTCATGGGCCTAACATGACAGTTCTAAGAATGTGGTAAGAATGCCTCCATGCCCATAAAGAGTGTTTGGGTACATGTGGGTTCAATTTTTTTTTTCCCCCCTGGGTGGTTGTGTTGAAGGTGGCCATCCAAGCTCTTTTGGAGGGCTATTGTGGCCCCCTAACCTTCTACAATTGCCCATTTTTGTCTTAAAGAGTATCAAATCTGGCTGTGTTTAAGTGAAATACCCCTGCAGAAATTTCTCAGAAAACTGAAAGATGGAATATTGGAAAATTTTCTCTGGAAAACTGAGGTACAGGCATATAACTGTGTTATTAACAATGGAAGTTCAGAAGGGTTAGCAGTTCACCAGCTGTTAAGGAAACAGTCTAGGGAAAAATTTAGAACACTTTATGTTGTTTTGTATTATATATGAATAGTAAAAGCAGGATTACACATTAAAGAAACAGGACATATCAATAATTCCCAAACTACTTGATGTTGCATATTCTGTTGTGAAAAAATAAATAAATTTATCAACTAGACAATAAAGGGGAATCAATACCAAGACCTAGGGCTTGGAAAGCTACTTTTAAGACTCCATCTATAAATCCAACAGTGGCAAGATAATACTCTCAGTCTTAGTCGATCATCCACCATGGCTTCTAGTTATGGATGGTTTACACAGGTCATTATTCTATCCATTTTTCTTAAAAAGTAGCTTTTGATTCTCTTTGAAGATGAGAGGAAAGAACAATTAGATAGATTAGTGGCACATGCTTGGTGCTAACTTCACAGACGTATCCTGAAAAAAATAAATTCCAAAATTCTTTTCTGTGTGCAGCTGGCATGAGACAAAGAATGAGATAATGCTTATTACAGACAGAATAAAGGACCATAATTTTGACAGCGTTGTCTTGATTTATTCTATAATTCTAAAAGTGCAAACAAATAGAGGGCAAGATTCTGAATGTGGACATTTAAGAAAGAGAGCGAGTTTATGTGGTATGAGCATGTACAATCCATTATGTCTGGCAAAAATAATGTGCCTTTGTACATTAGGTAAGCACTGTAAGATTTATTATGTTTTCAGACATTGGTTTTCTTGCTTTTAAGCACTTGACTTTGTGAAATGACACATAACAGACAAGTACATTGCTATCACTTAGCAACTTCAGTGCATTTTTTTACAAAAAAAAAATCCCAAGTAGTTTTGTTATAGAAATGTTTTAGCTTTTATTATGAAGTTATATACAGTGGTGACATGTACAGTGGTGACATGTACTGAGAGAAACCAAATTTGTATTTCCCTAGGAACTTTGCAACCAGTATTGGAAATGCTGTTAAAGTAAGTGCAATGGCTACAAGCAATGCATCATCTCAATGTATTTGCAATGACTGTGATCAATGAGAGCATAATTGGGTCAGGAAAAATATGTTGCCCAACAACTTCACTCAGGGCTGCTTCACATCATACACAATTCCTGTAAAATATTCACTTTGGAATAGAAATCAGTACAAAATCTGTATGCTGATTGTAACATGATGGTAATGGTATGTTAACATGGCCTTTCTGCACTACACTGTTATAGAGCTATTATTCCACTTTCAAAATCCTGTGGAATTCTGGGGTTTGTAGTTTACTGAGGCCAAAGAGCTCTCTGGCTGAGAATTCTAAATGCCCCTCCCTAAATGCCCCTGCAAACCCCAGGATTCCATAGGATATTGAAAGTGGAATAATAGCATTATTACAGCATAGTGTGGAAAGGTCCACAGTTGGTGCTGTGTGGGGACTTTGGAAGGCAATAATTATTCACATTTCCAGCATACATGAAATCTTAAATATAGGATTGTGATATTACAGCTGATGAGTGCTATCCCATTATGTCCATTTGCTAGCACTGTGTCTGGCAGCAAAACATATCCTCCCCATGCCCCCTGTAGCCCTCTGCGCACCTGTAGATGTGCTCCAGAGAGCTGGAGATTCATTAGAATAGATGTGGGAACACAGCAGGGAGGAGAGAGAGAAGTGTTACCCTGATCTCTGGGGGTCCCGAGAGGGACACCTAAATAACCAAACAATAAATACAACTTTTGGGGAAAATTAGCTGGAGCACTCACTAAAGCTAGTGAGAGGCAAGGTAACTTAGCAGGATCTTGCAACCCAGCATCTACGGGGTCAGGTCAGTCAAGCAGTCAGACGGTTTAAAGTAGCAAAAATGGTGTTTTATTAAATACAGACAAATATCAAAGACAACACAGTCACACAGCTAACTAAAGAATTGGAAGTAGGAATTTTCAGAGGAAAATGAGTGATACGACAGCTGTCTCGTAGTCCTGGAGAGGTATGAAGATTGAGTTTGTGGATATGGAGTCTCAGTACGTGGGACTGAGGCGACGGCTCGCCAGACACAGTGGCAGCAAGGTGGGATGGATCTCGGGAGCGATCCGAGGACGGTCTCGGAATCGGGGGCTTTTATAGGGTGAATTGTGACTGCAGGCCATACCTTACTCGGTGAAAACAATGCGATTTAGGAGCGGGACAAAGTTTTGGAAAGGTCAGAGTTTAGCATGATTGGGTTAGAGCCGATTTAACAATAGCATAGCCAGTATGCAAATGTGGAGCGTTTAGTAGAGCTTTGTAAGGCTATCTGCTTGAGGCCGGGCGCCTTTGTTAGTATTGCGCATAAGCAAAAGAGTGTTTGCTGGAGAGTCCCTGAAGTGATGAACCAGCTGTATCTGGCCTGCCTAGGTGGAGAATGGAATGTCCAGCAATTATCGGCCATGCCTGTTTATGTGCTTGTCCAGAGGCCTCGCAAACATGTGGAGCAGGGTGGCAGAGGAAAGCCGAATGGTTTGATATCAAAACGATATCAAGTGCTATCTCCGGGTAAGCCTGGACCGCAGTAACAGAAGTTCTGGTGAGTGAGCGATAAGTACACTCATAAAAACCCTAAATACACCAGACTCTGTCTGATCTTGGAAGCTAAGTAGGATCAGCCCTGGTTAGTACTTGGAATGGAAACTGCCAGTGAATACATGGGCCCTTTTCGCACGGGCTTTCTGTCACGCGACAGCCCCGTGAGCCTCGTGGGAGTGGGAGCGTCGCTCTGCACGATGCACTCCCACTTCCGCCGGGCTCACGGGGCTGAAGCGGCACGATCGTGGGTTTTTTGATTTTCGCCTCAAAGCGAAAATCACCTGCGCTCGTGCAACACTCCTAGCACCCGCACGCACTTACCTCCTGTGCAGAGAGTCGGGGAGGCAGCCGGGTTGCGCTTCCTTCCCTCCACCCCTGTGGAAGGAAGGGGCGGGGCGCTAGCATGACGGACGCGACAGCCTCCTGCTTCGCGGGGGGGGCGGACGTGTGAGCCTCCTGCTTCGCGGGGGGCGGATGCACGAGCCTCCTGCTTCGCCCAGGGGGGAGGGCAGCTCGCGCAAGAAGCCTCCTCCGGTGCCACTTCCCTGCTCGTTCCTTCACCTGCGGAAGAAAGGAGGGGGAAGCGGCAGCCTCCCGGAGAAGGCTTCTTGCGCGAGCCGCCCTCCCCCGCTCGCGCGAGAAGCCTTAATGTGAAAAGGGCCATGGTACTGCAGGCTATATTTCAGAGGAGGGAAATGGCAAAACCATCTCTGCCTAAGAAAACTTTATGAAATTCTTGGAGTTGCGATAAATCAACAGGTACACACACACGCACACGCAATTTTGGATATTGCCCTATAATGAGGGTAGGCAAGGTCCAGTCCTTCTGATACTGATGGCATAGAATTCCCAAGCAGACTCAATCAATGTAGGCTATGATGAGGATTATTGGGAGTTGCAATCTAGCAACATCTTGAGAGACACACTTTGCCCACCCTGTCCTATTGCAAGTGAGCTTCATGTTCATTTATACTTGCATGTGCATACCACACCAAAATTTCATAATGTGTGAAACTGTACTTACTTTACAGTATCACTGACTTTAATGCAGAATTTAAACTGGAGCGATTATGAGGATTTTCATCTCTTAATTTTCAACCACAAAATTAGGGTTCAAGAAAGAGGGTGGCAAGGCAAGTCTGAGTTGTGTGGGAAAGACATCGGCCCTTTCCGCACCTTACCTTCTTTCGGCACTGGGGTGTGGGGATCGCGTGAGCAGCCTCCAGTGAGAGGCTCTTGCGTCCGGGGTTCTTTGGCTCTGCACGAGCTGCCTGCTTGTGGGAGAGCCCCGCTTCTTCCTTCCGCAGCCCAGCCTGGGAGTTTCCTAGGCTGTGCTGGGGCAGGAAGCATGACCAGTGTGGCTCCGGAGGCTCTGCACGCCAGGAAAGTGTGTGTGGGGTCCTGGAGCAATGCACGATCACACACCATTTTTGGCTTCTAGCTGAAAATGAAAAGGTCTGTGATTGGTGCCTGCTGGCCTCTGGAGCCTCGCGCAATTGTGAGTGCGTTATGCAGATTGTTCCTCACAATCACGTGATGCTCCAGGCCCTCTTTCGCATGGAAAATGCTGTGCGAAAAGTGCCATCATGAAATGGCAGACCTAATCATGTATAACAATATATTCTTACTGTGATACTGAAATTACAGTTGCCTGAGTTCAACAAAATTGTAGTTGCCACGCACACCCAGAAGCATTCATGGAGATCTGAAGCAAGTAGGCTTACTCTTTGATTTCAGTGAATGCAGCATCTTCTTGTTTTCATCTCTTCGTGTGCATGGAGATGCCTCCTGCTCTGAGATGAAAGAGGAAGCTGTTGTAGATGGAAAAAACTTTCTATCTACATTGCAGTCCCATCTGTGCAAAAGTGAAGGTCATCCAGACAATTATGGTTGGTAGGAATGTGTTAATGTCACAGTTGGTGTGCCCTGTCTTTAACACTTCTATTCTGGCATACAAAGTCTGATAAAATTGTTTTAATTTGCCACACTGAGTAGGGAATTAGTTTTGTAAAAAATGCACCTTACTGCTAAAGCATGCTATTTGAATAAAATAATGTATATATTTTCATATGCTGTCCTTGAAGTCTTAGCACATACATCCCTAGCACATACATCTTTAATTTCTTCAATTAAGGAAAATAAAAGGGCAAGCGGAGTTAGATTTTAATTATTCATAGTTCATTTGAGAAAAATGTTCATAAGTGAGAGAAAGTAGAGCTGTGCTATCTGTCAAAAGGGAAAAAAAGAATAGATAAAAAAATCCACTTTATGAACTATTCAATAATATGTACGTTTCCGCTTTCATTAGATACTGTAGTGTGAGAAGAAAGATGTGTGTGGGAAGAATTACCCATTGGGCTTCTGGCAATAAAATTCCTTGAATAGTGCTTCATCTCTTCAACTTGTCTCTCCAAAGTCCCAGATAGGCTAGAGGACACCTAGGGGGTCCACATAAACATTTGATCTTGAATTTACAGGTATTTCCTATATCCAGTAATGGCAGATCCACTACTGTGATAATATTATCAACACAAAGAAGTCAATGGTTTGAATCCAGTAAGACTTGTCAGTAATGACTAAATTAAATCCCATGGATTTCAGTGGCCTGCTTCAGACATGATTAGGTCCAGATCCAATATATTATTTTCAATCTTTTGATATGTTGTCTGGATTAATGAGAAAAGTCTAAAAAGAAACTTTCCCAATTCTCAGTCAGTAAACTCAGCTTTTGTCAAACCTAGTTAGCATAATGCAGCTGGCCAGTTAGGGGCATGTCATGTCTTTGGGCTGCTGTCAAGTTATATTTTAAAGCTTTTCCCTGGTGGTTTTGGCTAGAAGAGGCAAGTCATAATTCTAAACTAATTGAGTGCTTGTATTTTATATGCCAACCTTTTTATTTATCACTTTTAAATCTTAATTATGGAGATACATTTCACAGTCCTGTCAGGTTCACCTGAGATGCAGTTAACTGGGCACCAGTAAAAGCAGTGGGTGCACTGACATCTTAGTGACTGTCACACTTGAGCGTTTGCACAAAAATGATCCTATTAATTATGAGGTTGCAAGAATAACTAAAGGGCAGAACTGAAGTGTTAATTACAAGAAATGTGTGTATATGCACATAATATACATGTGCATGCAGAGCTTCTCGTTATGCTTAAAATTAGAAAGAGGAAAGAAAGCAGTAGTTGACTGAACTGAATTTGGCTACACCTTTCCTCTCTTCCAACTTGCTTGTGACTTCTTGAACTGATCTCCTTCTGCCAGAGAGAAACACAGAAGCTGCGCTCATAGCCTGGTTAGGGCTATGACAGCAATCAAGGGATGGGTATAACACCTTACCAGTAGTGATATTGTTTATACTTTTATGGGAAATGAGAGCACCTTGGGATATAAGAGCATAACAATGTTTCTTTTGTAAATAACTTGTTAGTGGATAAGAGTGTTATTTTTGATCCTTTCCCTGTTATTTTTCGAGGAACTCAACATCAGTTTGAAGGTTATTTTTTGTCCCCCCTGCCACATTTTGGGGCTTTTAAAAAACTTTACAGGTACGTATTTTTTTAAAAAAATGAACTCAGAAAGCAATGACAAAGTAATTGGTAACACAGGAAGCAATTAAAAAGGTCACTACATTTTTTAAGGGAATGAAAGAAAAAGGATAGAGAGAGTGGAAGTGATGCTTCCATTTGGAATACTCAAAGACCAGTCCTGCATGTGGTGTGGAGCCGGGACAAAGTGACTGCACAGCTAATCCACGCCTGGGCAAATTGTAGGTTTAAGCAACACATTTTAGAATCTAGAGGATAAAGATCTGTCTTGAAGCTCCCTTACGGGTACATGGCTCCAGTCTTTGGACTGACTGCTGCTTACAATCTTTCCTTTTAGTGGTTCCTTGAATATGGGTCCTCTAAGGCATAGCTGTGGTTTTCCAAATTGACAGAAAGGACTCATATGCTCCTTGGTGTCTTGCATGCCTCTTGTTATTCCAGATTGGGTTGGCTGGTGTGTGCGTGTGTATTTGTGTGTGCGTGATGCCATTTGTAATTACTTAGCCATGAACAAAAAGGCACACTGCATATCCTCAGAATCATTCGTTTTTATTATTTCTCATGTTCAAGCAATGAACCATTGCTCAGCTGAAGCCTGACCCAGTGCCATCTCTTGTTATGACTTGCTTGACTCTTTTGCTCCAGGGCCAACATCTTGTTACCTCTGGTTTTAGGAGGTGACTGGAGCTAAGAGCTACACACTTCACTACTGCTCTCTGCTCTTCCAGTCACTCATGGGAAGAGTGTTTTTAAAAAGGTTTGCATGCTAATGTTGCAGTTTCACACTTGTTAGACCAGAGTCTTTGAGCTGTAGTTGAAAAAGTTATTTTCCCAAGCTGTCTATATGACATAAAGAGATACACCCCTGATAGCAGCACTCTTGCCTGGATCATCTGTGCAGCCTTAGATCTGTTAAGGTCTCATGCAAATCAAAGTTTTTTTTGGAGTTTTGTCAGTTCTCTGCTTGTGCAAAATTGTCCAGATAATCACACTCCAGTTGCTTCATGGGTAAATTAAGAGGGTTAATTAAGGCAATTAGCATGTCATAATCCCGTTGCTGAAGGTGTTTTTAGAAGGAATAGACAGCTGCAGTCTTCAACTGTCACATGAGATTTGTAGCTCTTAATTTCCCATTGAGTCAGTTCTGACACTAAGATCCAAACTGTATGTTAGGGGGAAGTTGCATGAGTGCTGACCATCCTAAATGTGTTTTGTGTCTCCCTGTTAGCCTTGGGGTGAAACGGGCTGTACATTAATGCAACCAGTACTCAGGAGCCATATTCTTAGTCACAGAAACTAGAATATGATAGCAAGGGATATTTGTATATAATGTGGTACAAAGTACAGTTTTGCCAGATCTTCCTGTATGTAGGAGGGGTCTAACAAAGGGATACACTTATGATTTTTTTAAAATTACATTTTTATCCAAACTTGCATCCAAAAATCTCCTGGCTACGTACTTAGACCTCCCTCCTTTAGCTTTACAAGACCAAGCCTAAACTAAGGCAGAATGACTGGCCCAAGTCAATCTGTGGGCTTCACATCCAAGTGGAGTCCTTCTCTGGCAATTTAGCCACTGTAAGTGTCCAATGACCAAGCCTCTGGAGTTGTTATGGATCAGTTGTTCTCAAACATGTTACCCCATGACCCCCTTTAGCTCTACATGAAGATGTCAAGCCCCCCTCAACACTGTGCCCCCCTTGTCCCATGCTATGTGTCTTTCTTCCTCTTTCTCTCACAGACCCCTCGTGCCACACATGCCCTCCATCTTAACACTAAACTCTTGCACTCTTAACCTCCTCTCTTCACTCCCCTTCTCCGCTGCCTGAGAAACTGCTTTGTGGTCGCTAATGTGCATGGACCTGCTGTGCCAGTGATGAAAAAAACAGCTCCCCTTCTCCCCTTGGAGAAGTTGAGTGGGAAAACCATAAAAAAGGGGAGCTGATTTTTGCTATGTCTGACATCAGAGGAAAGTATAACTTTGCATCAATCTTTTGCAGAGACCAATCAATCCTCAATGGTACAAACACACACAGAGGCTTGTCTCTCTCTTTTACATCTGCTATACTTGCAGACTGACTTGTCTTGCACCGCCCAGAACAACTATCACACACTCTGTTAGGTTCCTGCCCTCATAGTCTGAGAACCACTGTTATAGACAATTGCCTTCATGGTCCGGACTGTGTTTTAACTGCTGAGGGGTGGGATTGCTGTGTCCTCTTACAAGAAAAACAAGGAAGAGTCTTGCACAACTAAAGACTAATACATTCTACTGTGGCATAAACTTTTGTAGTAATTATCCACTTCATCAGATACATGGAATGTTGCTGCAGTTGGTACATTATAACACATTTAATTATTCCTTAAGATGCCAGAAGATGCCTTTGAATATCTAACAGATGTTTTTAACCAATTAAAGACTGCAATATGTTTGAACTGGACATATTTTGGAAGACATAATGAAGCTAAGAATTTATCTTCATTAGTTCAGTTGGATAAAATTTTGATGCTGGAACTGATTGATGTGCATAAGATGCTTATAACATGCAATCAGAATTAAATACTCTTAGAAGGTGCTAAATTAGGGTTGGCTCTGGGGGTCAGATTTCTGCTCCAGAACCATCTGGGGACTACGTAGACTGCCAACAATGCAAATTAATTAATTCCTGGGTTTTATTTAATTATTTTCTGGTTTTGAAAAACAAGCATTTTAATAAAGTTAAACAGTGTGCTAGGGAGGTGGTGAAGTTGCAACCTATTTTAAAAGTGAATAGTTGCTCCCATTAGTCCCACCAAGCATGGCCAATGGATGATGGCAGTTGTAATCCAATAATATCTGGAGAATGACAGGGTCCTCACCTTTGATCTGTTGGACTGCAAGGTTAATTTAGTTCAATATATTTTCTACAGAGTCACTATCTAGATGGCCTTGTTCCCAGCATTCAGTATCCAGGGTTATGTTGCCTATGAATTTTACTGTATGATTTCCTTTATAATGAATGAGAACATGATGTACAATCCTATTCTATGTTTCCTGGAAGCAAACCAATCCAGTTGTTATAATACTGGTTGGATGCTGATTGATAACATGGGAATTGCTCTTGTATTGCAGTGCTGGCATCTGTGTGGGACTCAAAGCAAAGTTGTATCAGGGCTTACTGTACAGTTTTATCCCCGTTTTTCCAGTAACTGGGTACCTTAGAGAACCATTCTTCTACTTTCTTGCCATGTTGCAAGTGAACCTGTGGAAGGTGCTACAGGCAGAGCCTTCAGCAGCTTTGAAAATTCCCATTTAGTCCCAAAAGAAGAGGCAGAGGATTTCAGAAGTAGGTTAGGTCGCAGGCGGTGAGATTGCTTTTGGCAATGCAAAGGTTCAGGGAATAAATTCCCGCTCTGCCTCTCTCACTGCCTCTCGCATGGAGAACAAGTAACAGATATAAGAAGAATCCCACTGCTAGCTAGTGAAAAAT
The DNA here is from genome assembly GCA_948474755.1 of Ctenosaura bakeri. NCBI lineage: Eukaryota > Metazoa > Chordata > Lepidosauria > Squamata > Iguanidae > Ctenosaura > Ctenosaura bakeri. The sequence goes on from CAOLHI010001264.1 coordinate 86,197, forward strand.
GTCAGATTTCATGCCTTTCACATAATAGCCATCTGTTCTGAAAAATGAAACACAATGTCCAAATGTCAACTTACTGCAGGTATCTTCAAATCTCTTCCCTGCCTTCCCCCCGCCACCGGTATGTTGTTGCCGACATTCCATCCTTCTCCCCCACCCATTTCCACTTGCTGTGATATTGTGCCATTTGATTTTTGTTCTCGCCAAGAGGGCTAGGTGCTCAGTTCAGCTCTAGTTACTTTACAGGACCATGGATTTGCTGTTAAGACACTGTTGATGATTAATGTAGCCAAGCGTCCTACCTTGCATAGAACAAAAAGAAGACATCACTTCCATTAGAAATTCATTCTCTTGCTGGCTTGGGGCCAGAAGTAAAAATCTGTTCTCACGTTGATGTCTTGTGCTTGTTTGACCCTCAGGCTTTAGTAGATTATTTTGCTAGCTTCATTTTCCTCTCCTGTTTAAGAACATTTATGTGTCCTTCCTTCTGCTGATTTTCTTATTTTTTTCCCTCATGATCTCATTAAATAAAATCTGCATTCATTTGTGCAATGCCAAGCTTTTCAGCCCTATAGGAGTTGCCTGACAACCACCCTGGTATAGCTCACATTTATATATCAACCTACCTTGTCTTCTTGCTGCCTTTTCTAATGGAAAAGTAAATGCTTATTCTCCCTTTTACCTGATATATGACTTCAGTACATTGTAAAGATGTGAACCTGATGGAGTCTCTAAATTATAAAGCAGGAGTTCTTTTTCTATTACTGTGAATAACAATTGGAGAGCTGGTTCTTTACAATAAGTTATTTATTCTCCATTTTGAGGTTTTATCCTCACCCCAGGTGGTGGCCATGTATATTTCAACAGGTACTACCACAGAAGCAGCTGGGCTGCTCTTGCACTGTATTAGATTGTATCCAGTGGAAAGAAATGAATTTGAGAGCAAGACATATAGACTGATGAAAAGTCTTCTCTTGTTGAATGTGAGATTTTCCATTTGCTTCATATCTGTTATCAGCATCGCCATCATGTAAATGCATATTTATGATGTAGCTCGCAGCACACGCAGTATGTCAGAGAGAGAGAGAAAGAGAGAGAGAGAGAGAGCGCTTGAGTGAGCGAACAGGTGTCTATATAGTGTCTGGAAAATTCATAAAAGACTTCCAAAAGTCCTTTGAAAATAAAATGAAAGTGTAGAGAAACTGGGTAGTCAGGCTTACTTTTACTCATCATGATTAGGGCTGTCAAATGAACATTTTTAGTTGATTTATGTCTTTCAAATACATACCAGCTTTTCCACAACTAGTGCCTTTGAGATATGCTGGACTGCAACTCATAATTTCCAATCCTGGGGGATGATGGGAGCTATATTCTAGTTCTAAATCCAAATGTAGATCAATGCACCTCAAGGATCCCACATTGGGGAAGTCTTATTGAGATCAGCGTAGCTTTCTGCCTCACTCATGTCTTTCAGGCACACGGTGGAGGTTTTCATTTTTTAAAATTTCTCTAGGAATATTAAGAACAGTTAGAAATCTTGGATTTTCTGTACTTTGAAGCAATTGGGGAAAAACTGATGGTTTTACATGTGTAAAATGTACATTTTTGCAACTGCTAATGTTGTGCTCTGGCTTTTGTAGTGGTATTTTTGTTGCCATTACATTTTATGTTTTCATGCTTTGAACTGTTAGTTGCCTCACTGATGTTTAGAAGTTGATGTGTGGAGTACAGATGAAGTAAATTATGTTTTTAAAAAAGTTACCAAGAGTTAAATACAGGCTTGCCAAGCTTCTTCCTTCATAGGGAATAAGCACCCAGCAGAATCAGGAATGTGCTCCAGGAAGGAGAGGCAGTGATTTTCACCAGTTTTCCCTTCGATCTGCATCATCCAGATCCACAACCCATGCTGTTTCATAGTTTCACCCAACCCTCTAAAGCAGTGTTTCTCAACTGGGGACCATATAGCCTCCTGGGTCCCCCAGGATATTCCAAGAGGGCCACAGGTGAAAATCACATAAATGGGGGCCCATGACATGAGACTAGGGGGCCATGGAGGGAAGTGAGAAGTGAAGAAAACAGAGAAGTGACCAAGAAAAGGAAACAGAAAAAAAAGGAAACAGAAATGAAGAAAACAGAAAACAGGGAAGTTGAGTGAACAGAGAAGTGACTGTGCTTCCCAGTGGTTGGATCACCACACACACTTTGCAGCAACGTTGCTTTCGCTTCCTTCTCCTTCCCACTTCCACACTCCACATTTAAATAGTTACCTTTCTACCAGCAGGATGGGCCACAGGAAGGAAACAAGGTCAAAGGGGGCCATGGTTGGAAAAAGGTTGAGAAACTCTGCTCTAGAGCAGCTTTTCAGGGAGTACACAGAATAGAGGAATAAGAAAACATCATTGTCTCACACCCTTCCTACAGTGTGAGCAGAAGCTTAGGTTCAACCCATAATGTTTGATTGATCCACACAGTGATTACATTTTTTAAAAGGTGTGTGCACTTTAGCAAATCATCCACATTGGTGCTTTTTTCTAAGGATGAGGAGGAATAATTGTCTCTGCTGGGCAAAACCACAATTAATAGGATTTCCTCTTTTTTCTGCATTCGTCCTGGGAGGCAACCATCTTGACGAGCTTATAATCATGGGAAACTGCTGGATTTCATGAGAGACTACTTTTAAGAGTGGTGGCATTGTGGATTGCCTTCCGTCTTTTGTGTGTCCTTCCGTCAAGTCCTATTGTTTCAGATGTTTCTGCTCTGTGCTCCTGTTTCTGCTCTATGCTCCACATATGTACAAGTTTTACAACTCAAAGGCCCTTTCCACACGCGTAATAAAAAATGGGCGAAAACACGCTAGGATGGACCTTACCTGCATCTGGGTAAGTCTGTCGCCGCGTGGAGCAGCGCGTTTTTGCTGCTCCACACTCGTCGGTGTCCTGCGGTATCCAAAATGGCAGCTGCCGGCTGGCAGAGGCTCTCCACCAACTGGAGAAGCTTGCCAGCCAGAAAGCCCGCCCAGGCAGATCTGCAGGCACGCCCTTGCGTGCGTCTGCAAATCTACACTGGGCGCAGTGACGTGGCTGCACGCGGCTGCATGCCCTGTGCCTTTTAAAAACCACATAAAAAGTGGTTTTTAAAAAGCATGCGGCAGCGCCACTTCCGGTCAACCTAGTGCAGATTGGGGTGTGGAATTACACTAAAGTAATCCACCCCAATCCATTTTACAGTGTAGATGACCTCCGCCAGAGGTTGCACTACACCGTTTTAGTACCCCTGTGTGGAAAGGGCCAAAGATTAGATCTGAACCAAAGGACTCAGTTGCTTCCTCTAGCTTATCCAACCTATGCCTGAAGAGATGAGAAAAAACGGCAGTGAAGAAAGCTTGTGAGAATTTGCCCAAATAAATTTTCCCTGAATTTTCCGAATTGCTTGAAGTTGTTCTAGAGTGGTAGAAAAAAAAAATCACTGAAAATATTCATTCTTGTATGTGGGAATGAAATAGACGAAGATTTATGTCTCTGTTCAGAAGGTCTTTTTAAGCTAAGGGTGGATGGTTACCTATCAGGGATGCTACAGTTGATACATTTCTATCAGCAGAAGTTTGTGATAGAATATCTTCTAGGTCCCTTGCAATTCTGTGATTCGGTGACACTCCCAAGGATATTTTAACATCCTATGTATTTCTGTGTCACTTTCCAGATTCAATGACATCCTTACTTCTCAGACAGTCTGTCCCACTGTTGAACAGGAGAGTTTTCCAAAGCAAGTGAAATGCTTTTACAGGCGTGGAATTTGGACTGATTAGTTCAGATCCTTCAATATGAAAAAAGAAAAAAAAGAAAAAAAAGGGACACAAATAGGTGCTACTTCAAACATTTGAGGATGGAAAACACATCTCTTTGTAAATCATTTGTTCTTCAGGCTAAACATGCCCAACTCTTCACTCTTTTCTCATGTAATTTGGTTCATGTAGACCTGCTGGATTTAAGGTTGCTGTAACTATTTAAATCCCCTCCTAATTGGTAGCTCCATGTGGCATCAGCATTCTGCAGAAGGGCTTGTAAAGCTTAAAACATTGCACAGATTATTAGGTTTTGATGACTCCAAAGAACATTTTCTTCATCACTTATTTTCTAATGAAATAAATAGTATTCATTTGTTTTTTTTTTAAAAAAAGTTATTAGCAATGTTCCCAGAGGACAGATCAATTAAACTTGGATCTGAGTAATAGAGCCAGATGCCAAAGATAACTGAGTTCCTACATTTTTAATTTTTCTTTGTTAGGGACTACCTAGACAATTCCTCTTTTACATAACTGTTACAGGTACAGGAGTCATATTCTCTTTTGTACCTGCCCTCACCAGTCCTGAGGGGTTTGGCTTTCATGTGTTCCTGTATTGCTAGATGTCCCTTGGGAAGATACAGAGTATGTAGTTGAGAGAATGGCTGTCAGTACTATCATAGGCATGGTTAATTGGAAATAAGTGCCACTGAATTCAGTGGGGTTTACACCAAATGTGTATGGATTGTGGGCTAAGAGAGGGAATATTAACAACAATGAGGATGTTTGGAAATGTTTCTCCATCAAGTTTCTTCATTTGCTGCCTCTTCCCTTTCTTTCTTCTGCATTTCTATGTTAGTTTGTCATAGACAGCTCTTTTTTGTGACCAGTGAGCCTGAATGTTTTTGGTTCCCGATTTCACACAAAGGGGAAACTCCTCCATTCAGACTTGTCATTCTCCACATAAGAGGAACAATAGAACTAGGACAGAAGGGCATAGCAACTGCATAAGGCTGTCTTGATGTAAAAGTGAACAAAAAGAGTAGTTTTCTGTAGTGAGCAGTAAAGAAATATTGAATGGAAAAAATAAACCCAGGCATTATTGTCATAAGTGTGTAACTATGAAAATATGATCATCTTAGAAATGCCATCATGTCAGCCAAAGCAGAACCTGTCCTTGACTGCAGTAGAAAAATCAAACCATCCAATCTGCTCCCCTAGGCAAAAAACCTGTTTTGCCTGTGGTTAAATCTGGTTGTAATTGTTTTCAACATGGAAGTTGAAAACAGCATACACATTTCTAATGGAATAACCAATTGTAATTGAGCTCATGGACACAACTGAGATGGCTAACTAGATGTTAAATATAAGGCAAGCATATAAACATGCATCAAGGTGACACAAGCTGCTATCCTATACACATTTTTCTGGGGGTAATTCCTCTCAGATACCATGGTATTTATATCTGTATAAACCTTCAAAGGATTGTATTGTCAGACACCTTTTATATCTTGATGATCATAGTTTTAAAAGAGGGATTATAAACTTTTTAAAAAAGAAATGCATGCCCTTTCATTTGAGCACGTATGATGTCATGGTTTGACCGCTGGACTATGATCCTGGAGACTTGGGTTCAATTCCTGCTCAGCCAGGGAAACCCACCGGGTGACTTTGAGCACATCACGCACTCTCAGCCCCAGAAAACCCACTGATAGTTTTGCCTTAGGGTCAGAAACGGCTTGAAGGCACACAAGAACAACAATATCTTTTAATGTTCTTGCTGTTGTTGTTTTTGTTCTTCAGGTCACTTCTAACTTGTGGAAACCCTATGGTGAACCTATCACAAGGTTTTGTGGGGCTGAGTGTGTGTGGTGTGTCCAAGGTCACCCAGTGGCTTTCCCTGGCCAAGTGGGAATCAAACCCAGATCTCCAGGGTCGTAGTCCAACACTCAGACCAATACACCACCCTGGGTCTCACACTCTTTACTACTTTATGGTAAAATAAAAAACTCTATACTCAAAAAACTTTACATTATTATCTGCATATTTGTTATCAAGCAACTGTTTTACACTACCATGTTAACATGATATTAAGTATAAAAGGCAAGAGCTAATTGTTATTCCCAACTTGAGTAAGCCCACCAAATCAAGAGAAACTTGAAAAGTCAATATTTATGCAAGTTCAATTGATTCAATGCTGTGTTCTAAATAAGGACTAAAAATTGGATTTTGCCTACAGACGGATTACTTTGGAGAGTTACATAAAGTAGGAACAAATAACCAGGCTTCTGCAACTAGGGAAATCAAATAGGCAATGAATACTCATGGTTCTGTCATGCCCAAATATCTTTAGGATATCTGTATACCACCTGACTTAAGTGAAGGATATGAAGCACTGTTTGAGGATTTGCTGCGAAGGGAAATTTAGTTCAAGCTCAAAATCTCCTTGAGGTAGCTTAAAAGTTATTTAAAACCAATCATATTATAGTAGGAGGTCATAGAAAAACCTTAAAATCATATAATTGTAGAGTTGGAAGAACCACAACAACTTTTGAGTCCAATCCCTGCTATGTAGGAATACAGAATCAAAGCATCTCGACAGATGGCCATCCAGCTTCTGTTTAAAATATCCAAAGAAGGAGATTCCACCATGCTCTGAGGGAGCATATTCCACTGCTGAACTGCTCTTACCATCAGGAAGTTCTTCCCAATGTTTAGGTAGAATCTTTTTTCCTGTAGTTTGAATCCATTGCTCCATCTCTTAGGCCATTTCTGCACAAGGCGAGGGAATCGCTCATCAGATCTTCTGGCTCCTTCGTCTGGTCCAGGGTGAATCAGAGCAGTGCGAGGTCTTAGATCTGTACTGCTTCGGCTTTCAAAATGGTGGCTTCCAGTTGGTAGTGGGTCCTGACCAACCACGAAGCTTGCCACGCCTAAAGCCCGCCCTCCACAGATTGCAGGCTCTCATTGGTGCAAGCCTGCGAATCTGCACAAGGGAGCAGGTATGCAATGGTGTGCTCTGGAAAAATGAGAAACCTCTTTTTTTCTGGTCTATGAAAAGCGCACTGGGGTTGGGGATGTTTCGGAGCAGACTGAGGTGTGGATCTCTGGTAAGTAGTCCGAACCTAGTCTGTTCCAAGGTGCAGACGACCTCTGTAGAGGATGCACTGTGCCGTTTTAATTCCCCCATAATCTCTGGAGCAGCCCAAGAGAATCACTATGAGCCCCATTTGACAAAGCTGGGCTATATAGGCAAATAGTTTGACCAGTTGCCCAGGTTGAATGACAATACCAAACTGTCATTCATTGGGTAAAGCACAGAAAAACAGAAAAAGGCTTTAAAAGAAATAATCTGCTTAGGCAAAAAAAAAAAAAAAAAAAGAAAAAAAAGAAAAGAAAAGAAAAAAGAAAAGAAAAGAAAAAAAAAGGAAAAAAAGGCAAGCACAGTTCAATGTAAGTGTAAAGTGCACAAAATATTAAAATAAAATTAAACAAAAATACCCACCTCACATATACACTGATGTTATCTGAGCAAGCAATAGCAGCCCATGAAAGGGATCTTGAGCACAACAGTTCATTGAAAAAGCTGATCCACTGCGAGACTGCTTTGAAAATGTACACTGGAGAACATTAGGAAACAAATTTGAAAATAACCTGTCACTGTCATAATGCTATTATACAGAAGGCATGACTAAACTTGGAAATACTGGTCAAAATACCTCAAAAATAGTAATTGCAGTGCTGGAAAAGATGTAGGAAAGTGAACTCAAACAATTTCAAAAATCCATGTTGCTATAATACCCTCATGAGGGCAACTAAAAAAAAATAAAAATGTGCAAACTTTTGAAATCTTCATCATACTTCAACTTGCAGGTTGTTACAAGGAACATGGGATGGGATGGAGGATTAGTAGAATGCAGAAGACTTGATGTTATAGTCATGGGGTCTATATAGTAATCATGGTGTTATCAAAATTAAGATGAGACAGTGGAGAAGAGATCTGCTGACATTCAAATGAAGCTCTAGCAGGTGATGTGATGGTTTGAAATTTGGCCTGCAGGTGCTTGGAACAAGAAAAGAAAAGAAAAAAAAAGCTCGATTCCTTATATTTGAAAATAAAAAATCCAGAAATGAATTACGCGGGTTTCTTTATTAGTAGAAAACATAGAAAGAGATATATTAATGAAGCTGAAAATAAACAGCTATATTAACAAAATTGAAGATCAGTTTGGTAGCACTTGTTGTCTCCCTTTCAAGTCATTTCTGATGCAGGGTAACTGTAAGGTGACCTAACATAGGGTTTTCTTGCCAAGATTTGGATCTCATTTGGGAAAAAGACGGGATATAAATTCAACAATCAGTCAATCAGATTTATTCAGAGGAGATTTGCCATTGCCATTGCCTTTGTCTGAGGCTGAGAGAGTGGGCTTTGTCCAAGGTCACCCGGCGGCTTTCCATGGCCAAGCGGGGATCAAAACTCTAGTCTCTCAGAATTCAAACCACTATCCCATGCTGGTTTATAGCAACTCTGCCAGGTTAAAATGAACCAACAAACAAATAAACAATAGAAATCTAATTGGCTAGTAGTTAGAGAGGATGAACCCCCAGAGGATAAATTTCCAGCTTCAGGTGGTATAAAATCCTCTTCCACCAATGTAGGACCCCACTGTTGAACTATTCAATTCTGCATTTCCTCAAGTCACATTAAAGGCAAAGGTGGCTATTCTTCCATAAAGAAAATTCAGAAATCCACATTAGTGCAATGCTTGTTTTAAGTCAATTAAGGTCTGCAGATTTTAGGAAGGCTTTTTTGTTGGCATTACGATAAGGGCATTATAGTAATGGAGTTTAGAATTTTTCTTATGACCAAGTTTGTTACCTTGATCAAAATGATGAAGGAGCTGGAGTGGCTCCCATATGAGGAAAGGTCACAATACTTGGAGATTTCTAGCTTATAAAAATGTTAGTAAAGAGAGGGAACATGACAAAAGAGTAGAAAATGAGGCATGGGGCTGGGAAAGTGGAAAGGGAGAAAATTTTCTCCTCCAGTCATAATACTGGTACCTAAGGTCATCCACTGAAGGATAATGGAGAGGGGTATGTAATGGATAAAATGAAGCACTTCTTCACAGGACTCTCCCTATGCACTGAGAAATTATCAAAGTACAGGCAAACTAAAATTGATCTTCTAGCGAAACCATCTGCACAGCATTTAAATCTAAACAGCTATATTTCCACCATCATTCTGAAATAGGAGGGAACAACCTGGTGAGGCTCTTTTGTCAGTTAATTCTATGTCAAGGAGGCTGCCATTTACGTTGTTGTTTGATGTGCTAGATGAAGTATCAGATTTTGCTATTTCAGTGTGAATATGCAATCTGGTCCACATCTGGGGTACTGATGTGTGGAAATAAAAAAGTTCCTCCCTTTGACTAGTACAAATGTCACTGATTTTTCCCCCAACAGTTCTGGTTTCTTTTCAATATGCTTTTCTCTAGCAAAGTGAGCTTCTTAGGTACCTTATGGTTGCACGTGAATTTGTGCTAAAAGCCTGATTCTTCCCTTGCAGTGTGATTGCAGGTTAATCACTTGCCAGCAAGACCCAGCTGTGGCATCCAGAGGTTGTGGGGGCTCAGAACAAGGGCTGATAGATTACCAAGCTGCAGTATTGAAACCCATTAGGATGGATAAGAGCACACAGGAGTGAAAGCTGAGTAAGGCTGAATAGGTATGCAGAAGTCTGCCTGTATGCTTTATTAGTACCAGCACAAGGTATGATTGAAAGCAAGGGCAGAAATGATTTAGGGAAAGGGAGAAGGCAGGTCTTTGCAAGGATCACGTGAATGTGTGGGGAGGGAGCAGAAGGGCTGCAGTTGGTTTTTCCTGGAATGACAAAAAAACTGGCCTATTAGAAACTGTTTCTTTTCAAGTTGTACTAATTAGATGTATTTGCTAATTCCTCCTAATCTACCGACTTCATAGAAACAGGCAGAAGGGAAGGAAGTTTCTCCTACTGTACCTCCGTAAAGGAAACCTTCTAAAAATCTCCTATTTTAAGTTAACTAGCCCCTAGTGCTAAGCCATGGAGCAAGTGGTTTGAGTATTGGACTATGACACTGGAGATTTGATTCCCCACTCAAGTGACCTTGGGCATGTCAACTCTCAGCCCCCCAAAAATCTGTGATAGTTTCACCTTAGGGTTGCCATAAGCTGGAAACAATTTGAAGGCACACAACAACAACAAAATGCTGAATCACCCTTTCCCAAACTGATGCCTGATCTACGTACAAGGCCATTGGCTGTGACTGCCAATGGCCAGCATCCATTATAGATTTCTTACACTTGTACCCCACTCTTCCTTTACAGCATACTTAAAGCAGCTTACAGGTTAATGTGTCTGTGTATGTCCTAGTGAAGTCTGTTCAGAGACTGAAATGATCTCACAGGTGTTTAGCTTCAACAAGACTGCATTCCTAGGCATTCCCAGATCAATGATATGTCCAGGTACAAGACTTCTGGGGGTTTTGACCCTTCACTCTACTGTTGGCAAGATATGCTTGCATAAATTGATGTTTCCTCTGCAGTCATTGTTTTCTCACGCAGCTCTGTTTTTCTCCAATGCTCTTGATTTATTCTGCCTCTGAAATTGCTGCTACAGCTACAGCTGCACTCTCTTCCTCTAGTGTCCCAATCAAAGGCTAACATCTTCTTCCCTTCAGCTATATGAGGTCCTCACTAATCCCCTATAGATCACTAGGATAAAGAAAGCTGAAGTATTTTGCTATTCTCTACATGTCACAAAGTGCTGTCTATCTCTTGTTATTTCAATCGTTTAAATTGTTCTGGCCTCTCAAGATCATGGTGCAACTTGAGGTGCTTACCGAGTTTTCAGTTGCTGCCATTAAGTACTTTAAACCCTTTCTCCCTGTCTGGGTGAAGTTTATCTCATTAGGCAATTCTCACTTTGAGCTTTTTGAGGAAAACGAGCAGAACTCACAGAGCTTCATAACAGTTCTCATATTTGGCATTTATGTGTTGTGATGCTACCTCCCTGTCCTCTCAGAGCTGAATATAACTGAAGTGTTCTTTCCTGTGTCCAGGACAACCAGACAACATATATTATGGTGCAGGCTAGAGGTAACTTCATGGTTGCTTGGATATCTTATGCTGATTACATTTTAGGATTGAACAGAGCTCTGAGCATACAAAAGATGCAAACTGCTAATCACCCATGGAAATAAAAAGACTAGACACAAGAAATATGGATTGAATATAGGCTGCCACATTTTACCTATTAACCTATTTAAACTTTAAAACTCTGAGATGTGGGAGAGATCAACCTAGTGTGGGAGCAAACTGAGGCAGGGAATTTCTCCCAGACATTCTCCCCAGCTTCCCCTGGAAGAAACACCTGAGCTCCAGGGCAAAGCCAAAATCTGGGTTGGTTCCTAGCTGACCCAAAACTGGAAGGCCAACCCAAGAATCCCACTGTCAAGTCACATGACTTAAATCAAGGTCTTGACCGTGAGGCCAGTCTCCCTCCCCAGGGCATATGACCTGAAAAGACACATGACCTAAAAAGACAAATCCAGAGTACTCACCTTCACCAAATGTATGCCACAGATGTTCATTGAAATTATTTATTCCCCCCAACTACCTGTCAAGTGACTGCCTATTTAAGACCCCACCCTGAGCCAAATATCCAGCTCCTCAGTCAACAGTGTAGAGTAAGCAAAAAACCAATGGAAAAGGGAAAAAATTCCTACTTGGTCTCAACCAGCAACCTTACACTATATTGGGGTGGGAGGGTGGATTTTAAAAATCAGGTGAAAAGGGCATGGGATGGCAGGAGTTATTAAAACCTCTGGCTCTGCCTCCAATGCTCCCTGTCATGGCATGCTGTTAACATCCTTAACAGGCCTTATTCTCATAGAAGGCCTGCAAACACACCTCCCACCCACAACATTGCATGGCATGGGTAGGGAGCTGAATTCTTCCAACTGACAAAGAGAAAAATGTCCAACCTGTCAGTGGCTCCAGCAGTTTTAATGGTACCTTAGTCAGTCATTTAAACCATAGCATAGCACCTGCATTGCTTTCCCCAATAGTGCTCTGCTTTCAAAAAAGAAATCAAAGCACTTCATAAACACATACTAGTATATGTAATCTGCCTTCCTTCTTGCCACCCAGTTGCAATATCCTTTGTCCTGAATGGCAAGCAATGGCTGAAAATCTTAAGCCTGGGCTGCCAGACAGTTTGAGATAGAGAGATAGGGTAAACTAAAATAGCACTATTTGCATCTTTGTAAATTGAGTTGCACTGAAGAATTATTCCAGGATTTCGGTGCTGCCCCTAGACAACCAGTCACAAGAAGTTCTGCATTAGCTTCTGTCTTAAATACAAAGGGTAGGCTATTGTGTAGCCTAATTTTATTAATAGAATTCTTCTGTTTGTCTGTAATTCTACTCCCTACTGCCCCTCAAACAGTTGCTTAGGGTCATGAGTTAAAGAATATAAAAAATACAAGAATCTTATAAAGACTGAGGATAGAACCAGATGCCAAAATAATTTTGCCCCATGCTTCCAGCATATCTACCTACCTACCATCTCTCTAAAGTCTATGTGCAGTTGGATGGGAGGCTGCAGTTGGTTGTGGGAGCTTCCATTAGGAGTTGCTGAGTTGTAGCCTGGGGCCTTCTATTTCTGGGTTCCTTTTATGACCTGGAAGCTTCTTCCTGAGCACCAGGAAATTCCATATACAACATGGCCATGTGGCATCGCTTTATTGTTCTTTCTTTCTCTTTCATTAAAATAGTTTTTTTGGGTTGTGTTGTTAGCTTATTATTTTCTCTCATTTGAGTTGCTCCTTGCTGAAATGATATCACTAGTTCTGATGGGCTAAGAAGTTGTCATGGATACTAGAGACTATAATCTCAGAAACCTTTGTACTCTTGCTTAATGTACTCTTATTCAAGCACTGTGTTCCATCCTGAACTTTGTAAGGGACTTGTACTCTAAAAAGCATGCTTTTTATTATTTAACTCAAGACTTAAAGCATATTGTTTCCTGTTCCCCACTGAAAACATTAAGAGAAAGTATGAGTTAGATTACTCACATTTTAAGCTTGATTCAGTCTTATGACCTTTTGGCTCTGCCCTTTTTAACCTGTTCTTGGTTAGCTTTTTACTTTCAGTGCAGTCTTTGGAAATCAGTGAGAATGAAAGTTTGCCTTTGCAACTACTCCGTCTCCCTAGCTCTCAGAAAAGAAGATAACAGCTTCGATAACAGTGGTTTCAAAAGAAGTGACCATGGCACTTGCTATCAGGAGAACTTATCATGGGTACCTGTATTGTGCACAGAATGCTGTGGCACAGGACAAAACAAGTCTGAAAGAGTTATTTTGCACTGAGCATAGGCAGTGCTATAAAGAGGCTGCCTTGAACTATTTTCCATTCTAATCGATAAGAAGACATGACATCATAGCTTTCCTGTGAGAATATGCTCCTACTTCTGGCCTAGCCATAAAAGGAAATGGGGGAAGAATTTTGTTGTAAATGCTTGGCTTCTCTGTTCTTGGACCCTCTAGAAGGAAAGGACAACAGGATTCCCTGCACAAAAGGGATGCATTTGTCTAACTTTTTGAAACACTCTGCTTTCTATCATATCTTTGACCCTTTCTCAGGATGAAGAGATTGGAAACACATACACACCCATACATGGTCTGGTATATGGGTCTGACCAAAGATGAGCCACTGCAATGACAAAGCACCAATAAATCTTCTTTTGAACCAAAGTCTTGTCTCATCTTAACCATTGTCAAATCTCTTTTGATATGGTGGCCCTGATCAAGCCCTAGATTAAAACTGATATTTGTGATTTTATTGTTAATATTTCTGCTTATGATGTTGGAATAAATGAAGATGAGATGTGTGAGTAGCAAAAGGTTATCTAATTCAGGAATGGTTGGGGTGTTTATTTCCCTGGATAGCTGTTGGCTCTAAATGCAGCTAGGCATGCTTTTGTAACTCTGTAACTTTTAAACCTAGAGACTACTCCATGTGTATGATGGATCATTATACTTTATTAGCCCGATGAAATCTTTTTACTTAGAATAAAATTATCCTTTATGTGTACAAGTCTGTTAATCTCACTCCTGTCCGGACTCAAGCTACAGAGTGTTATTTTTCCTAGGAAAGGGACAGCTCTAGACTGAGCTTGTTTGCTCCCCCCACCCTCATTATTTCATTTTTGCAGAGGAAAAGGAGAGGAATTGGTGGAAGCAAACCTTTTGTCTGCTGCAAGGGTTCTGACCCAAACTGGAAAGAGTGACTTAAAGATGTATGTGGGAAGGAGGTGGAGTGTCATAAGAGCTTCATCCTTTTCTCAGAAGCTTCGGTGGTGAAAAATTCTATTGCAAGATAGAATATATGGAGGACTACATAGAGATCAGGTAAAACTCTAACTAACCCAGAGACATTGAGGACTGAAGGATGGGAATTTGAGCATGACTTAAGTTCAAAATACTTTATTGTGGAAACTAAAGCCTTATCCAGACAGGTAAAGAGCTCCTGGAAGTATCGAAATGTACCATTTCTTTTGGTTTTGATTTTACCCATATATTTGTGGTTTTGCATCCAAACTCTTTCCTGAAATATCCTGAGTTTCTCTCTCTTGCTCCTTCCCTCCCTTGTGTTCTTTCTTCTTCCCCTTCTACTGATCATATGTTACATCTAGACTCAGGCAATATTTCAGAAATTGCCTTTCACCAATTTCCAGCGAGTCCTTTAAAATTATTATTAAAGAGTTATAGTCAAAGTGTTAACGTGCTTTAGCAGTATTACATTACTGGGTCTTGGGATCATTTTCTTTTAATGGTAGCATTTCTCTTTCCCTCACTTGATATCTGTTGAATCTGCTGTCCTGGGAATAGCTGTTATATTACTTGATGGGGACCATTTTAGCAAGCTCTGAGATAACAGAAACACACTGCCAAGGAGAGGTATATTTTGTTTTAGGAAATAGTGGTTTAATTCAAACTGACCTAGAGAGTGGGAATAAAAAGTCACTGTAAATGCTGGGAGTTCCTTGGGAATACTTCAGAATGGGGAAAATGTCATGTAGCTTTCCGTGAAACAAAATAAAACAGTACAAAAAGCCAGAAAGGACAAGAACAAAAACCAGGGAGTTTCTGTTTTTTACTGTCCATTCAGATGGACTCTTACTGTGTGGAAATGTTGAGAAAAGAAGGAATAATGGTACGCTTAAATAGTCCTTTGCTAAGATATGATGTCCAAAGGTCATTTTGAAGTTAGTTATGTGCACGCTCATGAAAATCTGGTGTATGCATATGAGAGTCAGCACTTAGAAATTTCAGGATGAGAATATCTGTCTTTATCTTGATGTCTCTTTTATTTTATGAGTGTGTAAGTTGTTGTTTTTTTTAAACTTAAAGCCATGCTGTTTAGAAATCCTTCAAAGATGTTTGGAATGTGTTTTTGTTTAATACTACAAAGGATGAGCAAACTTGTTCAATTTCTTTTCAGATCTCCTTTTCCCACTGATATATCCTTACTGAATTGTGATTTGTAATATGCTCTTGTGATGTGTGCATTGTATATTAAGTATTTATGTACAGGTTTTAACTTGTACACTGTGTGTGCACTTTTGAATATGTCTGTATTTTTTATGTGATTTTTGATCCATTGGATGAAATATTTTTGTGTGTATTACTCCTAAAATATACACAGTACACACGCACACACACAAATACTGTATATACAATTGTATGCAGTTTGAAATGCATGAATTTTTGTGTGAATTTTTTCAAATGTACATTTATCCACTTTCCTCCCCCCCCCAAACTGTGTCACAGAATATTGTATGGATTTTGATTTCTAATTGCATCCCAGTTTGTTTACAGGTTCAGGAAATGTAAACTGTGTAAGTTCAGACCATAATAAGGATGGAATGATTTTCTCATACACTCCAGTCACCAGTAAGCTTTCCACAATCATATGTTTACTTTCTGCATTTTATATTATATTCTATATCTTAGATGTTCTATATGTTTATGTATCACATTCTGTATAGCCTAATTATTGTATTTTTTTAAAATAAACACATTTTTGTAAAGGCCTTCTACCTCTTACTCCCCTTCTTCAATTTAAACGTTTTCTTGTTGGTGAATCCTGAACCCAGAAAACACAGGCTTATCTGATGTCATCTGATATTTCATATTACCCACTTTATCTTATTCCTATGTAAATATTAAGTTCAAAAGGGTTATGCACATTTCTGACAAATAGCAAACATGACTGAAGTACACATGTTTTCCTGCTCTCATTTAAAGATGCTCTCTGCAGGTTACCCTCATAACTTTTAGTCTCCATAGAAAGAAAAGAATCAAGAAAAGCTCTCTCCAGGTAGAAAACGTGTGCAGTACATTCCCTGTATCTGTGTGACTGGTATATGCAATTTTACTTACCTGTGCTGAAATGCTATGTCTTTTTTTGACTGCATGTTATTGTTAATTTTTGTGTTTTTATTAGATATGCACAGATTTTGGACTTCAGAAAATAACCCTAAAGCCTTCTTTCTCTTAGATTCTAAGTTCTGTCCAGTTTCAAGGCCTTCTCTCCATGCTGCATACTTGATTCAATATCTATTGCTCATCTCATTGAAAAAAATAGCTTTCATTTTCATCCATGTGTTTCATTATCCATGGTATGTCTGAGAATGTGTCCCCTCACCCATGGATATGGAGGATGTATGTAATTAATTCTTCCAATGGTCTTCAAACTTTTTAGTGTCAAAAGATTATAAGCCTGTTGGGCTGAGAGGTGTGTGAAAGCATGGTAGGCTGTGAACTTGTCAAGGCTGGACATTTGCCAGTCTTCTCAAGTTGCATGTCCTGCTTAGATTAGGAGGGCCCACTGAAGATACTAGGTTCAGGAACAAACAAAATCTTGGAGCCAAGACTGAGGGCAAAGGATGTAATCTAGTTCTGACAAAAGGTGTTTCATGATGCTCACGCATTCCTTAAGAAAGGTCTGGTTTTGGTGAGAGAATATTATATGTGGGTAGGTTATCTGTGCTGCTGCTGTTGCTAATTTCATTTTATAGGATTCCGTCATTGTACATGATTTTGTATAAAATAAAACTGTTCCATCTAAACAGAGTAATTTAAGAAAGATTTCCTGCCCCAAGAAACTTAAAGCTTAAATTACAGCTGGCAATCATGTGGTTTTGCAGACATTGTTAGACTGCAGTTTCTAGCGATCCTCATAATTGGCTTATGTTGGCTTAGGCTGCTGGCACTCCAACAACATCTGGAGTTCTGCATGATTCTCATCCCTGATCTAAATGCTGACAGGGAGATGGAACATCCAATCTGAGAAGGGAGAAACAAGGGGAGAAGGGTAACAAGGGTTTATGTGTGATTATGCACCAACAAGGATTACGCATCAGTAACCTGTGATATAAGCATATGTTTAGCTTTTCACTAAATATAGCTACAATTAATTTATCCAAAAATTGTTAACAATATGTCAGGTAATTGCTATGAGTCTTAATTACTGCAATAATGAACTTAATAAAAAAAGACTAGTTTGACTGCCTTATCTTGTACACAGTCCATTACTGACAGTGATATACATTTTTAAAGTGTTAAATAATTCACTGATATATTTCCTTGCTTGTCAGCACTGAGGCAGGTAAGCAATTTGCATTTTCAGTTCATAAAATAATTCCTCCCCCAACCCCTGTCAAGAGCTAGGGTGAATTTCTGCTTTTTGATCCTGTGTTTATTGTCTCTAATAATATGGGTTTAGTCACAGATTGATTTATGCGTACGGTAACAATTTGATATATATGAAATTATTTCTATTTTAATTATGGTGTAGATATAGAAAAAATATTTCTGTGAATTAGGTATCTTTTTTATAAATGAAAACATATTTCCCAATTGACCATATTAAATTGACCATACAATTCAGCATATTAAAAGTGGAAACTGTGTTACTTCTGATCTGACTTTACGATATCAGGAAGTTGTATCTTTTTAAGGGGTTTTTCTTTGGATTCCTAAGAAAGGTTGAAACTGAGCATTATCTTTGACTTGATCAAGGACAGAAATGTAAATCTTTGCTGAAGGTGAGAATTCAGATCAACAAACACTCACAGCAAGAAAAGCATTCAAGAGATAAATAGAATTTATCTGACAGTGCAAGTTCCAACTAAAATCTAAAGTGATGCAGCGAACAATGTTTAACAAGATTTCCGTGACTCCTGTTACCTTTATAATCTGCCTAGTCTTTTGAAAATGTCTCCTATATAAATGTTTAGCCCAGCTGTCTAGCAAGATTAAGAGCTTTACTTCTGCCATACTCCCCTGACAGACCCAGGGAGGCTCTTCACGGAGCAACCTTTATAGGTTTTCATGAAGTAGCAATAGCAACTTAGACTGGAATTGCCCTCAGCGCTGAAGCAATTACTTGGAGGGCAGCAACTTAAAGGCACAACTTTCAGCCAATCTGCATTGACATGAACGAAGGTTGCATCAGAGTACCACCTGAGAGATTATGGCATGTTGCAATACTCTGAGAGAATTTTGAAAGGTTACACTCACAAATTCTGCTATCTTGATAAGGCTTAGTCTCACGTCTTTTATATTTTAGTCTTTTATATTTTTTTAGGTTTGTAGTTTAGTAGTTTGCATGTTGATCTACGATTCTGGTGGCCGGGGATTAAATCTTTGCTCAGCTGTGGAAACCCACTGTGACCTTAAGAAGTCACACTCTGTCAGTCTCAGAGGAAGGCAAGGACAAACCCTGTCAGAACCACTATTACCAAGAAAACCCCATGGTAAGTTCTTTTTAGGATCACCATAAGTAATAAACAATTTCAAGGCACACGGCAACAACAGGGTTAGTATTTAGGAACATGAGAACATATAACACTGGTTCTAGTCATGTTTTCAGCTGTTTTTTAGATGCAGTGAACCACATGGTCAACCACTTGTAAATCAGTCATGTGGGTAGAGATCCCACATGACTGATTTACTATTATTATTGTTAATTTATTTTATTCATTTACATCCAGCCTTTCTCTGGACAGTGGGACTCAAGGTGGTTAACACACATAAAAGTATAAATATAAAATTTAAAAAAACATTAGAAGAATTTATGGAGTTAAAAACATTAATTATTAAAAATGTTAAGTACATTAAAATATATTAAAAGCTATACCAACTATAAACAGAACCACATGGCATTAAAAGCCTATCAATTCATAAAAGCCTGATGACACAAAAATGTTTTAACTTGCTGTCAGAAGGAGAGTAAGGATGGGGTCATCCTTGCCTTTCTAGGGAGGGAGTTCCAAAATGTCAGAGTAATCATACAGAAGGCTCCCTCCCTTGTTCCTGCCAAATGCACCTAAGAGGGTGGTGGTACAGAGAGAAGAGCCTCTCCAGATGATCTTAAGGGTCTAATGGATACAGGGAGATACAGGCCATTTCCGCACGGGGTGAGGGAATCGCCCCGTGCCAGTACTTACCGGACTTCTTGGCTCCACGCTTGGGTCCAGGCTGGTCTGGAGCAGTGCATGGCCGCCGCTCCGCACTGTTCCGGGGATGAAAATGGCGGCTTCCGGTTGGGTGAGGCTCTCCACCAACCGCTGAAGCTCGCCAGCCTAAAGCCCGCCCCTGGCAGATCACTGGTGTGAGCCTGCAAATCTGCACTGGAGCACGGACATGGAGTGGTGCACTCCTTGCTTTTGAAAGACCTGTTTCAAGTGGTCTTTCAAAAGCACGCTGGACAACCACTTCGGGCCGTTCAGGAGTGGGCTGAGGTGTGGAACTACACTAAGTAGGTCCAACCCAGACCGCTCCCAGGTGCAGACATCTTCCTCTGCACTGTTTCTTTAAGCCCGTGCGGAAATGGCCACAGTCCTTCAAATAACCTGGGCCAAAGGTGAATAGGGCTTTATAGGTCAAAATCAGCACTGAATTGTGTCTGAAAATGGACCAGTAGCCAGTGGAGCTGTTGCAACAAGGGAGTTGTGTGCTCCCTGTGGGCATCCCCAGTGAACAACTTGGCTGCAGTTATTTGGGCCAATGGTAGTTTCTGAGCACATTTCAAAGTCAGCCCCACACAGAGTATATTATAGTAATCCAAATGGGATGCAACTAAGGCATGCACTACTGTGACCAGATCCAACAAGCACAGTTGGCACACTAGCTTTAACTATGCAAAAGCACCCATAGTCACTGCTGAAACCTGGGCCTTCAGGTTCAGAGCTGAATCCAGCAGTATCCCCAAACTGTGAACCTGCATTTCCATCTAATACAGGCTGAATCCCTGTTCCCAGATCTGTCTTTCAATTGACCAGGAGCCCCTATGTCTTACCTGGATTTGTTTCAGTTTGTTTCAGTCCTTTACAGCTGCCAACCACCAGTTCATATAAATATTCCCTGAGGCAGTTTACTATACCCGTTCCAAGAGATCCAGCATGTATTGTGATCAAAGTGTTGGACTATACTAGGGGGATTAGCAATAAGTTATGAAACTTATTGAGTAATCTTGGGCCTGTCGCTGCTTTTCAGTCTACCTCATGGGGTTGTTGTGAAGATAAAGGTGTGGAGATAAAATAGTCATCAATCAGTGAAAAAGTAGCAAGGCAACTCTTTTTACTGAGATGTTTGCCCTGACATGGTTCAAATCTACCTACATGGGACATAGACTGCAAAGGTCTATCTACTATTTCTGGTGGTACAAGTGAGAACCTGCAAATGCAGGGCTTTATGTCATGCAAGTGGTCTCAGTGAGTAGAGGGGGCCCACCTCTTCTGAAGACCCTCAGGGCTGTACATGTTGGAGAAATGAATCCATGGGGATGGTGCCCATTGTCACTCTCTGAAGCTTGTGTGAAGAAAGCAAATACTCAAAGAGGGTGATAACCCTCAAATAGGGCAACCAAACAGTATGACTAGCAATGTGATTGTTTCAGTATCATTATGAGACTTTCCTGGTATCAGGTCTCCATCTGCTTTGCTGTACCTGGAGCTCATTACTTCCTGACCTGGTCATAGCAGTCTGAGGTCAGTGGTAATTCCCATTTCTTTGTCTGGGTCTTTATCTGAAAGGCCATCATGCCTATTGTTAATCTTCTCTCTTGCAGTGTCCTCCTAAACTAATTAGATATAATGTTATTATTTACTAGGGATATCTTGACACTGTTTTTGAAAAAAAAAAAGATTTCTGTTTGTTCATTCTGATTCTGGATGCTTTTCTGTTTATTGCCACATTCCTGTTCTTCTTGGTGATAGTTTGCAAGCTGGTCTATAAATGCAACCCTCCTTCATTTGGAAGGTTGGAAGGAAATACCCAATACAAGCACCTGTAGTGACTGTCAGTACTGACAACCACTAAAGGCATAGGGATACCTTTATCTGAGCTATATTACCCTACGATGATAAGATATGAACCAGAACTAGAGGCAATTAGAGACAGATAATGTCTGTCCCCCCCCCACAGCCTTTATAAGGCCTTTTCCGAATTTTATTTTTAAAACGAGGCAGTGTGTCCTCCAGTGAGGATGTTTGCACTTGGGGGCGAACTGGGTCCAGACTACTTAATGTATATCCGGACTTCAGCCCGCTCTGGAATGACCAGAACTGGTGGTTCCCCATGCTATTGAAAAACCGATTAAAAGAGGACTTTCAATAGCCCGGCACGCTCCAGTCCGTCGCTGCGCTAATGTGTAGATTTGCAGGCTTGCGCCAGCGCGAGGCTATAGATCTTCCGGGGGCGGGCTTCTGGCTGGCGAGCTTCTCCGGTTGGTGGAGAGCCTCCGCCAACTGGAAGCCTCCATTTTCGTCACCGGAGAGTGTGTAGTGCGGGCACGAGCTGCTCCGGATCAGCGTGGATCGTGGGGGGAGTGTGCCAGTCCGATGAGTAAAGGACTGCCCCGTTTTCCCCCAAAGTGCAGAAAAGCCCTAAGACTACCCCATATATTGTTATACTGTGTTTATTGATAACGTTTGCTGCTTGTGGAATTGACGTGTTACAACACAAAGTCACCGTTAAATAACTACCCTAAAGAAATATTACCTTTCTAATTTCTTAAATCGATTTATTATGGCTACTTTTCATGAGCAATTTTGAAACTCTCTATTGCTGGTAGTTTTACTGTGTGGTGCAGTGTGCCTCTTGATGCCACTGCTGATTTTATCGTGTGCCATTTTATTGTGATTTTATATCTGTTGGCCTAAATTCAATTGCTAGTCTCAGCTATAGCAGACCTATTGAATCCTTTGCTGAGTTGTAAGCCAACATTCCAGTGATCCAATGTGGGTTTACCCGAATTGGGACAAGCAACTGCAATTAGGTGTGTTTTGTTTTTCATGAATTTGTAAACTTCCCAGAGTTTATTGATTACTGGATGGTCTACAAGTATCATGAATAATTAAACCCCCGTCTTTTAAAATAGGATAAGTGGGACCTGGTCTTTTCCCAATAATTACTTGTGAGTGGGGAAAAAAAGGCTACAAGTATTTTATATCTCCCCTCCTTATGATCCACAAACTTGTCCTTAAAAAATAAATAAATCCTATTTTGCTGCCCCACCCTGGGCTTTTGAAAAGTGTGCCAGTAGAGTGAAAGTTCTACCAAGCTTTTAAGATTTAGATTACATCCCTGGCATCAGAATGTCTTTTATCTGTCTGATAAGGACCAGGCCAGCTCAGTTCAGAGAGACCCATCAGCAGAGGGCTGAAGCTCAAATGATTAACTTGCCACAGCAACTTTGAACAAACCACTGGTGTGGAGTAGTTGCAATCTGTGTCAGTGGAGGGTCTACTTGCCCCAATGAAATGACAAGAAACCTCTTAGATTGGCACACAGTGCTGCATTTCTTATTCAGAACCAGGAGGGGGAGCAGCACAGGCTGCCAAGAGCCAGAAGAACATCTCTAAACAGTGGTTGCTTATTGCAAGCTACAGACTGTAGAAGACATCATTAATGAACACCAACTTGCACAAATCCAAATGGTTCTTCAATGGTCTTCTGATCCCTTGCCTTTTTTTGCAGTACTCTGTGTCTGTGACAACCAATAGTTCTTGGTTAAATGCTATGAAAAGCAGCAAAAATACAGTTGTGTACCTGAAATATTTGGAGTCAAACAATTCTATTAATGCAGTACCCCTGTGCTGTTGGCACTTTTGGGGTTAATGTCTCCCAAATACTCCTTCTAGTAAATTACTGCTCCTATATACCATTCAAACTCAATTTCATTCTTTCAAGGTTTCAGTAATAGAATTGCCCAGCAATTGCTGTACTGAAGTTTCCTTTGAATCTGAAATTGTATAATTGAACTGTTGAACTGATGTCCACCTCTCAAATTCTTCCTGGTCAAAGTGCAGAAGAGTTGCTTTGATGACGTCTGTTTTCCAAAGCTTTCTCCCCCACCTTTTTAATGATATGTGTTCATCTGTATTTATTTTCCCTTCCTCTTTTCCCCAGCCCTCCCTAACTTTGGAACCACAAAGGAGGTGATTTTCTTTGAGGATAGCACTTCTCATTTATACAGCTGCCTTCACTGTGACTTTTCTAGAGATTTCATATAACCAGAAAGCCTCACATAATCTCTTCTTTGAAATCTACAGTTTATTTTGAGGTGGCTGGCAAAGGAGGAGTTTTAATTTTACTTTGTGTCTTTGCAGTGCTGAGTAAAGATGAGGGATTGCATTGCTAAAATGAATTACTCCATTTGCAGAGTCAGCTGTGCCAAAGAGTTGAGAGCCAGCTTGGTGTAGTGGTTTGAGTGTCAGACTGTGACCCTGAAGACCAGGGTTTGATTCCCCATTCAGACATGGAAACCCACTGGGTGACCTTGGGCTCGTCATGCACTTTCAGCCCCCAGAAAACACTGTGATAGGTTCACCTTAGGGTTGCCATAAGTTAGAACTGACTTGAAGACCCACAACAACAACAAAACTTGCTCAGACCATCCATTTCTGTCACATCTCAACAGATGTTTAAAAACCAATAGGTTGTTATGTTGATTCATTAGAGTAAACTTCACAAAGAAGGTACAACTGAGCCATCTTGCTTTTTTTTTACATACATTGATAACTGGTAGCTCATGTGTTAGCCAGCAGAGGCCATTTCCACACTACACTCTTATAGTGCTATTATTTCACTTCTATTCCAGTTTAGGGAGGAGCATTTAAAATTCTCAACCAGAGAGCTCTTTGGCCTGCTTAAACTACAACCCCAGAATTCCACAGGATGTTGATAATGGAATAATAGCACTATAACAGTGTAGTGTGGAGATGGGCAGAGTGTTCTGCTGTTTTGGTGTATGATGCTTGAAGGAAAAAAAAAATAATTAGAAGATGGAATTTATCCCAAGAAAGGAATACATTCCAAACATCTGCTTTGGCATTGGATTGGTTGAGATTGGTATTGTTGATTTATTTTGATTTGCTTATTCATGCAGGTATTGAAAAAAGAAAACACTATTACATGTCTGGAACTCTTACCTCATAATGCAAGAGATGCGTAGAAAGCTGATACTGAAACTTATTGCTTAAGGAATTTGGGAGCCATATACTAAGTCACAAGTAATTTTTAGAGTGAGCGTTCTTAGTTAGAGTTCCCTGGAACTCTAGGATTCTGTGACAGGTTTTTAGAGGTTCTGCAAGTTATCACGATTTAAAAAGAACACACAATTTTTTTATATATATAATAATTTTTCTGCAGGGGTTCTGTGAGCCTGAAAATTATTTTGGGGATTTGTCTAGAGTGAAAAGGACAAGAAAGGCTGCTTTAGAGTTATAATTACAGATTTAGAATAATTGGTCTGGATCATGGGTTTCATTCAATTTGTATCTAGAAGCAAACTGATGTGATTCACACATCTAAGGACATGTTCAAACCAAACACTTCTGTGGCATCTCATCTATAATGTGTGGACCAGAACACAATTTTCCTTCCAATTCTATAGCTCTTCAGATTTTGCAGTACAGTTTGACATTTTATGTTAAAGATGTATAAAAATGTGCACAACATTTCAAATTTTTTTCATAAAAAATGTAGATTAATGTTAAAAGGAATAGAAGAGATATATGAATGAACACATATGAAACTAATGCAGTCCAGAATTAGACTGACCAGTGCAACCATACACTACATACTTTTTAAAGGCGCAAATGTGTTTTAGACTGTGCGTTCTTTTGTAATTTGGATAAAATAGTGAATGAGGGAAGAGCTAAAACATATAAGAAGAGTCCTCTTCCTCACAGAGACAGTATAGGAGGAATTAGCCCTGGTTGATGTTCTTACTGTTAAATCAACTGATTGTAATTAGAGGTTCTAGACCCCAGTTGTGAAATATACCAATATAAACAGTTTATTTGTAAGAAACAGTGTTTATGCTCAGCACAAGGTAGAGGATACCTCTGAAACTTTATTACTACAGTAATAACCCTTAAGTACCATTTGAATCATGAGATGGCAATGGAAGCATCCTTTTGTGTACAAGTATGTGAGATCTATGCCTTGTGCAAAAGATTTCCAAATTACACAGAGGAAGAGAACAATGGAGTTTTTTCCCATGGAAAAGTGAAAACCAGCAGTTATCCAAGTGTATGACTAGCAGTAATTAACATTCATATGTAAAGCAATGTAATCTAGCATTGCAAAGAATAGAAGTAAAAGAAATGGCATCCCTTTTATTAGCAAGAAAGTGGTTTTAGAAACTATGCTAGTAGCATGATTCTATACATGTCTGCTCAAAGGTAAGTCTCACAAGGTATTTCAACCTGCACGCAACCCATCGTACTGTGCCCTTTTCCAGTTCTCTTTATTTTAATGAGCTATTAATGTTTTGACTGCCTTTACTGGCCCCAGGGAGTTAATCTGGCACACAGGGATTAAATGGGGAAAGTTTATAACAGCATTTTGTAAGCAACTATTCAAAATTGTTACTGTGATTTGGATTTGGAGAAAGGCACAATCAACAATGAGATCAAGCTTCAGGAGTAATCTGCATGCCTTCACTTTTTTTGTTAGCTCTGTGCCACTTTGTCCGTAATTATTCTAAGTAAACCATGTTTCTCAATCCTTATGCCAGAAAGCAAACATACCCAAATGACAATAATTTTAACTGGACCATCCTATTCCAGCCAGGAGCGCTCCTGACATTTAAGGCTCTTTGCCTTTCCCATTCCACTTGGGGTACTAGGATATAAAAATATCAGACACCTAACTCTGGTTGTGCCTAGACACCTTTGTATCAGCTTTCCCTAGCCTTCTGTTTGATGCCTTGAGGCTACTGTTGCATACATGAGAATGTGTTCCCATCCCATCCTCAGCAGCAGAAAAGGATATCTTGGAAGCTCTACATAAGCTCTTTGAAGCAAGGAGCACAGTGTACTCTTTGTAGTGCCAAGAACCTTAATAATATAATGTCTGCTTCTTAATGTTGATTATAAACCAAAGCCTTGTTTATAATATCAGATTCTTCCATGTAACAGTGTGTGTGGGCAGGCATATGACTATATGGAAAAAGGTGAGCATTAACTAGGCTCTACAGGGAGCCATTGTGTGATCACTGAAATGGCTGTCCATGTATATGGAGCAATTTGAGATGGTGAAGTAACCATGGTAGAACTACAGTTTTCTTCTGGTACAGTTACATGACTTGGGAGTAGAGGGTATTGTATTATAGTGGGCCTATTGGGCAAGTTCCAAATATAAATTGGGCTATTGCTTAACAGCATGGGAATGGTCCTGTGATACCCGTTCAGGATCCATCTGGTCACTCATGGTGTTTAACAACTATCCCCTGGGAGATGACATTAAATGATTTGTAGTGATGTGTCCTCAGTTTGCTGTCAATACTTAGCTCTATAGTCCTTTTCAGACCTTTGTCTGAACATGTGTAGGACTGGGGATATGAATTCACATTCCCTGTGTTACCCTGATTTCTGGGGTCCCGGGAGGGATACCTCAATGTGCTCATAATGAGGAATGGGAATTAGCAAGAGCACCGCTAGCAATACAAGAGGCAGGGCAACCTAGCGAAATCTTGAACCCAATGTCTACAGGGTCAGGTCGAGTCAAGGAGCAAACAGAAGTAAATAATAATTGCTGTTTTTATTGATGTACAGCACAGTCAAACACGTGTATGCAACACACTCACACAGACCTATTGAAATAAAAGTAGGAGTTGGATAGAGGGTTTTAAGAGGAGGTTTTGCATGGGAAATACTACACCTGTCCTGAAGCCCGGGTAGTCTGAAGAAAAGTCCATAGGAGTGAAGATTCTCAGCATGAGGAGCTAAGGGGAAGGCTCGCCGAACAAAGCAACAGCAAGGCAGGATGGAAGCCAGGAGCGATCCGAAGAAGCGCTCAAAATCAGGGGGTCTTATAGGGGAAAATGTGTCCGTAGGCTAGTCCATTCCCGGGAATAACAATGGGTTTTGGGCCAGAGACAAAGCCTTTGAAAGGTCAGTATTTTGCGTGATTGAGTTATGACAGACTTGTCAATAGGATAGACAGTATGCAAACGCGGAGTGCTTGACAGTTGAGTGTTCAGCTCGTTAAGCTGCCTGCATGGGGCAGGAAGTCTTTTGTAACTAGCGTGCATACATAATGTGATCTTAAAAGGGCACTTGCCTTGAGGTCTCCTAAAGCGGCAGTCTGGCTATTACTGGCCTGCCTGGATCCGTTTTGAATATTTCAGCTATTTTCGGCTGTGCCTGTGTGCGTGCTTGTCCGGGGGCCTCGCAAGCATGTGGAGAGGAATGGGTGAAGAAGGCCAAATTATTGATATCAAATGATATCTAATATCCCACAAGTCCGGGCTACAAACTACGGTAACACCTGTCCATGTCCCTGAGTACCAGGAAGTAAGTTAGACCTTCATGTGTGATGTGCAAAGTCTGAAATGTATTTGACAGAATATGTTTATGTTGCTCCCATGACTTGGAACCCAGCCTTATAGCTAAACATGGTTACAAGACCTTCTTTAAGCCTTTATGCTCAAGACATGAAAATCTAATTTCCAGATGCCTGTGGACATTGCGAGTTGGGGATTACGTGCCAACTCCATCCATGTCCCTGCTTCCAATTTTGTGTGTGCTTAGGTGAATGTCTGAATGGGGCTTATCTCTCCATTCCATATGAATCAGATGAACATGTTTAGGTGCTGGACCATTGTCTGAAGGTGGCAACTGGCTGTATGTTGGTCAAAAAAAAAATTGCAGCTGAATTCAGGCAAGACAGAAGTAATGTGTACCCCAAGCACTTAAATTTGTGAAGTGGTGAGTCATCCCTTCCTGTACAGAAATAGCTTGGCCATAGTGATCTGTGCTATGGTAACCTCTACACTGGATTTTTGTAATGCACTTTTCAAGGAGCTTGAAGATGGTTTGGATGCTACAATTCAATGCAACAGCCAGGTTGCTGATAGGTAGAATGAATGCGTGGTCCCAATTTTAACACATAAAGCCCTAAACAACTTGAGTCAAAAGTATCTTCTCACTAATGGACTGAGTTGCATGCTATGATCTGTGAGGGAGACACTGTTATCTGTACAATCTAGTTTCAGAGGTTTGTGGACTGCTACATAAGAAGAACCATAGGCTATGGACCCTCTTCCTGTAATTATCTGCATTTCATTGGAATGACAAAATATGCTTCTTTATCCAGCCCTTTCAAAGTAAATGAGTGACATGAGATCATGCTATTTCTTGCAACCCCTAAGAAGTGATGTGAATTGAAATTCTAATGGTTTTACATTGTTTTACTGTATTTTGCTCTGAGACCATAACTTGAAGGGTACACTAAACATTCAACCCATTAGTCAGTCAGTATAAATAAGGATACAGCAAATGCCCAGGTCACTGACTGAAGATGAATTTGGAAATCATAAGCTGCTCTAAGATGGAAGAGGAATGGACATTATCTCCAGTGTTCAGTTGAATTCCACATAATTTATATTCATCCAAATAAGATTAAAATCCAGTTCAGTTACCTGTTAAAGAAACCTCTTCAGCAGCTTCATGATTTTTAAAATACCCTATATTTTTTTGTTTCAGAGAATAGTCCAATACATCAGCCTCTGTCACCTTTCTGGCATTTTAACTATTGAGGAGCGAAATGCTGAGTTAACCATCTGTACTGGGAATTTCCCTTGCAAGCCATCATGTCCACGTTCATGTTCTTCTATGAATATAAATGCCTCGGAAGAATTTGGGTCAGTGGTGTCTGAAGTGCTTTTCACTTGAATCTTTAATTGACTAAACTTTAAACAAGCCCCTTTGTGAACCTGAGTAGGCTGTGTTGACAGTAATTTCACTTGAAGAAAATGTCAACACTGGCTTTCAAGAGGAAAGCCATAAGAAATCTTGAACTTCGACTGTACCCTATTTTTCCAAATTCACATTTGTTTTCTGATCTCCAAAACTTTGAAGTTTGGGGTTACATGAGTGTGGGAGTCGCTGTCCTTATTTGCACTGCAGACATTTATATTTGATAATACAAGGAATGATTTTCTTCTCATCTCCCTTCTTTCTCATACACAATTTCCTGCATTTAGAGATTATTTGTGTCCAAGATTGATATGCATCACTCAGAACTGGGGAAGTTATTTTTGAAGTACAACCTTCAGAATCCTATGTTCAATATGACAATGATCATGCTGCTTGGAGGATCTGAAGATCTGTCATACAAAAAGTAACAATTTCCAAGTTCTTGTATCACTAACATCCCCACCATTGCACAATTAGGTGTATGGGTGGATCCAAAACGTGGATGAAATTCCAAATTTTGGAAAGGGCAGAATGGCTCTGAAATATCTTTTTGGGATCAAGACTTCCTAGGCGCAACCATCTACATTCTTTTGATCTGTTGGCCCTGTAAGTGAAAGTGAAGAGAGACTTAATTGGAAGGGAATTGAATGTTTTAAGAGATGCAAATAGTTCTAACCAATTTTTCTTAAGAAAATTCTGAGAAATCAAAATATCCTTTAAGTATTTAAGAACTAAGTAAGTCCAAAGATAGCACTGTGCAGAGTCTTCAGCAGGTAAAAGGGAATATTCCCAAAACATGTGTCAGAAGCTTGGCTTGAACAGTTTAATTAATCTACTTCAGAAATATGTTAATTTTTCAAAATGTAGTATTTTCTCAAAAGTGGTATGTTCACTTCTGGCAAAGCCCACAGTTGATACCTGCCATGGTCTGGTTTCTCGCCTGTTTCTCCAAACTGTGTCTAGCCATTATTTTAATTTACAACAAAGTAATGCCAGTGTAGCATTGCTCTAGTTTCCAGAATCTAGGGCACTGTAGGAGATTTAAATACCAGCTAGACTCAACTGTCTGGCTCTGCTGAGGAACATTTCTTGAAATGTATCTGCTGCCATTTCTGCTGCCTGTCGTTATTGACTGCTACCATTCAGGCTCATCAGGCTTTTGCATTAGAACTCAACGAAATCCACTTTGCCCAGGATCCTGCCCCCTGACCTGAAGCTGGCCTTGCCATTTCTATTTTCAGTAGAAGACAGGCAAAAAGCTCTGGGTTTCTCTCTCTCTCTGATTCATATTGAAGTCCAAAGGCCTACTCTATTCGAACATATTCAGCATTAAAGTGGAAAAAAGGGGATTTTAGCCAAATTTGTTTTATTTACTTAGTAAATAATTATATATTTTTAGGCTGAATTTTAGGATATAAAAACATCTCAAGGCAGCTCCCAAGATGCAAACAATTCAACGGTAATACTTAGAATTCAGAAAATAGCATGATTAATAATGAAACAGACATCTCAACAACAACAATAGCAAACATTATTATTACCATTTGGTATTAATAGCATTAGTATTATTGGCAGTTAAAATCATCAGCAGTCCTGTCCCACATGGGAAAGATTGAAGAAGTGTAATATGATGGACTTGGAGTGATGCTGCTTTCCAGAGATGTGGCATCACTAAAATAAAATAATAAAATGGACCTTTACCCCTTGTATCTGCGAAACAGGACTGTCAGAGAAGGGTCCCCACTACTGATTTTTAAGTACAGATTAGCATGGGTAATATATTATAATAACAATGCCACTTATGAGGATGAAATCTTGTAGAGTCTGAGGCATTTCTGGTGCCAAATATTTTCTTGGCCTTCTGAGTAGAAAGGGAGAAGTTGTATAAAGTGGAACTTGCTATAGGACCTGTATAGAAGTTGTCCAAGGAGACAGTGGGCTAGGGAATTTTACTTGCTTGCAGGTTGGATAGTCACTTAGAGCCAGTAAAATTGTTCCATAGAAGTGGATAAAACATATGCCACCAAGTTATGTGTCTGCTATAATGTGCTTAATGAGACCTACAGCTTTCATTGATGGTTCCCAGAAAGTGAACACATTGCAGAAAGAGTTCAAAAAGCAGAAACAAGACTTAGATAATTAAAAAAAAAAGTTTTAATAGTCGGTAGCAGTTGTATAACAGCCAATGTGATCTAGTAGTTGAGGATTGGACAAGGACGCTGGGAGACCAGGGCTCAGATCCCTGCTTGGTCATGGAAAGCTCTGGCTGGTCTTGTGCAAGTTATGCTCTCCTAGAGGAAAGCAAAGGCAAACCTTTATCTGAACAAATTCTGCCAAGGAGACCCTGTGATAGGTTTGCCTTAGGGTTGCCATAAGTCAGAAATGAAGGCACACAAAGATGTACCATAACCTGGCATACCCCATGGAGTTACAGTAACTTAGGATATCGTGTGTTACATACGTGCATATACATATATGTGTATATATGTGTGTTAAACAGAGCTTTTTTTTTTTAAACTACACTGGTTGTACTGACTGGGAATTGTGGGAGATGCAGTCCAAAAAAGGATCATTCCCAAGTGAAAGGGAAAAAAAATCATAGATGGTGCTCTAATACTGAAGAGGGTTTCTCATTCTTTTTCATCAAATGAAAAACAGAAAAGTTAGTAAAATGTTGGTGTCAGAAACCAGACAAATACAACCTAAATAGTGTTTTTATTTGTTTAAAGGGGCATGTGAATAGTACAGTCATCCCTCCACATTTGCTAGGGTTAGGGGCACTGGACCCTTGTGATTGTGGAAAAACCGTGAATAATTCTAGGCCCTCCCAAACCATATTTAACACAAAAAAAAAGCATGATTGCCATATCCAACCCACTATGGATTCCTTTGAGGCATTGGGGTTCCTTCACAAGGCAGAAGTGGTAGTTGGTGGCATTTACTTCCATCTCCATTGCTGCCCCACACCATTTTTAATAGGGACTTGCAAGCCTTGTTCACAGTTTCTCAGTCTCACAAGGCTTGTAGTCCCTATTAAAAATGGCATAGAGAGGCAGCAGAGGAGACAGCAAATAATGTGTGAATAATCAAATCTACAAAAGTGAAACCTGCAAATGTGGAGGGCTGACTATATAGTGAGAACAGTGCAGATGGAGCCTGCTTTCTATCTTAGAGAACTGAGTAACTAAGTAAATTTAAAATAAAACTAATGTGTGTTACTTCTTACAAGCAACTGCTTCTGCATACCACCTGGCAATTATAAGAATACATCATTTGATCTGCTAACACAGGGACACACTTCATTTTCTAGGCAATATTATAAGGTGCTTCCAGATAGACAGCTTCTACTATTATCAGTTAGATTACCTTGTGCAGCTATTCTATCTTTTCCTCTTTAAAGGATTTTCTGTGATGGGGGGGGGAAGTGAAGTGGTACGAAAATATGAGAAAGTTAGAAATGGTTATAAAAGGAACATGACATAACCTGGAGTCGTTTCAAAATTTTGTGAATGAAGACAGGATGACTGCATAATAAAAGCCTGACCTGGAAGCACCAATATTGTAATTCTGAGTGTTGGGAAAAGGCAAGTACTTTGCAACAGGAATGGTGCTGGATGACCTGCAATAAATGAGTAACATTTTTGGCTTTCTTGCTCAAAAACTGAACAGACTGAAAATGCTTCTGCTTTGGCAGTCTCTTCACATTTTCTTTTCTTCTTTGTCAGTGACTGAAATGGCTTTTGGACTTGTGAGAAACCTTTTTTCTAAACTAGATATTCTGCGGTGCCAGTTCCTTCTGGAGCTGTTGAGATTTTAAGGGCTACTTTTAAATTTCAGTCCCCATATGGAGTCCAACAGAAGCAACTTCAACATAGCACAAGTTTGACCAGGATAATATGCTTCTGCAGCAGAGATTTTCTACAGAGTTAAGCCTGTACATGTGGTAAAAGATTTACAGATGTTGTCCTTCTCTCTGGAATCTCCAAATGGGGAGCTGCAATGTTCTGAACTGGCTTCTAAAGGCTTCATCTATCAACACTTTATTTTTGTTTTTTTACAAGTTACTTGATTTAGCATATGCATTGCAGACTCTGGAAGAACACTCCAGACAGTTGCTTGTTTGTGTTATTCACATCATTCCTGGTTCAATGTTATTTATAACACCTTGATGGCTTGTTAGTATATTCCTTTGACATAATATATATTTATATTTGCTCTGCTTTTTTTTTAAAATCATGCCATACAGCAAACATAACAACCCACAAGTTTTATCAATTATCTCACTGAAATGGTTTCATGCTTTTCTCCGTTGAATATGGCAAGCAGTAGAAAGCATCTTTCAAATTTGTGTGTTGGACATACAGAAAAAACTCTCTACCTATTGCTGTGGTTAAATCACTTTGTTTCCTCCTTCAGATTATATTGACAGCAGCAAACTGAATGTTTGAAAGTAAGATTTTGATAAGGATTAAAAATAAGTACTTAATATGCATAGAATTTGGGAATTCTATTTCCAGAGCACTCATGGTGTGTACCGGCATCTATCGATTAGTGTACCAGCATGATGTGTACCGGCATCTACCGATCTATCGAACCAGAATAAAACCAAGGCAAAGTTGGGCACTTTTGAGTGATATGAATGGGAGAAAATTGGCATGAACTTAATTCTTCCAATGAGACATGAACATGTTCAGCTTTGCTCAGCTTACACTCTGAGCTATAACTTTTAAATCCAGTTTTGGAGCACGTATTGTGCTACCGAACACTGGATACAGCCAAATTCCAGGTTAGAACAGCTTGTCAACTTTTCTTCCAGGATAAAGATTCGTTGCCCTTTTGCTAAACGGTTCCTTGGGGAAGAATGATGCCTTTGCATACGTTTATTTTTGGGGCATGACTCACCTTCTCAGTCTCATATCTTGAACTCCTTCTAATCAAATTGACTGGGTCATTGGTTGGTATAAGCACTGTGGATTGTTTATCAGGAACATACAGGCAGAAGCAGATTAAGTGAAGATAGCATCTAATCTATTTTTTTCATATATCAAAAGAGCCTTTCCAAATTATTAAAAAAAACACACCCTCTTTGGAAGCAGTTTATGTTTTGCTCAGGCATCTTGTATAATGGGCAGCTGTTTGAGGCTATGATCCTATATACATTTATTTAAAGGTGAGTTTGATTGACTCAGTGGAGCTTACTCACCAGCTTTGGTTAGTTCCTGGGGCCAAAGTCCAGGTTTCTACAGTGTGTGCTTCTTGATGGCTGTGTGACTATTCTCTAACATATCAGAAATGCAGAAGCTATTGTAATACTCTTCATGGTGAGGTAAGGAAAGAAGAGAAATGTAACTTGTGTACTTTTTTATTGAAATAATAATGGTGGCCATCTAAAGGAGGCTTCCTTAAGAACTTTAGGTCTATGGTCTAGAATGACTAAGCTGCACCACTAGAATTACTTTTTGGAAACCATGTACAAGGATAGCACGGTTAGTAATTGTAGTGCCTATGTTGTGGCTTCTCTTCATTGTAAGAATCCTCCCTTTCTGTTCTATTTATATTGTACTTGACACAGTAGGTTCTGTTCTTTAGCAGCTTTGTTGGTGGAGTTCTAATAATAACCATAATACGTCTTTTAAAAACCTTTATTTATGGTGGGACAGACACTAGACTCATAAATAAAACAACTTTTTCAAATTCTTGGGAATTATTTATTGTCTTCAGTTCTATTCAGATATGGGGCTGTTTTAAAGCACATTGTTATAAACACCTACATGTACTTTTAATGCCTTTTGGCTTTTTCCTCTAGGTTTTTTTTTTTTAATGTTTACATAGACAAATGTGTGGAGATGTAAAGTCGAAGGCTTTCACAGCCAGAATCCATGGTTGTCATGGGTTTTTTGGGCTTTGAGGCCGTGTTCTATTAGTATTTGCTCCTGACATTTTGCCTGCATCTGTGGCTGGCATCTTCAGAGGATCTGATCTGAAGGAGGATCAGCATCAGGAGAAAATACCAATAGAACGTGGCCTCAAAGCTCAGAAAACCCCCAACAACCCAAATGTGTGGAGCTTTCTAAAGAGTCCAAGGCAATACTTGTTTAAAATAAAGCTATTAAGAAGGGAAGTAACATTCTGTCTGCACCTATTTTTTGGGATAAGTTTCATTTGAGGCTTCAGGATGTGAATGAGGTTCTTGAAGTTGTACAGCTAACCATATACTCTCACATCCTCATACTTCTTGATTGATATAGACTAGCCAAATGACTAGACCAATCCTCAGTGTGATTTATGTATAACTGTGTGATCTGCAGTTGATGTTGCATGCTTACAGTATGGGGACTTCCTCAAACTTCTGAATGTAGGTGGGCTATGATTTGGATGGACACTGAACTAGTCATATGGCTGTAAGAACTTGGTCCTCCCCAAAATGATCTCATGAATGATTCTTTTGGAATTATTTCTGAGAGTGCTGACTACCATTGAGATCTGATTTAAGTTAATTTAAAAATTTTAAGCTTACCCATCCTTTAAATGCTTTATTTGAACATTTAGCATGTGAAATAATGAAACAAAAAATTCCTGAATTTTGCTGTACTTGTTTTCATCCTCTTTTGTTGATGAATACACACACACACACACACACATATATATACAGAGTAACTAGAGTGAAAGGGAATTCTACTCTTTCTGCTTTTGTGTGACATAAAGAAGTCCAGGGAGCTAGAGGACATAAGCATTTGTTCAAATGGTATTAAGAAGGGTTTTGAAGCCTTTGGGATTAGAATTTAATTGACCTTTCTTAATATTCCATACTTTTAAACTTAACATATCATATCTGAAAAAGATTTATGTAAACAATGTACTCCTGAGGAAAGGGATAACCCATGTCTCATTGGCAGACATTTTATAATGCTTTCCTATTTGCTTTCTTTGTTAGGGTCGCCTATTGGGAAAAAGATGAAGAAATGGAATCTTTCATGCACACCTACCCACACAGACACACACCACTTGTGATTCCAATTGTATCAAGACACATCTCTCATTGAGATATCATACTATCCATAGCTACTGAGGTCATGAGTTGCCTTTTTTGAACTTTAAGATTTAAAATTCTGTTTCCATGCTCATTAGCTGGTTGACTCAAGCTGGCCTGGAGCCAGAAAGTTCAGGTATCAGCCTGATGCTCATCTTTTCTATTTCTAGCCAGAGCAGCCCATTTCAGTGGGCTTCATATCATTTAACACAGAGAAGAATGCAGACTTGTCTCTTTATCTCATCATGCCACAGTGGGAAAGAGAACCCCTACAGAGGAGGAAATTTGGTCTTCACATCCATTTAATTTTGTTTGCATCATTGTCATAACATTGACTAATTGCAGTTTCCAGTTTTTGCAAGTTCTGTCTTTCACCATTGCAGAACAGCTGTGACAGGATCATATTCATTCTGATGGAGACAGTAACAACAGCGGAATAGATGCTTATTTGGATGCTGGTCTTATACTTGACACAGACAAATGTATTTATTATTTTATTTATTATATCTATATACTTCCTTTCTACCAGAGTGGGGCCCAAGGTGGTTTCCAAAAAGATAAACATTAAAAAACATTTAAAACAATCAAAAACATATAAAATGATAAACATCTTCAACAATTTAAAAAAAGAGATTGGTAAATACAAAGCTCCCTTCCTCACACATTAAAAACCTGCTTGAAAAGAATATTTTTGTCTGCCACTGAAAGGAGAGCCAGGAGAGGGCCAGCCTAACCTCCCATGGAAGAGAGTTCCACAAGGTAGGAGCAACCAGTGAGAAGGTTCTCTCCCATGTTCTCACCAGGTAAGCCTGGGATGTTAGCAGGACCAAGAGAAAGACTTCCTCTGCAGATCTTGGGACTCTGGCAAGTTCATCTTACTATCAGGTCTGCTTTGGCTCTGCATATTTTTTGTCCCCCAAAAACAAAAGGGGGGGAGAAAGCAAAAATAGCCAGTCAAGGAAAAACTCCTTATAAATAAGCAGAGATAGCTACGCACAGCTATGGAAGCATGCCTAGCAGCAGAGAACACCATTGGCAGCACATGCACTAAGCCACTCACCCACTCCAAGTTGTAATCTTCCAATATGGAGGTTCTTTATTCTTTGTTACAACATATATACAATATTTACAAAGTCCAGATAGCAATCCAGCATATCTAGCTTGCTCTTTCTGGCAGAGCCCCCAGTAGACACACTTCAGACAATGTGTGCATTGTTGGCTGGGATTGTGCTTTCTTTGTACAGACACCTAGCCAATCCTTGTATTGTCTGCACCTGGTGCTCATCAGCCTGACTCAGCACAAACTCAGGTTGAGTCACACTCCTTTCCCCAGGTGCACTTAACAGTTAAAGCAATTAAAGCAACATGACCTTTACACATACTTCACAAAGTATTTTCAAGAGGCTTGATCCAACCTTCTCTGACATTTTTAAACATATCAAATTCTAACCATCAATTTGTTTTAAAAAAATAGAGCCTTTTTCTTGTTGGAACTGACAAGACTTACAACTTTAGTCATTGTGGGGTGAATTGTTCTATTGGTGTTATAGAGGACCTTCACCTGCTACTGTTATTGGGAGCAGTTGCAAAGGCTCTATAAGAGTAGCATTCTCTTAGTGAACACTCACTTCCTGATTTGTTCTGATCTGTTGTTTGTATCATATCCTGCTTCATTGTGGTATTATATTTTGATATATTTCACATTTTAACTTGCCAAACTTGTTCATGTCCTCCTTTATGGTTTGATATCAAAACGATATCAGGTGCTATCTCCGGGTAGGCCTGGACCGCAGTAACACAACTACTTTCCAACAGGGTGCAAGTACTAACAATGGCTTATTTGTAATCCCAAAGTTAAATAGGGATAAGTTTCAGATGTGGGATGCAAGACTGAGAGTTTCCCTACAAGTACAAGATTATTTGAATGTTATAGATCAAGACATGCCTGAAAATCAGTTAGAACAGCATGAATATAAAATAAAAGAAGCAAAAGCTTTAATGGTGATATATTCCTGTATAGAAGACTATGAGAGCCCTTTAGTAATTAAGTACAAGACAGCTAAAGAATTATATAGTGCCCTTACAAAAAAGTATTCAACAGATCAAATAAGAACGTTGTATTTCTGAAAGAAAAACTATGTAGGATGAAAGAAAGAACTAGCGTAGATATGCATTTAGACAAAATATTAAGGATCGTTTCAGAGCTTCAGTTTGCAGGAGTAGAGATATCTGACTCTGAGTTTCACACCTGCATATTGCTTAGTTTACCACCCTCTTTTGCAAATCAAAAGGCCATGCTTGAGTGTCTTGTAGAAGTTGATATAGATTATACAATCGCTTATTTAAGAGACTCTAGACTTAATAGGACTGTGGACAATATACCTGAGAAAATGTCAGTGTTGAGGACAAGACCTTACTATAAAGAAAGGAAATGTTACATATTTTCAAGGGCGGGGCATATTGCCAAATACTATAGGTTTAAGGCCGTAGAAAATCAAAAGCCCAGAGGAGCAAATGTGTCTACAGGTAGAACATCTTTTAGTAGACAAAGACACTCCAATGGTCATGGAAACTTTAAATCGAATGGTGAAAGATCAAATGAAAGGTATAAGAAAAGGTTTAACAATAGTATAAATCCCCATAAGAATAATCAAACATTTCAAATATCTGACCATCAAGGGGTAAATGATAAAAGACATTTTCTTCTATATAGTGGTAGTTTTATTCATACCTGTCGATTTAGAGAAAGCTTTAGTGAACTTGATACAGAAAATAGACAAGAGATATTACAAGCAAACCAACAAAGATTAAATGTGCTAGGAACTGGAATTGTGCCTTTAAGAGTCCTCACTTCTAGAAATGAAGTGGTAACTCTTACATTGACAAATGTTGCCTTTGTTCCTGAAGCTTGGAATAACTTGATTGGTACTAGAAGAATGGTAAAGAATGATTATACTGTAGTACTTAAAGGTGACTCAGGAAAAATTATCAGTAATAGGACTGGTCTCATACTTAAGGTTGATGAAAAGGACGGGTTTCATTATCTTATTGATGTTAATGATGACACTGTAACAAATGTGGGAAGACCTGTATGTCAAATAAGACAAGATATTTGTGATCATAAAACCTGTTTATGCTCATGGCATGTGAAGCTGGGACATAGTTTTTCAATGCTTTGCATATTTCTATTGACAATGTGGAATTAATGTCATTAAGTGTGATAAAGCAAAAGAAAGATGTGAAATTTGTATAAAAGCAAAGGGAACAGCTCCTAGTTATATAGGACAATCTAGTATACAGGATAAAGATTCTTTGGAGGACATTTATTCAGATTTAGTGGGTCCTATGCCATTATCTGCAGGCACAAATAAGTATTTTCTTACTTTTACAGAATTCAAGAGCAAATATAGCTAGCACTCTCTCTCTGTCTCTCCCCTTCTCTCTGCCTTCTAAAAGTAAGGATAAGACTCTCGAGAAGTTTAAGAGCTATGTAGCTGCAGTTAAGAAGCATTTTGGCAAAGCACCTTTAATGTTACAAACTGATGGAGGTGGAGAATATTGCAATATAGATTTCTAAAGATTTATGGAACAGGAAGGTATAGAGCATAAAGTGACTATACCTTATTCCCCTCAACAAAATGGATGTTCTGAAAAGTTGAATTGGATATTACAGGAGATGTCTAGATCTATGTTAATGCAAGCTGGACTACCTAAGTCTTTATGGGCTGAAGCAGTAGTTAGAGCAACTTATTTGCACAATAGAATCCCTAGCAGAGTAAACCTGGTTTAAAGCATATAAAAACCTTTGGTGCTATAGCATATTGTCACATTCCAAAGGAAAGGAAAGGAAAGGAAAGCTTGATCCTCGAGCTGAAATTGGAGTCATTGTTGGATATCCATCTGGAAGAAAAGGGTATAGAGTCTTAAACTCTAAAACCTTTGAAGTTAAATGTTGCAATGTTGTACATGTAGATGAGAGAAATGTAATGCAAGAGACACTTGACTTTATGATGGCAATTGATCTAGAGCATATAGATACTGTTTCACAAGAACTGGTCAGTTGGTTACCTATAGAGCAGCGGTTCTCAACCTGTGGGTCGCGATCCCTTTGGGGGTCGAATGACCCTTTCACAGGGGTCACCTAAGACCATCGGAAAATATATATTTCTGATGGTCTTAGGTTCCATTCCCTCCTCGGTGGTGGTGCGCAAGCATGAGCCATGCGTTTGCGTCCTCCTGCCCCCTTTGAAGTACCTTACTAAAGAAAATTTTCTTGCCATCGAGTGAGAGTGAGTTGGAAGGGCAATCTCCGACCAGCCACTCCGAGGCTCAAACAAAGCTAAAAACATCTAGTATAAGGAAGTCTGAGAAGGCAAGAATTAAAAAGAAGGTGAAAGGAAAATTACCTTGTAATGCAGTTAAGTCTGTTAAGGGCGGGGAAGGGCTCCCAACCGCTTCTTTAACTTCCAGTTGCCATGTTGAAAAGAGGCGTTCAGAAAGCAAGGGAGGGGGCTATGAGAGGAAAGAGCTCTCCTGACCAATCCAGGCTCTCCAGCAGCACAACCAATCACACTCAAGCATGCGAGCAGCCTCTGCCAGGAGAAATGGCAGCCTCTCAGTCAGCAGTTCCTTATCCTTCTGTATTAGCGAATACAGTAGCGCAGGGCAATTTAGCATTGTGTATGGTGTCATTATTCACTAGGAGTCAAACTGCAATGCCTATGGAACGTAAAGAAGTAAGATTTGGACCTCCTATGTCCTCAATGTCTTCCCAGGGGAATGTGTCTGAGTGTAGTAGGGAGGTGATAAGACAAATGATTGCTGAAGAAATGGAGGTGCTTGTTAATAGGCAAACAATATTAGTGAAATGATTTCACAAAATACATAACAAGTTTAAAAAATGTATTGCAAGTTGGACAATTCATTGAATTTGAATTAAATGTCATTATTAAGCAGTCAACGAACTACTTCAATGAATCCTTCATTTTCACGTGATTTTCCTGATGATACAAAAGTTATTCAAGCTGAATCAAATGATGCTGGTGTGTGTTTACCAAAAAAGTCTACCTATAGGTCCAAAGTGACTAGAGTTGAGGAATCTGCTTTGTCACACTCTGAACAAATCAACACTGAATCTGAAAGTGATGAGGAACCAGATTTGGCAGATACTCATGGGGATAATGACTCTAAATCAGATGGTTCTATTTCCGAGGAGGAGGATGCAGAAGATAATAATAAAGTGAGATTATTTTCCTCAGATTCTTTTAAAAATTTGCTGAAAAAGGTGTTGGTAACTCTGGGACTGGACAGTTTGGAGAGTGCCACTTCAGATATTGATAAAAACAAGAATGTTGCATCAATTGTAAGGAATAAGCCTACAAAATCTAGTGTTATTCCCATGCCATATTTATTTTTGGATTTAATTCAGTCTGAATGCAGTGAAACCAAATCTTCAAACTTTATATCATTTATGGTGGACTTAAATATCAGATATTTACATTACGATTCATAACAGTAGCAAAATTACAGTTATGAAGTAGCAACGAAAATAATTTTATGGTTGGGGGTCACCACAACATGAGGAACTGTATTAAAGGTTCGTGGCATTAGGAAGGTTGAGAACCACTGCTATAGAGGATGCTGGCCAACCAGTAGTTCCACCTTTGGGAAATGTTACTAAAACAGAAGGGGAAATAGGGACCAGACCATGTGAAACAGAAATAGAGGAAAACTGTGAAGTAGAAATAGAAGGAACAACTGCTGTAAGATGATCAGATAGAATTAACAAAGGCAAACCTCCAGAAAGATATGGATTTTGTGAGAACTTACAAACAAGAAAGGAATCAACAAGTTGGAAAGAACTTAGTAAAATACCTCCCTTAGGAAGAGAAAAGTGGATGGAAGCTATGGAGGAGCAATATCAATCCTTAAAGCAAAATCAGGTTTGGACCCTTACTAAGCTACCTCCTGATAGAAAGTCTATTGGAAATAAATGGTTTTATAAAATTAAATACAATCCAGATGCGAGTGTGGATAAGTATAAGGCACGTCTGGCTGCAAAAGGTTTTACCCAAAGATATGGAATTGATTATCTAGATACATTTGCAACAGTTGTTAACTTTATAACACTCAGGACACTCCTTAGCATAGCAAGTTCAAGAAACATGTTTGTGGAACATCTAGTTGTCAAAACAGCTTTTCTTAATGGGAACCTTTTGGAAGAGATTTATATGGAACAACCTGAAGGATTTCAAAAGGAGGGATAAGAGAATCTTGTTTGTAAACTCAATAAAAGTGTGTATGGACTTAAACAATCAGCCAAAAGTTGGTATGATAAATTAACAGAACTTTTATATCAACAAGGGTTTAAACAAGGAAAGGCTGATCCATGTTTGTACATGAGGCTTAAGAATAAACAATATCAATACATCTTGACTTATGTAGATGATCTATTAATATGTTGTCAACATAAGGAGGATATTGATCAAACAGCTGATAAATTAAAAACAGAAATATAGCTTAAACAGCTTGGAGAAGTGAAACTTGGGGTGGAAATTGAAAGACTCAATGATGGTAGTTTTCTTCTAAGTCAGAAACATAAGATGATGGACTTTATAGAGTCAGTTGGTATGAAAAACTGTAAAGCTGTGAGTACACTATTAGAACCAGTTTATTTTAAAGTAAAAGATGGACAACCACTTAAAAATCATGGTGAATATCAAGAAGCAATAGGCAAATTACTTTATTTGAGTAAAACTATAAGACCTGATATTGCAGTAGCTGTTAATATTTTAAGTAGAAAAATGAATTCACCAAATCATTCATGATTGGCAAGCTATAATGAGACTGGCAAGATATCTGAAAGGGACAGAGGATTTAAAATTAAAATTATCATCTTGTAAAAACCCTAGACTAGTCGTGTACATGAATGCTAGTTGGGGAGAAGAGCCAACAAATTATAAATCAACTAGTGGATATCTGTTTTATTGTGGCAATAATCTTATCGACTGGACTAGCACAAGACAGAATATTGTGGTCCAATCTTCAGCAGCAGCCAAATGTGTATCAGCAGCAAGTGCATGCAGTGAGTTGAAATGAATCTTTCATCTGTTAAAGGACTTTGGCATAAATGAACCTGTACCAATCGTAATGTTTGAAGATAATCAAGCCTGTATTACAATATGTAAAGGGGAAAGTACCAAAGCTAGAAGTAGATCTATTGGATTGAAATGTCAACTAGTAAAAGACTTGTATCAAAAGGAATTGACTGATGTTGAATATTGTCCCACTGATGAGATGATAGCAGACATTTTGACTAAGCCACTGATGACACAGAAATTTATATATTTTTGTGAACTGTTGAATATGTCTGATTATAATGACATCGTTGTAAGATCTTAAGACGGGGTTGTTGGAACTGACAAGACTTACAACTTTAGTCATTATGGGGTTAATTGGTCTATTGGTGTTATAGAAGACCTTCACCTGCTACTGTTATTGGAAGCAGTTGTAAAGGCTCTATAAGAGTAGCATTCTCTTAGTGAACACTCACTTCCTGATTTGATGTTGCTGCAGTTTGTATCATATCCTGCTTCATTGTGGTATTGTATTATATTTTGATATATTTTGTATTTGTATTTTAACTTGCCAAACTTGTTCATGTTATCCTTTAACCTTTTGTATATTAAGAACCTATATGCTATTTTTATCTTTTCACTAGAAAATATAAAAGGCTATTTTTCTTTCCCTATTTTGTCTTCTGAATTTCCTTTTTATTTACAACATTTCTACATTCATGTTTGCTTTGGTTTCATATTTAACTTTGAAGATTTCTTATATGATACTCAATGATACCTTATATGATACTCAAGTCTCCAGTACAGAGTGACAGGATAGAACTGATACAATGGAAGAGCAGGACTGAGAAAAATGAACATATTTTTTACTTGCCTTGCTCAAGGAGGGAAAGCTTTAATTCTGGATATTGAGGATGAAAACAGACAGAGACATGTCTATTGCCAACTTACCTTAGCCAACCTACAGCCACAGAAAGAATGCATAATTTAAAATATCCCAGTATATGTTCAGGGGAATTGGCCACACATCCTGTTGTTGTTTTTAATGGTTTGTATTTTTAAATTGATTTTAATTTTGTGATGGTTTAATTGCTTTTTAACTCTTGTTTGTTGTGAGTTTTTAACTATGTCTGTTTTAACTTCTGTATGTCTCATTGAGTCCCAAATTAGGGAAAAGAGGGGACATAAATATAAAACAACAGCAACTACAACAACAACGTATCTGCTGACTTTTCTTAAAATTAAAACTTCCGTCTTCCACTTCTGTTTTGATAATTTCAGACTGATATTT
The DNA here is from genome assembly GCA_948474755.1 of Ctenosaura bakeri. Classification (NCBI taxonomy): domain Eukaryota; kingdom Metazoa; phylum Chordata; class Lepidosauria; order Squamata; family Iguanidae; genus Ctenosaura; species Ctenosaura bakeri. The sequence goes on from CAOLHI010001264.1 coordinate 130,690, forward strand.
CCTGTGTGCCAGTTCTTACGTACTCAGAATATGAAATGAGAGACCATCCAAGAACTCCAGTCATCAGCAGACCTGGGCCATTTCTGCACTGGACTGTTATAGTGCTGTCATTCCACTTGGAACATCCTATGGAATCCTGGGGTTTGCAGTTTAGGGAGGGGCCGGGAGGGGCCAGCCAGGGCCAGCTAGTGTGGAAATGGCCCTGGTCAGGTCTTGCTAACCCAGGACTTCTAACATAGCCTTTCTCTTCTCCTGCTAAGCATTATCATCTTTTCCAATGAGTCAAACTGTCACATGATATGTCTGCTGTAGCCAATATATAAATCTATTTTAGTAGAAGAACCTACCCATTCTCTTCTCTCTGTGTGGTACTCTTGTAGAAAGCTGCTTTTTTTTTTTTTTGGCTGCGCTAATAATGTAAGCTTATAGAGAATGTAAGTTAGTATTATGAGGAAAACTGTTGTGTCATTTAAAGATTTTAACAAGGTTAATTTATTATTTACAAATAAATAAATGATTTATTTTAAAGGCCCTGCAAAGGAGCATGTAAAAAACCAGAAAGGAGACTTTGATCACAGCAGGTATTTTCTCTCTCTCTCATAACTCTTCAGAGAAGGGCATAGCTTAGTGGTAGAGCATATGCGTTGTGTGCAAAAGGTCCCATGCTCAGTCCTGAAAACACTGGAATGCTATTGGCAGCACATAGTTAGACAGAACAACTGTTTGACTTAGTATAGCAATCGCTTGACTCAGTATAGAAGCAAAAGTTTTGGATGGGGGAGGCAGGATACGTGAACCAGAGGAACGTAGGTTCACGTTCCTTGACCCCCTCATCAAAAACTTCTGCTTCTATCTCACTTTAGTTTCCTTTATCCCACCCTTGTGTCTGTTCCTCAAAGTCTCGCCTATAATTGACAAAACATGAAGTGAACTCCCTTTTGAAAAACTATCTTGCTTAGCAGGAACTCAGCAGGGAAACATGGCATTAACTTTCAGAGTGAAAACAGATCACAGAAATGAAGGGCAGCACTGTATATTTATTTATTAATTAAAAATTTTCTGCCCTGTCCTGTAACATCAAATCTCAAGATGGTGCACAAGTGAATTCAGAATAAAGAGGTTAAAACACATTTTATTTAAATTAATAGACTAAAGCATATTAAACTCATTAACAAGTTAAAACACATTCAAAAGGTTTAAGCAGTTGTTATTATTACCAAAAAGAAGGTGAGTAAATGACTCTGGCTTCCTCTTTCCAAACTTTCAGGTAATGTTCCAAGTAGTGATTTATATAGCTATCCCACTGGGAGATGTATATGACCTCGATGAATTCTCAGATCACATTATTGAGAGGGGAAACTCTCTACATCAGAATTACCTGTAAGTGTTGTTGATACTTGTGTACAGCATCCTTTTGGGGGCCATTCTAGGTGTGTCAGCAGCCAAACAATGGCCAATTATCATTACTGTCTTTGGACAGAGGACATCAAACCACCAGCCTGACATGAAGTTGCAGAATTTCAGATGTTAAATATGAAGTGGCAGGGTGCAGGTATCACAATACTAGATGTTGCAGCCAATTTTTGTCCAAATTATTCCCTTTTGATGTCCCATTTTACCCACTTCATCCATTCCAGCTTCTGCATTGAATTATTTCTCTGACATGAGTTCACTGCAGTTTGAAATATATCCATTTATTAATTTCATTCTTCCATGTTTTAGCTCCTTTACACTTTGCTTTATACATATGCAACAGTAGGAGTTATTACTTATGGAACAGTGGCAGTTTAATGAATACATAAGATCATTTGTAATTGTTAACAGTTTTAAGTTGTTCCCACGTAGATTCCCGTAAAGTGAGAGCAATTCCCCCATAAGAAAATATTCTGCATAAAAGAAAATTATCCTCAGTTTCTTGAGGAGTGATCTCTTGTAGAACTTTTATATAAGTTCAAGCAAGCATACCATGTCTATATGATTTTGTCTCATTCCTGACATGTGGTTGAAATCTTGCTTTATAAAGAATACAGTAGTCAGTTAAAGATCAGGATAGGAGGCAAGTGCTCCACCAAGAAGCACAGCAACATTGAATGTTGCTTCTGTACAGTTTAGACTTGCAACGTAGGCTGATAGCTGGTCTTGCTCCTAGTGCCTGGTTTGTCACTGAATTTTTGAGCCACAGTATATGAACACTCAGGTCAAGAATTCTCCTGATGAATAGGGGTCAGGCAGAATTAAATTCATCATGGCAGATAGACACTGCACTTTGGACCTTGGGGTTCCATTTGGACATGCCAGTAATTCTGCTTCAGTGATCCTTGAGGTGATTGGAGTAGGGTTAGAGTGAAGGGATAAGAACTTTCAGAGTGTATTGGTTCCTCCAAACATGGCATTCTTGATCAGGTGACTTCCTTGTTGGAGATATCAGAATGCTTACTGGTCTGAATTAACTCTCTTGGACCAGTATGAGATCAGGCAATAAAGTAATCATCTTTCTCAGATCTCATGTAGTTCAGGGTGGGATCCACTAGGAACAGGGCTATTACTCTGGGGAGTTGTGAAAGTGGTTTGGTTGGGCTGACAAGTTGGAGGAAAGGGGTTAAATCATTCCCTTTCCTTCAACCTCCACCCAAGTTGAAGTCACCCACGCATGATTTCCATGAAAGACAGTCCACCAGGGGTAAAAAAAGCATAGAATGTGTTCTATAAAACCTGAGTGCCAGTTTCTTCTTTATGGTCCCTGTGATTCACACATATGGGTTATTCTGTGCAAGAGTTGATTAGAATCTCCTAGAGTTAAGCAGTAGGTGTCCCACCCATTCCAATGCACATTAATGTCAAAGCATAGCTCCTGCTATTCTTCTTACTTCCTTTTCTTCTGGTGCAGTAGGGGCTAGATGGGAACCTCAGATATCTTTCTAGGGTACTAACATCTTGTGTCTCCTTGCCCTAAGGACCTCCTCAGTACCCCAGCTGGTGGCAATTAAGATATAGAGAAGGAAAATGGGTACAGTAGGAAGTTATGTCATAAAGGTGTGCTTCTTATGAAACGGGTCTCATTTTGGTGGACTTTTAGATTGGCTTATTGTGACTTTAGGAATAGCAAGTCATTACATACACCATTTTGAACTTTTATGTTTTTACTAATAATTGTAAGCTGATTTTTTTAATCCTCACTTTCTCAAATTGCCTGAAAAGAAATCATGGACACCTTTGAAAAGTCTAAGAACTCCAGAGTTCTGGCCATGTCAGCAATGCGCTAGATACTAAAAGTTAATTAAAGCAAAACAATGTCCCCTGTCAAAGCCAATGAGCCCTCAAAAAGCAAGGTCGATTATGTAACACCATCCATTGCTATAGCTAGACTGAAAATTAATTTGTCTGGGAAACCAAGATAATCCAGATGTATCTGAAACTGATTATCATTGTTTATCCCTATGATGTGGTCTTTTGTGAAGGAGAAGGTGTTGTTTTACGTTATAGCTGTATTGCTCTAGTTTTTAACTTTTATATATTTTGATTGTTGTAAGATGCCTTGAGCCTTTATAAAGAAAGACATTATGCCTAATTATGTTAAATAACAACTGTGCTGCAACAAGACCTTATACTCAAAGGTTAAGTTGGAAATAGATCAATAACTGGCCAGAGAATCTACACAATGTATACCGAAAATACATATGCATATATATGCACCTGAGTGGAGGCATTACTTGGAATTGATAAGGCTTTCCATTGTGACACTAATATGGTTGCAGGCATTAATTAGCATCGATAAGACTTTACATCCTGATACTAGGCATAAAGATGTATCAATAAATCCCAGTGGTTTTAGAACAACTCACTTCCCAATAAATGTGCTTCAGTGTTCTGTCATTGACTGCATTTGGACAGTAGCTGCTGCAATGACATTGCTAAACAGCCTATTTACACCATAGTGGTAATTAGTACAGATGTCAGGACCAGGAACCTCTTCCCAAAACTACTGCCCTTAGTATTTGTTTATTTACTTACTGTATTTATATGCTTCTTTTCTTCCAGAGTGGGACCCAAGGTGGCTTCCAGAACAGTTAAAAACATTTACAAATACAATAAAATTTATAAAAAATCAAAATCAACCATATAAAACAGCATAAAATCATTATCAAACATAGAAAAATTGAAAAATAAATAGAACATCCTAATAAGAATAAAAAGCTCTCCTGCTTACACATTAAAAGTCTGCTTAAACAGAAACTTTTTGCTTGGCAGTGAAAGGAGAACAGAGAGAGGGCCAGCCTAGCTTCACATGGAAGATAGTTTTAGAGGATAAGAGTAGCTGCTGAGAAGGTGCTCTCCTGGGTCCTCACTAAGAGAGCCTGGGATGGTAGCAGGACTGAGAAAAAGCCTTCCCCTGCAGATCTTAAAGCTCTGGCAAGTTCACATAGGGAGGGAACGGTTTTTTAAATAGTCTGGACCTAAGTCATATAGGGCTTAATAGATCATGACCAACACTTTGAATTGTATCCAGAAATGAACTGGTAGCCAGATTTAATGAGGGAATTATATGCTCCCTATAACTGGCCCCAGTCAGCATTCTGGCTGTCACAGTTTGAAACTACTGAAGTTCACAAACTGTTTCCAAAGGCAGCCTCACATAGAGTACATCACAATAGTGCAACCGAGGTGTAATCAAGGCATGTGTCACTGTAGCCAGATCTGACATGTCAGGGAATGGGTGCAGCTGATGCTCAAGTTTTAGCTGTTCAAATACAACTAAACTGGGCATCAGGCTCACAATTGAGTCCAGGAGAACACCCAAGCTGCAAATCTGAGATTTCAGGGAAAGTGTAACCCTATCCAGCACAGGCAGTTCCTATTTCTTGATCTGCTTTTTGGCTGGCCAGGAGCACCTCTGTCTTGTCTGGTTTAAGTTTCAATTTGTTTGCCCTCCTTCAATCCATTACTGACAACAGACATTGGTTTAGGACCGAGACAGCTTTCTTGGAATCAGATGGAAAGGAGAGACAACGTTGGGTGTCATCAGCCTATTGGTGACACTGAACCCCAAAACTCTGGATGACCTCTCCTAACGGTTTCATGCAGATGTTAAATAGCATGGGAGACAAAATGGAACCCAGGGAGATGAACCCAATTGGCCAATGATCAAGGCATCAAACAGGAGTGCCCCCCCACTTTCTGAGTTCATCCCTCCAGCAACAACCATAACCACTGTATAACTATGCCCCCAAGTCCCACCCCAGAAGGTCAGCCCAGAAGAATACCATGGTTGATAGAACCAAAAGCCACTGAGAGGTCCAGCAGGACCAACAGGGACACACTCCGCCTGTCTAGTTCCTGACATAGGTCATCTGCCAAAGCGACCAAAGCAGTCTCTGTCCCACAGCCAGGTCTGAAATTTAGATAATCTGTTTCATCCAGAAACTGTTGGAGCAGGGAGGCCAGAAAATTCTCCAGCACCTTGCCCAAAAATAGAATATTAGAGACTGACCAATAATTGTTCAGAATGGTGGGATCGAGGGAGGCCTTTTTTTTAAAAAAAGGAATGGCTTCACTACAACCTCTTTGAAACAGGATGGAAACTTCCCTTCTGCAGTGAGGCATTCACCACTTCCCTTACCAACCTAGTCAGTCCCACTCTAGCTACCTTCAGAAGCCAGGAGGGACAAGGATCCAGTATAAATATGGTGGCTCTAACTTCTCCAGAGATCCTGTCCGCATCCTTAGGCTGCAGAAATTGAAATGTTTCTAATAATATAGGACAAGCAGGTGCCAGAACTACATCCACTGTACCTGTCTCAACTACAGCACCCAAGACAGAATGAATCCAAATGATTTTGTCTGCAAAGTGTCTTACAAATTCATCACACTGAGTTGTTGAGTGGTCTTTACTTTCTTCTTGTGGGCCAGAGTGTAAGAGGCCCATGACCATTCAAGACAGCTCTGCTGGACAACACTGTGCAGACACAATGGTAGCAGAGAAGTATTTCTTCACTGCTGCCATTGCCATGGCATAGGTCTCCCAATGAGCTCTATGTATTCGGTTGGACTCACTCTGAGTCTTCTGCCAATGTCACTCTAGTCTGTGTCCCATTTGATGCATCACTTCCAGCTCCCTAGTAAACCAGGGGGCTCACTTGGCTCCACCTCATGAGAGGGGATGCTTAGGGGCAATTGTGTCCACTGCCTAGACCACTTCCCTTTTCCAGAGATCAGCCAGGGCTTCACCATGATCATCTGTCAAGGCAACAGGAATCTCTCCAAGAGCAATCAGGAATCCATCTGTATTCATAACCCTCCTGGAGTGGACTATCTTAATTGGTTCCCACTCCTGCAGAGGCTTCAAGTCCCAGTGAGTCTAAACCCCACCATGTAATGATTGGTCCATGACAACAGATCTTCAGAAAGTTCCTCTGCACCCAAATTAGCAGCATCCCATGCAGCACAGAAAACTAGATCTAAAGTGTGTCCTGTAGTATGAGTGACACCAGATATTACTTGGGACAGACCCATGGTTATCATGGTGGACATGAAGTCCACAGCTGTCTCTGCATGGAGGTTGAAGTTCCCCACACAACATGGTGAAGGGACTCACAACACTGTTGCCAAGACCAATTCAGTTTGGTCAGGAAGGAAGACTGTTGAGCAGCATGGGGGGTGGTACACCAACAGAATCTCTACTCTGTTCTGTCCACTCACCCTTGAGAGTGTTTGACACACTCAAACCCAGAAGACTTTGGAACAGGGCCCCTGGTGAGTGAGATGGAACCCCAACAGACCATTGCCACTCTACCTCCCCACCATGTCTTGTCTGCTGCTGTACAGAGAGTCCAGGTGGACAAAGCCGGGAGAGGTTAACCCCCCTCAACTTCTTCCATCCAGGTCTCGATAGTACAAGTCAGGTCAGCATGCCCATCCAGGATCAAGTCTGGGATCAAGGGTTTTTACATGCACCCACCTGGCATTGAGTAGCAACATTTTCAGCCAGGAGGTCTGTTACCAAGGCTATCCAGACTATTTGAAGTGAGAGGACAGCTTAGGGGCAACAATACTCTGTCTCTCCCTACTACTATGATAATAGGACTGTCTCTGTATGCCATACCTGCCCATCATTGTCATAATGGCTTCTCCTTGGATTGTTCTCTAGCTGGTTCTCTAGCTTATCAGCCAGTACCTGACTGAGTGCCTGGGGCCTAGTTCTGCAGAGAGTGCTGGTGTCTGGAGCAGGCAGTGGTATACCAGGGGGATGCACAGCAGCAAGCAAGCATGCATGCATGTAGGAAGGAGACCTCTTTCCTGGGGTGATGGAGGTGATGGCGTTCTTTTCCCTTCCACATGCTGACTCCCCTCAGTGCCCAGCCTTTATCCCCTTGCAAAGAGGGATAGTATGCAAAGTGCTCCATTATTAATATGCTTAATTTTTTTTTGCCAAGACAGACATTATTATCATAATAAATATATTTGATGCCAGAGAGTTCAATCAAGGCAGGTGTCTGCTAGGTCTTATTGCTATCCATCCAATATTCAACAGATCTATGTCTCTAGAATTTATTGTAATTGGACATGTTTGGGGACATAGCCTGATAAGTAACAAAGATAAATTTGCTTTCTATCAAGATGAAGCAGGATCCTAAACTTTTCCACATAGAAAATATGAGCACGAGACACTTATAAAGAGGTGAATTGGAAGCCCTGCGTTTACCATTGATTTATTCTTTGTTTTGGGCATGTCTCCTAGCCTGTTTCCATTTGAATTCCATTTTTGGTAAACAAGATACTCTGAAAATATGATATAGGTGAGCAAAGTGGGAAAAATTCTTTCAGTGTTTCCTGGTGACTGGAATAACCTGAAGTATCACCATCTTTGGGGAAAATGGCTAACTATTCCAGTATCTTTTTTTTATTTCATTAATACTCTTCATTAATAAATCATTAATGATAAAACTGATCATGATTACACTGCAGAGTTCAAAGCATTTGCTTAATAAGGCACACAAAATGATTTTGCAACCTGGCTTATACAGCAAGACAAATATTTGTTTTTGCACCCACATACGAAGAAGCTGAGAAGCAAACATATTAGAGGAGACAACAAATAGTTTTCTTTTAAAATTGAGACCTGAGTGGTGTAAGGCAGATGGGATATATGTGATATGTGTAACATTTCTACAGCTTGTTTACTTTTACTTTCTTTGTTCTGTTTAGTGTCAATTGATACCGGGCAATTGATACTGGACAATAGAGTAGGGGTGGGACAAATGGGGAAGACCAGAATATGTTGCATAAATGTCCAGGGTGAAGACTGAAATAAGCTATTTTTTTAAAAATCCACATAGAGATTTACACAACACAATCAGACCAGTGGTATGTTACTTTGCACGTATACTGTGCATATGCACACATAGTGAATTTTTTCCACATTTTTATATATATTTATATATTTATTTATATGTATAGAAATACATGCTATTTGTAAGTTGTTCGCCACCTCGATCCATATGGAGAGGTGGGATACAAATAAATAAATAAATAAAAATTTATGCTAGAACCTTAAGAAGAATTTCCTCACCAGCTCAGATTAAGGTTCTGTTTAGCTGAGCTAAATATTCCCAACAAATCCAAATGCCCAGTAGGAAATGGCCTGTCTCATTTCTGCACTATAGTGTTAAACTGCTGCTATTCCACTTTCAACACCCTGTGGAATTCTGGAGTTTGTAGTTTACTGAGACCAAAGAGCTCTTTGGCTGAGAATTCGAAGTGCCCTTCCCTAAACTACAAACCCCAGAATTCCATAGGAGGTTGATAGTGGAATAGCAGCACTTTAACACTGTAGTGCGGAAATGGTGTCAGTTGGGAAGCATCAGCTGGTGACAGCAGCAACAACAGGTGAGCTGTACATCTTTCCCCATCTTTACCAACAGAATAGCTGACTATTAGAGTGGGTTCTGGGTGAGGAAGGGTCATAGCTGTAGCTGCTGACTGTGGCAGGAGAATGCCTGTTCCCCCCTTTCTCTTATTATTGTGACTCACCAGTGGACAAATACAACATGCAGCCAGACCAACATATATTAGAATATCTCTGGATGTACTTTGAGTGGCTTCTGGGACAGCTATTGTATGCCAAACTGTATTCTTCTCCTGTCAATTAACTGATTCCAAAGTAATTCAATATGAATTCAATTCAAAATAATTTGATATTTGGATACAAAATGCAGTATTCTAGGGCTTGTTGGAACATAGATGCTTATTTACATATATACTTTTCTGTGGGAATTATGAGTAGTTTACAGTGGTGGATAGGACCAGTTCTTGATCTGAAGCCACTGTAGGCAAACGGTCTTCTGGTACTGTCTTCCTCTGCCAGTGGGCTCTAGTGGTTTTACCTGTCTGCAGTGGCAATGCACTGAGTAGCCATAACTCACTCTCTGGAATCTGAGGCATCTGAGGCACAAGAATTGGATTGCAAGGAGTTTCAGGCTCCAGATGGCTCTCTTCTCAAATGTGAGAAACAGGCAGCTGAAACAGCTGAGGGGCATACCCTTCAGCAAGTCTGGACAGGTGCTGAAGAAATTCCATCACCCATTGAGATCCAGAGAAGAAAACAAGAGGAAATGTCTGTAGGAAATGTCTGTTAGAAAACGCTGACTCATCAAGCACCTGACCTCCAGAGTAGCCCTGTAGAAATCTAGAAACTGCAGGGCGAGTCCTCCTTGTTCATAACAGTTCAACCTCTTCACCTGGTTGTGCTCTTGGCATGCCTTTGTTTCTTGGAATCTTTGACTCTTAGGCCTTTTCTGCACCGGGTTTTTAAAATAGTGCAGAGCATCCTCTAGAGAGGATAGCTACACCTACGAGCGGACTGGGTCCGAACTACTTTGTGTAGTTCTGGACCTCAGCCCCTCCGGAACAACCCAAAGTGGTCATTCAGCATGCTTTTGAAAGACCGCTTAAAACAGGTCTTTCAAAAGCACGGAACGTGCCACTCCATGGCCACGCTCCAGTGCAGATTTTCAGGCTTGCACCAGTGTGAGCCTGCAGATCTGCAGGGGCAGGCTTTAGGCTGGCAAGCTTCACCGGTTGGTGGAGAACCTCGACCAACCGAAAGCTGCCATTTTCATCCATGGAGCAGTGCGAAGCGGCGGCCATGGACTGCTCCAGACCAGCCTGGACCCTCGCATGGAGCACACAGGTCAGGTCAGTACTGGCACTGGGCGATTCCCTCGCCCAGTGCAGAAAAGGCCTTAGACTGGTCATATTTAATAACTCCTTGTCTCTTTCCTTTTCAGCTTTGGATATTTGAACTGTGTAATGTGTAATAGCTTCGTGTAATGACCTGTGCACTGGCTGAGACCTTACTCCTAAGCTTCCTTTCATCTTGCTAGATTACCTGTACATGATCTGAATTGCATTGGCTTCCTTGGAGATGCTTCCCTTAGGACACTTGCACCATAGGACAGATAGTGGTCTGGCAAGGGAGTCATTCAGCATCTATCAGTTCCTACTGAGAATAGAGTCTGTCAGTTGCTTCAGCTGCTCCTTTCTCAGATTGAGGGAGGGTGCCATCTGGAACCAGAAACTCCCTGCAGTCCAACTCCTCTGTGTCGGATTCCTTAGAGATCCCTCAGATTCCTCATGATGGTAACTTATGACGGTCTGTCTACCTTTTTAAAGCATTTATGCATAGCCTTCAGCCCACTAGGACCCTGTGAGGTGACGTTCAAGGGATAAAAAATTATTTATTTTAAAATCAATCAATCAATCAATCAATCAATCAATATTATTTATTAAAAAACAAATAAATGTTTATCCTTTGTTCATCACCTCAGGGACCCTGGTATGCTAGAAGGCTATTTATGCTTTTTATTTATGAATAAATAAATAACTGTTAAATAAATGAATATTTTTTTAAAACAGACTAAATAAAATAATACAACAGTCTAGCTACCCTTTTAATTTTCTCAACAACACTAGACTGCATTAACTGTAGGAAATTAAAAGGATGGATATAGCTAGCACTGTTCAGGATGGCAGACTAAACATTAAAATGAATTTTATGAATGAACAAATAAAATTTGTTAAAGAGATCTCAGGACTGGAATCAATTGCGGCAGCCTCCCAAGGATGCCAGATTCTGATGGTGGTGGAAATGGTAAAGACCATGTTTAGCTCACGAAATCGAGCAGCAAAGGGAGGGGCCATAGCCCTCTGTCCTCACAAAACATCTTGACTTGGTATATCCATTGAAAAGGGTGAGGTGGCAAGTGATGGGCAAGATCTCTGCTTAAGACTTGGCAGAACCACTGTTGGTTCCAACAGACATTCCTCTGGTAGGTGGACAGACGGCTTGACCTGGTGTCTATGACACCAATCTGTCTTTCTAAGAAGTTAATTAAAAAAAGGCAAAAGGCTTCATAGAGTGAGTCCTCCTATTGTGGCTTGAGAAACAGCCTTTAAGACTCAAAAGACTCCTGGTGTTGGCATACAGCTTCATGGAGTATTTTATGCTTGCTGTTGCAATGATGAAGTGTCTTTCCATCCATCATACATTTGTATCCGTGACCTTAGTAAACAACTTCTGCAGGTATTGTGTCTCCCATAAATAGATTGCTGTAAGTTTATGGGATACCTTCAGATTCCAATGACACAACATTTTTTTCCACTGATAGGGAACATAAACAAGCCGTGCTATATGGCATATTATAGAGTCTGGCTATATGTGAGTTGTTTGAGTTTATTGATGAGCTCCCTCCTTCCTTAAAAACAAAAACAAAAACTTAGTCATTCAAAACTCTGTAGCAACAGCTCAGGTGATAATCTAAATGCCAGTTTTATACCTACTTGCTATGGTTGCAAATTATTCCTTTGTTGCATTTCCTCTGCATGTTGCATAGATATGATAGAAAATTGATCTAGGCAAGTATCAATCGATTTACTTTCTGGCAAGAAAAAAGCATTTATTAACCTGAGCTCACTTGGTTTCTCCTCCAACACGTCCTCATGCTGAGTTGCCTTCTGACACTGCCGGGCCTTTGGGGACAGCATATGTTCCAGTTTGTGATGGGAAGAGGTTTCTTCCTATGACCTTGATCTGTGCTACTCATTTAGAAGTGGGGTAATTTTTCCTTCCCAAAGCTTTCTTTCAAAGCTGTCAAGGACTGTATGCCAGCAGTGAGTGGGGTGTACCCCAATGTAGGTCTTTTTCATGCGCCCTCCACACAATCACATGCTTAAATGCACATCCCTTGTCTCCCTGCTTTCTTTTCTTACTTTCCCCACACAACCACATACATGAATACACACTCTCTATCGTCCTGCCACATTTTCTCACACTCCCCATGTTTTTGTCCTCCTTTTCCCTTCTTCCTTCTCTCTTTTGCCATTTTTGCACTACCCTGTTATAGTGCTATTATTCCACTTTCAACATCCTGTGGAATTCTGGGGTTTGTAGTTGACTGAGGCCCAAGAGCTCTCTGGCTGAGAATTCTAAAGGCCCTTCCCTAAACTGCAAACCCCAGGATTCCATAGAATGTTGAAAGTGGAATAATAGCACTATAACAGTGTAGTGTGGAAATGGCCTCTGTCTGTTTCCCTTTTCAATGACAGCATATCTACACATTATTTGAGCAGAGACCATATACAGCTATACTGGCTGCATGTTAAAATGGGCAAAGAGCCATGCTGATTTTAAAAGGTGCAGTGTAATGTTTGAGTGATAGTTGAAACTCTGATAAATTGCCCTGAAAGAATTTTCCTGTTTTTATTCACTCTTGTTGACAATCATGATTATAAACTAATTGAGAGGATAATAAGTGATTATAGTTTGGACAGGGTGTTTGAAGATGCTGGACTAATAAGAAATATTGCTAATGGTGAAAAATGAGAGCTTTCAGTCTAGTGCAGTGATCTTCACTGTTTTTTAATTGGCAGCCGCTGCCATAATGTATGGTATTGTGTTTTCTAAGTCACATTATCTTCTCTTCTCCAGCCTGATCAGGTAGTGACAGTCTGTAGCAGACTCAGCTAGAAACCTCTGGGGCCATCTCCCTCTGGATCATCTAATCAGTGCCTCCATAGGTTGGTTGTCATGTCACTGGGTAGACTAACTCTAACAGGCTTGTTTGGGCCATTGATTGTCTTGCTACTTGGAAAATGCTCTATTAGGCACAACAGAATGTCCTACCACAGGCCCATGATGGTGTTGTGTCACAGGCATTCAGTTTCCCACTTCCAGTATGGTGCATAGTTGCAGCTAAACAATTTCACTGCTCATTTCACCATGGGTTCCTTTTCCAATAGACCTGGTTAGCTGATGGTTCCTCTTTCTACTCATTCCTGATCGGTGGCAGGTACACTGACTGCTTACTTCCTTACCCCAGTTAGTATTGTTATAGTCCACAGCTGAAGACAGTAAGAAGGCAAAGCTAGAGAATCCTTGATGAGAGTGAGGAGCTGTTGCAGATAACACTGCAACAGTGCACTGAAGTGCTTCTGCTCTGCACTGCAGATGTTTGCTACCACCATCTCAGTTTTTACAAATCCTTCCCTCACTTGCTTATCAGGTGCCTGAGATGGGCAGTGGGTAGTTCATGAGGCATACAGCTCACTTGGCTCAGTTGGAGAAGGGATTTCCTTAGCATACACTTGGCCTGTAGATAACATTTTAACATCTGCATCTGAATCTAAGGGCCTTGTCAACCAGGACCAATTCTTGATCAGAAAATAGACTCTATATTCTTTCCCACATGCCCCATGTGCCACAAGGAATTGTAATAAGGGTGGTTTTAGACATTGTATAGAGCAGTTGTGAGATTGCTGCACTGGAATTCCTATCATTCCTCTCCATTGGCTAAGTTGGGTAGGCCTGCTTCGAGCTGCAGTCCAACAACTTTTGGATGGCTGCACTATATCACCTACCTGATATAGACACTGCCACAGTATGGGCTGAGTCAGGAGTAAATAAAATGCAGTCTATGGACTGCATGCATCCCTGAACTCTACCTCTGTAGACCATGAATCCCCATGAATCGACAACTCTTGATTTTTTAAAAAAAGATTCAGATGATTTTAGAACAATTTCCCACCTAAAAACTGTGTAAAATGACCCAAACAATGTGTTGCTGGGGTGGTTTGGCTTCTCCTCCCCAATCCTTTGTTGTGGGCAAAATCTGCCCAAAAAATGGTGTTTGTGAATGAAGCAATGACACTTCTAGTGCACTGTGCCATTCCAATGTGAAATTGCCCTTCTCTCCTACTCAATTTCCTGTCCCTGGGATATAGCCTCCACCATGCGAGGAAAGAGACTCAAGCAAACCAACCTGGCAACCTCATGTTTGCTCTTCTCCTTCCCAAGCAAACATTTTATTTTTCCTAGGTGCTTCTGCTAAAACAGTCCTAAAACATTGGTGTCTCCTATGGGCTCTCTTACTGAGCCATTCAACTCTCTGTACTTGGTAGAACGGAAAAGCAATTAGTTGCAGGTTGAAAATAAAAGTGTCAAATGAAGGCTAAAGAAGACATTTCTTTTTACTAACTTTTTTTTGAAAACACTAATTAGACTATTACTGTGATGATATTTCTTGAGGAAAACATTTAAAAACTATACAAGTAAATATAGCTATGAAACTAACATAAAAATGCACTCAAATGGTTAGCTTTTCCTAGGGAATCTTGAGTGCTTTGCAACACCCTCTGTCTGATCCAGTCTTTTTCTTCTGATTTCTGGCTCTCAAACTGCTTATATGCATGTCAGCTTAATTTTTACATGTTATTCAAACCCTTCTGCTGACCTCTCAGACAATCAGAACAGAAAAGCAGATCTTGTTGCTGAGTTTCTATTTCCTTTAGTAATTAGGTTTCTTTCTTCCCACCCTCAGTTTTCAATTTTCTAAGTTAACCCAATTTGCTTTCAGGTGTCGGGTAAGAACAGTTGCTAAACTCCAAATAGTCTATCAGCCAAATAATTTTTATTCATTCATAAAGGCAAATATTGTCTTGCTCTCAGTATATGCTTACGAAAAAGCTGTAGTCAATCATGGCACCCACCAATGGCACTATCTATGTTGGTGGGATTGCATGCTCCTGTGAAGTAAGAGGCAATGCTGAGGGCAGCGGTGCTGCTGGTAGGATATCCTGTGTCAGAGTGCCTTTTACTGAGAAGTCAGACAAAATGTGCCAAGTCACTCTCGGAAAGCAGCAGTAGTGGGGTGTTACTCTTGACAAAAGATCTCTCGGAGACAATGGCAGTGGCACCACAGCTGAGACTTGTTAGTACTGTGCAGAGGGAGGCAGTTAAACCTCCTTTTGAATATATTTTACCACAAAAACCATATGATGAGACAATCCAAAATGAAACAAGAGATAATGCCAGAAGATGAAACTCCCAGGTCACAAGGCAATCAATGAACTACTGGGGCAGTACAGAGACAACTGTGATTAGCTCTGTGGCTAATGAAGCAACTGGACTCACGCTGAAAGGACTGAGCTGCTGATGGTGAAAGGAAAGCCTGAAGCTGCACATTACATATCCTAGAAACATGGAATGCAGGAAGCATGAATTAGGGAAAGCTAGACATATGAAAACAAGAAATGGATCATAGTGAGGTGAGCAAGCTAAAGTGGACAGGAACAGGACAATTTGAATCAGATAATTACATAGTATTTTACTTAGGTAATGAAAATCTAAGAAGAAATGGGGTGGTATTTATAGTGGGGAGAGATGTAGCAAAAGGGGTCAAAGAATATAGTGCATAGTCTGACCAAATAGTATCAGTAAGGCTGCAGGGAAAACCAATCAATATAATGATAATCCAAGTTTATGCTCCAACTACAGAGGCAGAAAAAGAAGAAATTGAAAGTTTCTATGCTGGAGTCCAGGACGAAGTTGATCACAAATGAAAACAAGACTTCTTGTTAACCATAGGTGATTGGAATACAAAAGCAGAAAACAGAACAGAATTAAAGATTGTAGGAAAATTTGGCCTTGGATCAAATACTAACTTAAGAGAGTGAATGACTGAATTTTGAGAGGCCAACAGTTTGTTCACTGCAAACACATTCTTCAAGCTACCAAAGAGGTGACTGTATACATGGACATCACCTAATGGCCAATATTGAAATTAAATAGATTACATTAGTGGAAAGAGAAGGTAGAGAAGCTCTGTTCTCTCTGCAAAAACAAAACCTGGTGCAGACTTCTGGTCGCATGGCGCACGTGAGCGGTAGCATGGAGTGAAGCTCTGTGACTCCATGCTATCACCAGCTGGAATCCAGTCATTTTTTTCCATCAGTTAAGTGGCTAGACGCCCCCTTGGTAAAAGGGGTGCGGAAGAGGCTCAAAGGGGGTCCTGAAACTGCCATCGAGCTCTTTCTGGCAAGAAAGAGTGGGAGGCGTCTAGGGAACCAAAGGGCTACGACGGATCCAGGAGGATCGCCGTGTATGCAGCACAAGTGCTGTCGCCGACTTTTAAAGAAGAAGACACAGTTCGAGACAATAAGCAACCTGATCTAGTTTTTCTTATTCTGTTGGAACTGCAACAATTTCAGACTGGCAATGGTGAACAGGAGTGGGAGTATGAAATGACCCAGCTGACAGTGAGTACGCAATGGCTGATAATTTTTAAGGAGGTTTTAAAGTTTGAAGACAGATTGTATTCTCATGAACTGTAACAGATTTCCCCAGCTGTTTTAAGAAGACACAAAACCTAAGGATATTTGATGGAGCTGTGTTTAACAAGTTATGAACTGAACTGAATATAACTGAATTTAACTGGAGAATTTGATGTTGCTTTTTTTCAGTTCTTTTTTGTTTTTTGTGTGTGGAGAGACTGGACTGAGAGTACATGTATCCTTGCTTTAATTTTTCTGCCTTTCTGTTTTTCTCTTTTTGAATGTAAATAAATAATCAAGACTGGACTATTGAATTGGAAGTTGGAACTTTGGAAATGTAAATAGTGGTGTTTGGGACCTTATATTTGTGCTTCTAGTGGGAACATCGGGATTTTGTGACGTGGCTGCAGAGGAGTATTTGGATTATAGTGTTCTTTTCCCTGAGCTTTGTGAAGAGACGGGACTTTAAACTGATTTTTTTTTTGATTTTTGGACAGTGAAATTTGGAACTGTGTTATTACTGGATCGTGGACTGAGTATTTAAGGTGAATTGTACGCTTGGGACAGTGGCAGTTTGCTTCATTTTTCTCCCTTTCATCTTTGAGAACTATTTGTGGATGTAAAATATTTACAAGGGAGTTTTTTCTGTGGCTGTGCCGGAAGGACAGGAAAGTCAGAGAGACTTCTACCCCCACGCAGTGGAGTGGTTTGGATTCCTGTTCTCGACAGCGAAGGAGAATTTCTCACACTCAAGGTCTTGAAACAGTTTCAAAGGAGGGAGGAATTACAGCTCTGGTTGGGAGGGGGAATTGGAGAGAGCTGGGCCTAGGCACAGCCTACTGAATCTATTGAATGAACTGAATATAATATAATTGATTTCATTTTATTAGTCGTTTTTTAGCTAAATATATACATAATGGCATAGAATAAATTTGCATATATTTACATAAACCTACATATTTTATACTTGTATAGTTTATACATATATATATATATATATATATTTATATTTCAAATTTAAACAGTGATTGTGTTGTGATAATTCTAACTTAATATAAATCAATTTAAGTTGGGGATATATGTGATTATGTTATATATGGAAGGAATTTAAGTATTATGTGAAGAAGCTACAAATACAATGATTTGAATTTTATATTGTTATAAATATTAAGCATTTTTATATGATATGTGAAGAAATTTTATATATATATAACGAATTGAATTTTATATTTTATATTGCTATAGTATCAAGTATAAGTAACAAGTATTAAGTATTAGGTATTATAAACTATTGTAGTATTAAGTTTATAGATCTTTTGAATTACTATAGTAAGTTTGGATACTGTTATATCATTTGAATAAGATCATTTATACTAAAATATTAAGCTTTGTAAAGTCAGGAAGAAAAACAAAGGAAGAAGAGAATGAGTTAGAAAAACATGGATCAAAGAACAAGAAGAGGAGCGGCGGCAGCTGTGGCAACAATGACTCCCCAGACAACTAGGCGAACATCTGCAGATATACCTCAGAAATCTCAAGATTTTATGTCACAGATGATGGAATAGCTAAAAAGCATGAGAGAAGATATTCGACGGGATTTAAAAGAAACAAGAAAAGAGATGAAAGCAGATATGAAACAAGAAATAGATAAACTGGGGAAGAAACTGGAAAACATAATAAAGGATGTGACTAAGTTAAAAACAGACACTAAGGAGATAAAACAACCAGTCAAACAAGTTGAAAAGGAGATGACGGAGGTGAAAGGGAAGCAACAAGAGGATGAATTTCAAATCACTATGCAGGAGTTATGATATTGTGAAAGATGTCTTCATTTTAGAGGTGTTCCAGAGACTACAGTGGAGAATTTGTATGAAAAAATTGCACCTGTCTGGGCAGAGTTTATTGATATTGAAGAGGACAAGATGGAAACATATATTGACGGAATGTTCAGCGTTTCCTCCAAAGTAGCGAGAGAGAGGAAATTACCAAGAGACATTGTCATAACTTTTACGCAGACAATGATAAGAGACAAAATACTACAACGAAGTTACGATGGACTATTGAAGATTGAAGATAAAGATGTCAGAATTTTTAAAGATATACCTTACCAAATTTTACAGAAGAGACAAGAGTACAAACCGTTGGCAAATCTTCTGGTAAAGTGCCAGATTAGTTACCAATGGGAAAAAATTGAAGATATGTCTTTTACATATAAACAGCAGAGATACAGGATCAATTCAGTACATAAAGCAAAAGAAATGATGGATAGGCTGAAGAAAGATTTACAAAAAGCTATCCCCAAGGGAGAGCAAGACCAGGAATGGGAATCTCTGGAGGAGGAAGGAGAACAACTTCCAGAGGAAGAAGATGACGGAGAAGAAGAGGTAGAAGTAGAAGCAGCACAAGGAGTTTTGGAACAAGAAGAAGGGGATTTATTGAAGGACTAAGTCTATTTTCAGAAATAAGATATTAATATAATTCATTGAAATGGATTTAAAGATATATTCTTGGAACATTAAGGGGTTTAACTCTGAATACAAAAGAAGACAAATTTTTCATCATTTGGAAAAACAAAATTTGGATATAACATGTCTGCAAGAAGCTCGAATTAGAGCTTAAGATTTGAGATATGTTCGAAATCTGAAATTAGGCAGTTGTTTTGCAGCTACGATTGACAAAAAAAAGGGGAGTTTTGATATATGTAAATTCAAAATATGGTGCACAGCAAATATTTCAGGACAGTAACGGTCATTATATAGGAGCTGAAGTTACTCTGAATCAGAACAAAATATTAATAATTGGAATATATGCACCAAATGGAGCTAAAGGTGAATTTCCCCCCACAATACATAAAGAGATATCAACATATCTTAATGAAACAGGAAATTCAAACATTATTGTTTTGGGTTTTTTTAATGGAGATATCAACCCAAAAGTGGATAGGACAATGCAGAAATTAACCCCCTGAAACAACGGTAAACTTCCTAAAAGCTTCTTTAATATGATGGATGACTTAAACTTGTATGATACCTGGAGATATAAGAATGGGCAACTGGATGGGCATACGTTCTATTCTGACCGTCATAAGTCAATGTCAAGGATAGATATGATGGTGATATCCAAACAACTACTGTTGAAAACTATAGATATGGATATTCTTCCTAATTTGTGCTCTGACTATAATCTGTTACAATTAAAGATAAAGATCAAGGACAGAGAAAGAACATGGAGAATGAATGATGAGATTTTGAATAAGCAGAAGTACATAACGAAAGCAAAAAGAGAGATAATTAATTATTTTAATGAAAATATGATGTCGGAGCTGTCGATGAAAATTATTTGGGATGCAGGTAAAGCTGTGATGTGTGGTAATTTTATCAGATGGTTCGTGGAGATTAGAAAAGAAAAGAGAAATACTGAACAGCAAATTCTGGAAAAGCTGAAAGAAATTGAGAAACAGATGAGACAAAATCCGTCGAATAAAAAGATTAGATTATAGATGAAGGTACATCAAGCTGAATTAAATCAACTTAATTTAGATGAAATAGTGCAACAGATACGGAGAATGAGATATAACTTTTTTGAACAAGCGAACAAACCCTCAAAGTTTTTGGCTGGTTTGTTGCGCAAAAGAAGGGCAAGAAATATCATATCTGAGATTAGAACAGAAGAAGAAAGAATCACAAAACAAGAGGGAATAAAATGAGCCTTCTATAAATAATATGTGAAGCTGATGGACAAGATCTCAAAATCGAAAAAAACAACAAGAATTGGAAGAATATTTGGAAAAAATGAATAAAATTAGATTTAATGAAGATCAAAGACTGATTTTGAATAAATCTATTTCCGTGACGGAAGTTGTTGAGGCTATCAGAAATTTGAAGAACGATAAAGCTCCAGGACCAGACAGTTTTACTGCAAAATACTATAAAATTATGGAACATGAGATTTCAATAAATGAGATAATAAAGGAAGGAATACCAGACACCTGGAAAGAAGCTAATGTGGTGCTGATTCCGAAAGAAGGCAGAGATTTAACTGATGTGAAGAATTATAGACCAATATCACTTTTGAATACCGATTATAAGATTTTTGCTTCAATCCTAGCAGTGAGACTCAAAAAAGTGCTGTCAGAGGTGCTGGCTATGATATTTGTAGATGTGGAGAAAGCTTTTGATATGATCAGTTGGCCATTCATGAAGATGGCAGTTAAACAGATGCAGGCTGGAGATAAATTTGTCTCATGGATTGAAGCAATTTATAGTCAACAACAAGCTCGATTGGTCATAAATGGTGAAAGAACACAATTGATAGAACTGTATAGAGGGACAAGATAATGGTGTCCTTTGTCTCCTTTGTTGTTTATTATGACAGTGGAAATACTTAACAATACCATAAGAGAAGACAAAGACATAAAAGGAGTTCAAATTAAGAAATATCAATATAAGCTAAAAGCCTTCGCTGATGATTTGGTTTTATTTTTGGTAGATCCAGGGAGCTGTATTAAAGATTTGACTAGAATACTTCAAGAATATGGCAAATTCTCTGGATTTAAAGTTAACAAGGAAAAAACAGTTTTGTTAACCAAAAATATGACTGAGAGAGAAAAGAAGGAATTAGCACAATTAACAGGATTTAATAGAGGACAAAAGGCAAAATATCTAGGTGTCTGGATAGCCAAAAGAAATAATGTGTTATTTCAAAATAACTATGAAAAAAAATGGAAAGAAATAACAAAAGACTTGGAAAGTTGGACTTCCATGCGTCTATCAATGATGGGGAGGATAGCAGCAATAAAAATGAATGTACCCTCAAAAATGAACTTTTTGTTCCAAAACCTTCCTATTATAACAAATAGTAAGCCTTTTTTACAATCGAAGAGAGAACTAACTAAATTTATATGGTAAGGAAAAAAAACCAGGATAAAATGGAGTGTTATGACAGATCAGAAAACTAGAGGTGGAATGGGACTACCTGACTTTCAGTTATATTACAAAGCAGCGGCCTTTACGTGGATAAAAGATTGGGTTGATTTACAAGATATGAGAATGCTGGCATTGGAGGGTGCAGATTTGAAGATGGGGTGGCATGCCTATATGTTTTGTGATAAAGCAAAAATAGATAAAGATTTCACACATCATTATATTAGAAAATCGCTTTTGAAAATCTGGTATGAATATAAGACTAAAAACATACAGCAGCTACCCACATGGGTGTCTGCTCAAGAAGCGTTTTTTGGAAGATGGACAGGAACAGATAAATGGTAGTGATATGAGGATATAATAGACACGTCAATTTCTAATAACCTTAAGATTAAAACAAGAGAAAAACTGGAACAAGAAGGAATAATATTAAGTTGGTCCACTTACAGACAGTTAACTGAAAGATTTCAGATGGACTTAAAAACATATGGAATAGAAATAAAATAGAAAACTGGAGTGATCAAATGGTTGTTTGAAAATCCGCCTCACCTATTAGCTCATATATATCAAGAAATAATACAGCAGGAAAGGCAAGAAGAAACAGTTAAGTCAGTAATGATCTCATGGGTTCAGAATATTGGACATTCAATTCGATTCCTGGGCACAGAGCTGAAAAAAAACACAAAAATTTACAGTAGCCCAGAATCTGAAAGAGAACTATTATAAGCTGTTTCATAGATGGTACATGATACCAGACAAACTAAAAAAGATCTATAATACAGGTACTGGACTCTGTTGGAAATGTCAGAAAGAGGTTAGTACGATATATCACATGTGGTGGACATGTCCTAAGGCTAAGAAATATTGGAATGAAATACATAACAAAATGTGTGCATTAATGAAAATTCAGTTCGCTAAGATACAGGAACTGTACTTATTAAATATGACAGATGTACTAAAAGGTACTGGTATAAAGAAGTACTGGAGAATAATACTGTATATGATAACAACAGTTTGTATTGAATATGCAAAGTTGTGGAAAACTCAGCAAATACCCACAATAGAGCAATGGTGGGGAACATTTATCGAAAATAGAAATGCTGATATGGTCTCTCAGAGACTAAAAGGGAAATCAGACAAGGAGATTCAAAAAGAATGGCAAATTGTAATGGGTAATTGCTGGGTACTGTCAGATGGAAATGAGTAATTCATGGTTAAGATAATTAATGAGGGAGCTACTGGCTATATACCATGGAGCTGGAATGTGGAGATGGAAATGCAACAACTAAGATGTAATATTAGCAGTATAATGTGGTACAATAATATAAACATGTTAAGAGATATAGAAAATGAAATCTAGATCAGTGTGGAAGATCAAAAATAATTCATGTAAATCTACAGTTATAATTGTTTTATATGTGAATTTGAATAAAATGATTAAAAAAACAAAAACAAAACAAAACCTGGTCCATACTGTGGTACAGACAATGAACTGCTAGTATAAAGAGTAAAGCTAAAGAATACTAAACCAATCATTATGCCAAAATACAACCTGAATAACATCCCTGTAGAATTTAAGAATAATGTAAAAAATAGATTTGCAGTAATAAGTCAAATTGGCTGGGAGCCAAAAGAACTCTGGACTGAAGTCAGGGACATTGTCAGGTAAGAATACAAAAGACATTATCTACAGCCAAAAAGAAGGCGAAGCCTCAATGGATGACAGATGAAACTCTTCAAGCAGTTAAGGACAGTCAAGTAGCAAAAGTAAAAGGTGGCAGAAAGTCAGAACCCTGAATGAAACTGTCCAGCAACTTATGCAAAGGGAATAGGAGAGCTACTACGATAATCAATACAGGGCTTTTCCACACTTTGGGGAGGAAATGGGGCAGTCCGTTACTCACCAGACTGGCACATTCCCTCCCGATGATCCACGATGGTCCGGAGCAGCGTGCGCCTGCGCTATACACTCTCCAGCGATGAAAATGGAGGCTTCCCATTGGCGGAGGCTCTCCACCAACCGGAGAAGCTCACCAGCTGGAAGCCCGCCCTCAGAAGATCTGCAGACTTGCACTGGCGCAAACCTGTAGATCTATACTTTACAGAGTGACGGACTGGGGCGCGCCGCGCTATTGAAAGTCCTCTTTTAATCGGTCTTTCAATAGCACGGGCGACCACCAGTTCTGGGCGTTCCGGAGTGGGCTGAAGTCCGGACAAACGGTAAGTAGTCCGAACTCAGTTTGCCCCCAAATGCGAATGTCCTAGCGGGAGGACGCACCACCCCATTTTAAAAACCAAGTGCGGAAAAGTCCACAGAGAAATATAAGAGGATAACAAAAAGGAAGAACAAGAGACTCTGTCCAGAAGATCTTAGAAATCAAAGGGAAGTTTCAACTCAGACTGAGGATCCGCTATGACCAGCGAGGAAACACATTACATAACCAAGTACAAATAAAAACACAATGCAAACAATACACTGAAGAATTATGTAAAAGAGATGAAAGGATGACAGATTCTTTCAAGGCAAAGCCATTT
Organism: Ctenosaura bakeri; assembly: GCA_948474755.1. Classification (NCBI taxonomy): domain Eukaryota; kingdom Metazoa; phylum Chordata; class Lepidosauria; order Squamata; family Iguanidae; genus Ctenosaura; species Ctenosaura bakeri. Next base: position 154,749 of record CAOLHI010001264.1, read on the forward strand.
GATGATAAACCTCCAATTTTAGAAAGTGAAGTGAAAGCTGCAATCAGAAAACTTGAAGAGAAATTAATCACCAGGAACAGATGGTATACCAATAGAGTTGCCTCAAACTACAAAGACAGAATCAACATTAGTTCTAACTAAAATCTGCCAACAGATATGGAAAATAAAAGAATGGCCCACAGACTGGAAACACTCAATATACATTCCAGCCCCTAAGAAATAGAACACCAAGGATTGAAGTAACCACAGGACCTTTGTATTAATCTCCCATGAAAACAACGTGATGCTCAAAATTCTACAACAATGACTTTTACTGTATCTGGAGTGAGAAATTCCAGATGTTCAAGCTGAGTTCGGAAAATGAAAAGACACTAGGGATCATATTGTAAACATATATTGGATGATGGAGTGCCCAAAAGAATTTAGAAGAAAATCAGCCCATGCTTTAGAGATTATAGCAAAGCCTTTGATTGTGTAGATCATGAAAAACTATGGATCACTCTTAAAGAAATGGATGTGCCACAATATTTGTCCTGCACTCAGGACAAGAGCCACCCTCAAGACAGCATATGGAGAAACTGAATAGTTTTGAATTGGCAAGCAGCAAGGTTGCATTTTATCAACCTGTTTAACTTGTGTGGAGAACATATCAGACATAAAGCAGGATTGGATTCAGAGGAGGGTGGCATGAAAATTGGAGGAAGGAACAACCACAGTTTAAAATAGGCAGATGACACCATACTATTTGCAGAAAATAGCAAAGACTTGGAAGAATTACTGAAGAAAGTCAAGGAAGAAAGTGCAAAGGCAGGTTCACAGCTGAGTATTAAGAAACCAAAAATAATGATCATAGATGGTTTATCTAACTTTAAAGCACATAAGGAACACATTGAAATAGTTAAAAATCTTCCATACCTTGGCTCAGTCATTAATCAAGATGGAGAATGCAGTCAAGAAATCAGGAGAAGACCAGGACTTGGAAGGGCAGCTATGATAGAACAGGACAAGATTCTGAAGTGTGACACTATATCAGTGAATATTTAAGTTAGGATTGTCTCAGCCATTGTACTTCCATTTTCTATGTATGGTTGTGAAACCTGGACAGTGAAGAAAACTGACAGAGAGAAAATCAACTCCTTTGAAATGTGGTGCTGGAGGAGAGTTCTATGAATACAGTAGACTGCTAAAAAGATAGATAAATGGGCCTTATAAATGCATGTGAGAGGTGCTTTGTGAGTGATTCATAAGTGACAATTTTTTCTTTTGTATCTCTGTATTAGTCATACTAAAAGAGTAACCCACAGCATATACAAATAATTATGTTAAAGCATGTTGATAGAGGACCCTCCCTACCACGAAGCAGAGTGAATCAGAAGCCTCAGGCAAAATATTATTGGTGGTATGAAATCCAAGAGCTGGTTGTAGCATTTTCTGACAAAATAACTTTGCACTATGATTGGAGGAAGGAGACAGAAAGCCATGCTGCTCTGCCTCAGGCTGCAGAATATTGTTGGTTGGTCCTATATTGTTAAGGAGATAATTAAAAGGGAGGCTCCAATTTGCTCCAGCTCTTGGGAGATGTGTGTCTTTGGGCTGTATCATGTGAAGTGCCCTTAGGAAATGCATCCAAAGATGTGTATTTTGTGAGCGATGTGACCAGGATTAAGCCTAGATCTTCAGGGTGTTCCTTAATTACCCTTATAAATAGAACTGGTAAAAAAGTTGAATAACAAGTAATGGTTCTACATTTGTTGACTGAGACCTGAAAGAACATCATTTTACTCTGAAGCAGTTGAAGTCGTAGTCTTTAACAACCTTGCAGTTATTCAGAAAGAGAAAGGAGCTGATTAAGTTAAGTGATTGCCAAGTGTATTATAAGTTTAACAAAGCTCACATATATTTTCCCCCCTTAACATGCCATACAGTAATTGTGCAAAATGCATGATTTACTTTGGCAGCATTATTCAGATTTAATTACAGTGCTAAGAAGCAACCACAACTGAAAGAGAAAAAGCGACATTGCTCTGGAGATCAGCATGGCATTTCTATTTTTTTTTTAAAACCACATAGACCTTTTGTCTGGGAAATAAATTGTGTGGAACAAACTTGTTGAGGACAGAAAGCACATTTACAACAAACTTTTAAGAGACATTGAATAGATTTAAACAGCCCCTTTGTCCTTGGCTCTTGAGATAACTCTGCTTTCATTCCTTTCTTCAGGTCTTAGAATTGTACTGTTTAAGTCAAGCAGATGTAAAAGAAGTAAATGAGAAAACCAAGACATTGCTTCTAGGCAGAGAGCAAGGTAATGTTATGGATTCTGAAATCACAGAATCAAGGAATCGTACGTAGAGTTGGAAGCGATCCCGAGGCTCATTGCCCACCAATGCAGGAACCCATAGCTAAAGAATCCCTGACAGATGGCCATCCAGCCTCTGTTTAGAAACCTCAAACAAAGTTGAGCCCACCATCTTCTGAGAACAGAACAGCTATGGAACAGCTTTTACTGTCAGGATATTTTTCTTAGTATTTAGCTGGAATCTTCTGTTTTCTGATTGGTCACTACTTGCTTGGTCCTCTGCCAGTTTGGGAGGCAGGGATAATGTTTACTCATCTTCAGTCAGCAGAGCCCTCACCCATTCTCCAAGAATTTGCAAAGAGGCTCTGAGATTACATCACCAAGTTGATTTAGTACCCATGGATGCAGTTCATCTGGCCCTGGAGATTCACACTCACTTAAAGTAGCTATGTGTACCATCTATCCTGGACTGCAGCCTGCTTTCTGTATCATTTTTTTTGTGATCATTGGCTGAGCTCTGCTTTCTTTTTGGGAGAAAACAAAGCAAAGTAGGTGTTGAACAGTTTCACTTTTTTCTGTCACTCATTAGCATTTCAGCACCTTCTCTGCAGCAGACCTACCACTTGCTCTTTCTTCCTCTTACTTCGAACATAGTTTAAATAACCTTCTATCATTTTTAATCTCTTTTGCAAACCTGAACTTCTGAGCTTTACCACTCCTGGCCATCTCCCTACAAATATTGGCTGCTCATTTGTACTTTTTTTGGCAATTTGACAATTTGTCCATTCTTCTTCTTATACATATTTTATAAATATCAGCTCATCCAAAAGAATCTTTGCAGCCACTTTGGTCTCTTTGGATGCTTTCCCCTTTTCTTTGTTGCTGGAGTTGTTTGCCGCTGTACCTTCAACTTCTTACCTTTAAGAAACTTCCATGTATCATAAGTCTCTCCTGATCTCATCCAGTATTCTTTACAGGTATTGAAATCTGCATTTTTAGAATCCAGAGTGCACATCTGACTAAACTTATTTTCCCTTTCATTAATGTAACAAATACTAAGAGGATGTGGGAGCAACTCAAAGTTACCACTATGTGTACCTCATCACCCAGTTCTTCTCTGGTGGTACGGGTCCGAGTTAGCTGATCCCAATTCTACTTCTTCCACCTTCTGGAAAATGAATTTGTTAGCAGGGCAAATGGATTGAGTTTGATATACAAGAGATCTCTGGTTAGTGGAAGACAATACTAGTGCATCTCTTCTTTTTGAAGGGGTTGCGGGTATTGAAACGGCTCCCTCTTTTGCAAACAAGGTAGCAGTTTGGGCATTTGCACACATACCTCCGTTGTTGCATCCCTGGCAAAAGAGACACGGCAGCAGACATGCATGTGTGCCCAAACTATGACTCTGGAGACTAGAGTTTGAATCCCCACTCAGCCATGGAAACCTACTGGGTGACTTCAGGCAAATCACATCCTCTCAGCTTCAGAGAAAGGCAAAGACAAAAAAATCTTCCCAAGAAAACACTTGTGATAGGATTTTAAGATTGCCATAAGTCATTTTTCAAAGGGGAGAGACATCATGGCTAGAAAGAACCTCTCCCTGTCAGTGGCACTTTGTTGTTGTGTGCCTTCAAGTCACTTCTGACTTATGGCAACCCTAAGGTGAACCTGTCATAGGGCTTTTTGGCAAGATTTGTTCAGAAAGGATTTGCCTTTGCCTTCCTATGAAGCTAAGAGAATATGACTTGCTCAAGATCACCCAGTGTCTGAGCAAGGATTTGAATTCTAGTCTCCAGAAGCCTTTAGTTAAAAAAAAACAAACCCGTTTAAATAAATATGTGCATATTTAAAACTAAATTTAAATATTTAAATTGTGAGTTACGTCTTGGGGATCCCCAGCAACAAATTATATTTGCAGGGGGTCCCTGATAAAGAAAAGGCTAGGAACCACCGTTCTAAGCTAGATGCTATATTTTTGTATGAGTTTTGCCAATTTCAGGACTTGAAGTGTGGGGTAGAACAGTGTAACTGCACTCTAGTTAGGAAATAATGCAATCTAAGTTTGAGAAGATATATGCCTAGGTAAAGAGACAGAGAAGAACGGAACCATGTGGGCTGAAGTACTAGTTCACTAGGTAAAAGGTAAAGAAAAAACATAATGAAAGAAATTAAGACAGAATAGCCCCACTGAGAGTGATAGTAAACAGGTGACATAACCAGATCTAGCAAATAAAGACTTTTATAGACACCTTGTAGAGGAACCCAGGAAACAAAAACAAAACAAGCAGAGCATTTGGTCATGCTTGAAGGAAGACAGTCAGAATTTGTGAGCTGCAATCTCTAATATTTCATCTCTTCAGGTGCATTATAATGATAGGTTGAAAAATATAAATAACGCTTTGTGAAGTCTATAACAGGGAGGGTGAAAAAAACCCAGCAAAATGAGGCTAGTTGGAAGAGGCTGATCTTTCAGATTTAGTGAGATAAAACAGTTGCCTGTTGCAGTCCTCAGAAAGTATGAGATAATTGTATTTGCTGTGTTTTGATTAAGAATGCCACTATATCGGAGTTCAATGCTCTGCAACAATAGCTATGCTGAATAAATGAAATGCATTGAGCATAAGTGTGTGAGCTGTGTAATGTCCTCCACAAATGAATATTAGTTTTGATATTATGCAATATGTTATTCTCTTACTGGTACAGTGCATTGTACTATGAGTACTATGTGCCTTGCAAGTTTGAGAGATGTTCCTTATAAATGAGATAATATGTGTGGTTTGCCTAAAACTGTGTAATGTCTATCTAAGCAAAATGCCAAGCTAGATAAACAGATCTGATAACAGATTTATGTCTAAAATGGAAATGTCTATGGCATGAATGATCCTCCCCAGAAATGTAGACATTTACACTATTGCAAGCTATCTCTTCATTCCTCCATTATAAATTTCCTGAAATTCCAGTCCTTAAGGATACTTAAGGGTTCAAGTCAATTTGTTTAACTTGACAATACCATTTTTCATGAGCCCAGGTAACTAAAAAGTGACTTGAGGTAACTCCAGACAGATACCTATGAGCTCATAAAGGGCAAAGAACCCTCAACCCTTCATATAAAAGGGATGGGGGGAACCATGCCCATTTAAGAGGTCTATTGTACACTACCACAATGAAGTCACTGTTGTTTCATTCTCCTTTAAATCTCTGCTTTCTTTCAACTGCCCAAATGCTCTCAGCCTGCCTTCCATGCTCCAAGTCATGGATCTCTTCATAGACAGAAATAGGAAAGTCAATTGTGAAAATGATTAATACATTTAGTTGATCATGAATAACCTAAAAAAAAATCTAATTCATTTGCATTTGGATTAGAGAGGGAAGAATAACTATAGGAAGCCTGCACCTTTTCATTCCCTCTTAATCCGACAACTTACTCTTTTGACATTTCCAAATGAAGGACAAGTTCCAGTAATTTGATGGGGGTTTTGCTCCTTCATCAGTTCTTCTTGCCTACAGAAGCTCACTTGGACCCATTTGCATGTGTGTGCTGCTTGAAAAGTGAGCTGAGGGGTGGGAAAAAGGTCCTAAGATGGCTGAAGACTTTGCAAGCAGTGTGTGCACAATCAGTCCCAAGTTAGCCTCCATAATTCCTTCATCCTTCCTACAGTACAGTGCCACATTTCAACCAATTCTGTTTTCTGACAGTGCTTTGGTCCCTAACCTGTCATATAAGTAGAGGAAGTCTGTATTATCTTGTGTTAAATTGCTGTTTATGTATCAGTGAAAAGACTATACGAAAACTGTTACAGAATGAACCTGAAAAATGCCTGCTGTTGTAGGGGCATAATAATTAGGAAATAATTAATCAGTAGCTTAATAGCAGGCACATTGAATTAGGAAAAAGAGCAATGTGGCCAGGGAAAACAAGAAGAATGCTTATGCTTGCAGCTGGGTGCAGATAACAGGAAAATCAGCTTGTAGAACTTAGAATGACAGGAAGCCAAGTAGAGCAACGGTAGCTAGTAAAAGAGATCACTAACTGAGTAGACTCAACAGGTGTGAAAGAGAGGTAGACTTTGTGTGAGTTTAAGCATCTGGAGTAGACCAAACTAGACCAAGGGGAGGGGGAGTGACCACAAGAGATGAACTTTGGTGACTCGGAGCCTCATAAAACTTCATTTTAATATTTAAAATCACACCCCTAGGGAGGGGTCTGGTATTAAAATTTGGGACTGCCTCTAGGGGCTTGCATAGTGCTTGTATGCTGACATAATAATGTATTCATGACATAGTTCCTATACGCATGTATTTGGATTAGCCAATAATTAGCATTTCTTCCTTCTGTAATGGATGCTTAGCAGGGTATAAAGCTACCTGTGTGTAGCCATTTTCTTTGGAGGAGTATATTTTTAGTGCCTGATGCACAACTGCTCCCCTCTTGTACAAGGGGAAATCATTTAATGAAGTCCTTACATTTTTGAATTAATGCAATAACATTGTGACTTTTTTCCTTATCTGCCTCTGTCCTTGTCTGGAGGTTGTGAGAGAAGGAAACGATTCCAAAATATTGGAAAACTCTATTTCCCACCTACCCCAACAAAAATTCTTTTCTTACTTGCCTTTTCTTCATCCCTTGTATTTTCATCAGCTTTACATCCCCTTTCCTTAGCTTATTGATTTCCATACGGATGCTAGAAATAATTCTAGTACAAAAAGCTTTAAAATGCAGTTTCCTGGGAGATATGAGGCATATGTACGGGTCATGTTTGGTACCAAACTGGAGGGCTATCTGGCTGCAAAGAAGAGTCACCTTGTTCCAGTCTTCTTGTTGGTTTAAAACTTTTAACCTTGGAATTGAATAATTTATCATGCTCTAACTCTGAATGAAAATAGATTCCTTTGACCAGTTGCACTTGCAGTGGTTTGAGTTTAGTGACCTAAGTTTATAATCCCCATTGTACAAAACACTCTAATTGAGGCACTAACAAAAAGCAAGAATCAGTTTACAAAAATCAAAGAGAACTGGGCTTTGAATACAGAAGGAATGGGTAGTATGAAAGTTATTGGATCTTTAGCATGTTATCTCATTGACTAATTAATAACTGAAAACTGAATTCATCACTAGATTAGTGGAGAAGTTCTAATGTAAGTCAATTAGTGGAATTAAAAATACCTTTAACTATGTTGCCCTTTTATGCTAGAACATTTCTAACTTAATTGATAACTTAATTGATTTTAGTTAGTTCTATCACTGCTTACAAGTGTACATATAAGATAAACTAATGTGTGTGAGAGGATATAGTTTGACTTATCATGTGTCTGTGCTCCAATGTGTAAGAAAACTCATATCCATACATGTATAAACAATATTGAGATTTTTTTTTCCAGAACTGAGGCCTTTGTATTGCAGATTGCACACTGTACTTAGACAAAATAGGGTATTAAATAGGCCTTTTCCGCATGATAGGGCTCAGCAATGTCCTTTCAGTGCAGCTCCGGCGGGGAGGAAAAGTGCGTGAGGAATGCTTCCCTCTGCATCTCACCCAGTGGCTGTGGAGGGGAGTGCTCTGGCCCCACCTCTTCCCTTCCGCAGCACAGCTGGGCATTTGTCATTGCTGCACTGGGGAGGGAGGCATAGCCAGTGCGCTTCTGCCCTTCCAGATGGCCAGGAAAAGGCCGAGCACAGCATGAATGTGTAAAATGGATTTTTTTTCCATTTTACAAATACCGTGCTCACGTGGCAAGATGGTGGCAGAACCACAACGATGTCATGCACAAGCACGACCCACAGAACGCTGTCATCATGTCACAATTGTGGGGCAGCCATGTTGTATGGAAAGGGCCTAACCAACAAAATTTCAGATGAAAGCATATAGATTTTATTGTGCCATCAATATTTATACAAGTAAAAAGTTACTTTGGCCTTTTGGGTACAAGTTCACCACGCACAGTGAAAAAAGCCACATGGACCAGAAAACCACTGTGATTACAATGGCCATTTTTCCCCACACAGGCCAAAGGCGAAAGAGGTGACAATGGGGCCCTAATGGCTGACTATAGTACCTCTTAAGTAATACTCAGGGTAACACTTGATCTTCACAAAGTGCAGAATGCATTTCATACTTTGTATTTGAAGTGAAGAATGAGTTCATGACTGCTCTGAGGAATAACAAGCATGGCTACCATCAAGTAAACTGAGAAGAAGAAGATGGCAAAGGGAGGGAAACTAGCTAGCTGTTGGATGTATCAGGCTCCATACTTTGGCAGAATACCCTCACCTCACCTCTTTGCTTCATTACCAGAGAAGATAAAGCACTGAACTTAAAATGAAGACAATATCTTAACAGTCATCCATTCCTTACTTTTCACGGTGGGTCATGGCGTCCATATTTCCTATGTGACGCACAAATGCACACAGAATTCTGTAGCCCCAATATTAAGGTCCATCATACAATTCAGACTGTTTTTGCTTTTTGCGAGGGAGGGGGAGATGGACATGTTTTGATGGGGTTAGGTAGCATGACTGAAATGGGTATGGCCTAAACTCTGATGTATGAGTGTAGTTTGTTCCACAAAGGATTCAGATGTGGACCATGAGGGTCCCAGGAGTTGTCTCTCCCCTCTCTAAAGCTCAGTCCTCCATGCTAGAGAGATAACCCCATGCATAGCTTATGCTCCCAGTTGATAGCATTTTCTTAAGCAGTAGTCTCAGGCCATTTCCACACTACACTGTCATATTGCTATTATTTCATTTTCAAAATCCTGTGGAATTCTGAGGTTGGCAGTTTACTGAGGGCCAAACTGCTCACTGGCTGAGAATTCTAAACTCCCCCTTCCCCAAACTGCAAACCCCAGGATTTCATAGGATGTTGAAAGTAGAATAATAGCACTATAACAGTGTAGTGTGGAAATGGCCTCAGAATGAAGATCGCAGCAGGATTTTTCCCCACACTGCTCAAGTTCATCACTGGGAGTACCCTAGTTATCTCCAATTTCAGTTTGGAAATAGTAAGTTCATTCTCCATGCAGAGAAAAAAAGCATGAAAGTCCGTGTCTCCCTTTCTACAGAAAAGGAGGAAATCGCATTTGTTTAATCAATGTTTAATAATGCAGAAAAATAGTATCAATTGAAACATAAGAAACAGAAAAATAAATGCACAGTTCCAAAAAGTCCCGAGTCTATTCTTGTTCACATCAGATGTTTCATTGGGGAGTGGCAGTTTACATTTGTGGCTGGCTTTGTATGGGAACATGTAAAACAGAGGCGGACAAGCCTTTGCCCTTAAGACAGACAGTAGCAATGGTGGGAGAGTGGTTGGGACCAAAGATATTGCCTAAAGTGGTGTTGGGCAGGTTCTGGGCTGAGATGTAGAGCCAGGAATGGGGTCCCCCTCAACCCACTGAATGGGCTAAGGGCATACATAGAAAATAGTTGTTACCTAGAAAATAGTTTGGTACCAGTTCGCCATGCACAGTGAAAAAAGCTACATAGGCTAGAAAATCACTGTGAATACAATGACCTTTTTTTCTCCCCATAGACTAAGGGCGAAAGAGGTGACAATGGGGCACTAATGGCTGACTAAAGCACCTCTTGTCATAGAACACCAAAACAAAACATACATCAAACATCATAACATGAATGGTAAAATGAAACAGCAGTGGAAGCAAGTTAAGCAAGTTAAGGCATTTCTTGCTACCTATGATTTTTTTTAAAAAAATACTAGATTATACTGTAGGTTCCAGATACATCTTTTTAGAAAGAGTGTTCTTTTACCCAGTCACCACCACTGAAAAAGACTTCTTTTTTGTTATAAGAAAGGCACTTTGTCAAGAGCATCTACCCAAGTTCCCCAAATAGGATGGCTGATATCATGAAGAGGAAGATATTCCCATTGGCCCATTAAAATATTGAAGAACGGCTCAAATTAAAATGACTTTGTTCTTGTGAAGTTCTGGCTTTCTGAATCTTCAGGGTTTTTACCCGCTATATGCTTCAGAAAATGCTAAACTATCATAGTAGATTTTTATGAAAGATTACTTCACAGGAAAGAAAGCACATTATTATTTTTGCCTTTAGAGATGACAATGCTTTAACAAGCTCAGGCATGGTGAAATTTTTGAAGATACCCTCCCACTACCAAACCCTAAGTCAGTCTGGAAGCTTTTTTTGCTTTCTGTTCAGACTGTCTCTTAAGTCAAGTCCTTCTCATCCAAGGAGAATGAAAACAACCTGTTTAATAAAATCTGGAAGGTGACGGGGAAGGGTGTCTGGGACTGAAGTGTGTATGAATCTCTCTCTTCCTCTCCATGTGTGTGTGTCTCTGTCTCTGTGTGTGTTTGTGTGTGTGTGTGAGAGAGAGAGACAGAGAGAAAGAGAATAGTTCTATTCAAAGACAATAAAGGATGCAGGCATCTGGGAAGGACCCTAGCTCAGTGTTAAAGATCTCAAATTTAATCTCTGTTGTCAGAGCCAGCCCAAAATTTGTTGCTTGAGATGAAGGACAACATAAATTCCTTCCCTCCCCAGTTTGTAGAGAGAAGCTGACTGGAGCTGCACTTTAATCTTCCTTCAACATGGCAGCATCTTCCACCACATGTGATGCTTAAGAGGTCTAGCAAGGTTGTCTAGTATATATGGTTATTTTGGCTTAAATACCTTAAGGGCACCAGATCTCATCTGATCTTGGAAGCCAAGCAGGGTCAGCCCTCATTAATACTTGGATGGGAGACCTCCAACAAATACCAGGTGCTGTAGGCTATATTTCAGAGACAGGAACTGGCAGAACTACCTTTGAGTATTCCTTGCCTATGAAAGCCCTATGAAATTCATGGGCTCACCAAAAGTCAGCAGGCAATTTGAAGGTGTACATACACTTCCAACAAAGAGGAACAGCAAAAACCAGTTGTGAAGGACTTGCAAACTGAGGCTGTCATTTCACTCTGCCTAATGTCTGTGCTTCCTGGTATCTCCAAATCAGGGCTCCAACCAGGGGTTCAGACTGTCTGAAATCCTGGAGTACCATTGCCCATCAGTGCTGTTGACAGTGTTGAGCTATATTGGACTAAAGCCCTGACCTGGAATAAGACAAATACATTATTATTCATGGATTGGCAAAATGATGCTTTAGACCACAACTCTTAGAAATCCCAACTAGCATGCACAGTGGTCATAAATACTTGGAGCTGTTATTTAAAATAGCTAAAGTGAAAACGTTGTCTACCTTCTCTGTTTTGGTTTCAGTATTTATTTTATTTTGAGGATAAGGAACTCTCTCTCTCCTGCCCCTCTCTGAAATTAACTCAAACCCTTTTCAAAAGTTTTGAGCTTATAATACAAAACATTCTATGCAGGAAATAAAAGCATGCAAACCACATATAGACAATTATTTGCAATGAGTGGATATATATTTTGTAACCTGTATGGATTCTGGAAAGCCCAAACTAGGCATAAATTCCCAGCACAGGGATAGCCTCAAAAAAGATACCAAACAACTAGATTGTTATATTTATTTCATTTTTTAAAATTGAAATATCTCAAGGTGGTTAATATGTCATCTCAACTCATCACAAATTATAAAGAGAAATCACAAAGCTTTTACCAAGGAAAAGTGGAAACATGAATATTTTTGACAGTATTGAGCATTAATTGCTGATCAGCACACAGATGCTTTATGATATTATGAAAAGTCCTGCTATTCAACTTTCAATGTTTTACCTCCCAAATGGCCTGGGATGTAGTTTGTGTTCAAGAAAGTCTTCTGGGGCTTGTGACTCTCTTTTTGCAGATCAAAATGGATTCTTGAGCAGAGGTATCTGGGAAATGTGAACAAATACAAAGTACAACTTTCACATATCCATTAAGCAGGCACATATGAACGTTTCTGCAATGGGATTCAGCACTGGATTAGATCAACACTGCATTGCAAGTTTCCTTTTTCTTCAAGCTGGGTTCTTGCTGCTAGGATAGGATTGGGACTTGTGACAGGATGGCTCCATTCCATGTGGAGTTACACATAAGGGCCACCATAGGATGACCATTTTTGGTGCCATCCTTATGTCATTCATAGCATGTACTCTTTTTTTTTTTAAAAAGGCATTAGATTAAACATTCTGAGCATGTCTTGCCCCAGCTGCCATAGTTTTCTAGCTGTCTGTTCTGCACGTAGACAAAAATCTATTGAAGTGCATATAGACTATATTACATCCCCTTGCTTGATGTAATTAGTTGAGTCTCTTTTGGTTTGAGAGAACTTTTTCCCTGGAACAAAATTGATTTTTAAGTTATCTGATTTGTATTGAATAGTGTATTCAAATCTCCTTTCCCAGAATCCACAGACCATCTTTCTGACCTGCATTGACAGAAAATATCTCAGAATAGTTTTAAAGCAAATACAGTTCTCTTTCCTAGCAAAAAGCAATACTATTTATTGTGGGGGAGAACTTTCCCCCCACACATCAAACCCAATTCTTACTTTAAAGCCAGGTTCTTATTTTCTGAGATCTGTACTCTTTGGAAATGAATATTGTGAGAAGCGATGTAGCTGGGAATACAGATTAACGTATGTATGCATTATTGTGTATTTATAGCAGATATGTGGTTATGCTTTCATAAAAGCAAAGCCAGTAGATGTTATACTTCAACATGACATGTCATTTTTATTCTGGTTAGAAAAAGATCTTGCCATTAAAACAAACAAAACAATGCCACAAAGGAACTGTGCTCCTGGGATTCAGCAACCACAGCAGCTTTTCAAAGCCCCCAAACCTTCAGTTCAAAGAAAAGCTAAGCTCCTTTTCAAAAAATAATCCTTTCTTTAGCAGGTGTGTGTGTTAAACATATGTCCCTGAATCCTCTGCTGTTGTAGTCTCAAAAATGAAGTCAATACAGTGGTGTTGATTTAAATATACCTAGGTCTATGGAATTTAAGGGTGAAATGGTGACCTACACAGTTTGGGCTGCTGGCAGAAGTGGTGAGGTTTGAACTGGGAAACCTGTGAGTAGCATCCCAGTTTCGGGCCACTGGTCAGGACTGCAGATAGTTTGTGAGTAGTAATTATTCTCAAAATGTGGCACTGGCCGGCCTTTATTGGGAAAACAGGTTAGTTTTGTTTTCTTCCACATTTGGACTTTTAAAGCTTCACATTTTTGTGCCATAAATATGAAGAAATTTGTGAATTTGTGAATTCTTCCAAAACCACCTTTATTTGTGCCAAATTCAATAAGAACAGCTCTTCCCAGCATCAAGAGTACAATGTTGTACTGGCTGCAACATAGGTCTTACAGATGAGGAGCCTAGGGACGCAAAAATATATTCAACATGGTTCAGTACATAGGGCTACAAAACCAGACTTCTAAGATATAAGAATTCAAAGCCCTGGGCTTGGGATAAATGAATTTCTCAGCGTTTCCCCCCCCCATTTGGGATTTAAACAACCACCACAAAATCTTACGGTTTTTCCACTGCAGCTAGTAAAAAATAGCTAATTTTTGTAAGTATGTGTTTGTGTACACCAGGGATCTAATTCTTCGCTAATTTTCTTCTCAAATGGAGTAATAAGTAATTTTAGACATTTTCTTACTGCTGCATTAAAGTCTTCAAAAACAACACCATTTTTTTTTGAAGCCTATTTGTAGTCTGGGATTTTTTCTGTGCAAAATCTACACAATTTCTCTTTTGCACAGAAAAGTCTGTTTCCTGTCCACAAAATGCTCTTTTCTGTGCAAATTAGCCATGTGCACATTTTGCTCAGAAGAAGTCCCCAATCACAGCATTTTCTGCACATAATGCAGCCTTTTGTGTCCAGAAAGTAATATTTCTACACAGAAATATTTTCTTGCATAGAAAAAGTGGTAGAAGAGATGGCTGTTTTCTGTACAAATCAACCACATGTGAATTTTGTGCTGAATAAGTCCTGAGCAGCAAACGTTCTTGTCAGTCCAGGATTATTCTTCTCAGAGTTTCTCAGCACTCATGAAATGTATTTTTTGACAATTTTTTGGAACATTGCTTTCCATTCCTACTCTCTTTCTTTCCACATACACCTGGGGGAGGGGGGAATGAAATCCTAACCCAGACCTCGCCTGCGTATGATAGACATATATTGGGGCCTGTGGACAGTGGCCAGTGGGACTGAGTAACAGATTCTTCAATATTACAGGCAGTATTAGTCCCTCAAGCAGCTTCCAGCAGCCCTGCTTCATTTGCTTGCATTCTCCCAATACTAAGTGAATCAAATTGGCCTGAATAGGAATGAGAACGAGAGTTAAGCAGAGGAAGTGAGGGAAATTAGTACATTTGATTAAGAAAATTAATATTCTCTTCTATCATGCCAATTGACACAGTCTTGCATGTAGCTCTATGCACACATCTGTTCAAGGTATCTGTACATTCGGTTAATTCAATATTGGTTGGTGGATGGAGAAGAAAGAAAGTAACTTTAGCAGAGAAGATCTCACGTTAAAAATAGCTGAATAACACTGCTCTGAGTTATTAAGAGCTTAGAAATGGAGAAGTACCAAGCTCCATGACTGATGTGAATTATTACTCTTGCTTGTAAGCTGTTTGTGTAGCTCTTTGGCGGTTGTGTTCTAAGAGTCGGACAAGTTTTGGGGAAAGTGGGTCTAGATAATGAAGCTATTCTACACATATATAAAGAACTGCTGATTTAGAAAAGGTGTCAGAACCAACATGTATTTAGTAGAAATGAAATTGTGAATCAACTTACATAATTAACTTGTTTCTAAATTAGGATGTGGTGTTATACTATATAATTAATACTGTATAGTATTATTCAACACAGTATCATCTCAGAACATGATTTTCTTTTGCTGGTAACATATTAAATTGTTAATTATTTTTTATGTTTTCATTTCAGTGGTACTGTTTAATTGTAAGCCCCTCACTTTCCATTTGTGGAAGAAGAGAGGTTATAAACTGAATGAATAAAGTCAGTACCGTCAGAGAGAGAAAGCAAGAAAGATGAGTATGGCACAAGTCAGTTGAGCCACCACCATCAAGATAATGCAAACAGTATGTATTTGATTTTGCTGAGGACAGGTCTGTTCCCTGCAGAAAAAAGGAGAAAAGGATGGTCCAAATTTATTCTTTAGAAAGCCCAACAGTTTCAACCTGTTTATAAATTAATTGGCCTTCTTCAGGGGCATAAACCCAAAAGAAATTTCTGGAGTTGCTGCTGCACTCTCTTTAAGAAGCAGACTGATATGGAACAAAGAAATCTGTTGGATTTATGCTCCTGAAGAAGCTTTTTAAAGAATAAAGTTGGACCATCTATAAGCACATGGAGCCTAGTCTCCTTTTTTTCTATTGGTTTAATACTCTTGCTTTCCAATACTTCTTCCTGTTCCTGTCCTCTGAGGACCATACCATTTAAAACTCATCACGGGGAAATATCACTGGAAGAGAAGGGAAAGCAGAAAGAGGCTAAATAGAGATGGATTTCAGCCTCTTTACTGAAATAGTTAGCAGGACAGAACAAGTTAGAGATTGAACCAAAGGGTTCCTGGAAAAGGTGGGTTTTGAAGAGTGATCTGAGTGGAGGAAGAGAAGTGGCATCACACAAGTATACTGGGAGGTATTTCCATTCACAACAAAGGAGAGAGGAGGGAGACTTTGGAAGGAGCGGAAGCTCTTCAGACAATGGAGGGTGGTCTCACACAGGTTAAGAGCAGAGCACCTTTCCCCCTTGTGTGCTTGTCTCAACACACTCTTGTCTCAATAGCTGGCTTTCTCTTTGGCTTAGCTCTCATAACAAGAGGAAAGGTGGCTCTTACACTTCACCATAAGAGAAGATATTCTTCACTGAAAGAAAGGGCAAACAATTGCATAAAATGTTTGTGTGCTGCTGTTTCATATGTGTACATACAAATTTTGAGATAACTATTATCATTTAAGCAGGAAAGTATCTCACTTGTGAATAAAGTCCTGTTCTCTAAAACTCCTTCAAACAGAGTGAGCTTGGAAAGTGCAGTCTGTGCGCCACATGTTGCCCCAACTCCTTTCTTGTACCCCCAGTCCCTAGATTCCCCAAACTTAAAGTAAATGGGAAAATTCAGCCATAAAATGCCAAAATAAAATTAGGCATTAAAACAATCCTCAACCTGGACTCCTCAAAACTTACTGAAACACCACAAAACTGGCTAAAACTAGCTAAAAAAAAATAGGAAGGAAAAAATGAAAGTGACTTTTGGTGACCTGCAGTCCACATTTTCAGAGTATTTTTGGCTAAGAATGCAGTAGTGTGGGCTGCTGCTAGGCCATAGAGTCAAAAATTAGCCCCTGTCCCTGCCATAGTTACCTAACTCTGAAGCAAATAATTTTTTTGTTAACTAGGACACATGGATAATTTAACCAACATAAGCATTAGCTATGGGAAAGTAAGGCACAGATATACATACAGGTGAAATAATTATCTCTGAGAGCCAGCATGATGTACTGGCTTGAGCATTGGAATAAGATCCTGGAGGCCAAGGTTTGACTCCAGCTCAGCCATGGAGATCTGCCAGGTTACACTGAATGTGTTACACATTCTCAGCCCCAGAAAACCCCATGATAGGTTTGCCATAGGGTCTCCATAAGTTGGAAACGACATGAAGGCACACAACAACAACATTCTCTACACCTGAACATCCCTTTTTCTGTTAAAGCTAGTTAGCACTGTCTGTGTGACTGTGGTAGATCTTTTAAGGCATATATGTCTTCTACCCAACTCCACATCTCATTTAGTCTTCAGGAGAAAGAAGAGGAAAATACAGTTTGAAGACAGAAAACAAATGGGCAATTCATATCATCATATGCCAAAGCTTTTGCATAATTTTTTGGGGGGACTTTTATTCAGTAGCATGCACAGCATAGTGTTCTCTGCTTAATACAACAGCACCTTGCCTGCTAGTTCCATGAGTGATTTCTCCTTAGTGAGTCAAAAACATACTTCAAAATATTTGCCTTTGAAGTAACAATGATGTGAGGCTCTAATAAGCTAGAATTATTTGAGGAAATATTTCAACATGCTTAAAAACACTTGGTGGAGGAAAAGTGAGTCTTAGAATCCTGCTATAGTTAGTCACAGGACTGGCATTTACATTCCAAAGTAAACACAGTCCCATTATTCAGCACTGCCAATCTCACAGAGGACTGGAACTCAAGAAGTTGAACCATTAAATTTTTGGTTTGAGTTTCAGCTAACCTTTTCAATGTTTTTATTTAGCTGTTGGGCTTGTTCTGTTTTTCAAATAGTCCTGAGCAATGGGGCAGTGGAGTCAGATCTTGCAGGGTTGAAGCTCTGAAGCTCATTGCTTGGAAAAGCAGGGAGACTACATTGTTTGCCACCTCTTTCAGGCTTCTTTTTGCTTCTTGCCTGGATGCTACTTTCTTCCCTCATGGTTGTTTTTGGGGCCCTTTGACTGCTCCCGACTGCCTTGTCTGCCCTGTCTTCTGGCCAAAAAAGGCAGAGGACAAGAATTTCTGTCCTTGGAAGCCTCCAGCAGCAATCTGGCCTTTAAATATGTTGTTGTAGATCCACCCTTCACATAAAAACACCATTTTTTACACTTAACTTACACACACACCAGTTTTTTAAAACCAAAATTGGACTTCTGGCCTCTTCTGCTTTTTTGCTCATTTTTGGCAGCCTGTAAACACCTCAGAGGGACACAAAAACAGAAGATTACTCCTGGATCAATGGCAGTTGCCTATTCCTCTCATCTCCTGTGGCTTAGCTGCAGTTTTTATAGCAGTTGGGGACTGGAGATGGATTTTATGAGCAACTGGTAAAAATGAAAAGTACCAGACAGGATCTGTGGATCTGGATTGAGACAGCTGCCTGCATTTTGGACTCTACTTCTGTGCCTGACTAGAGAGTACCTGCACTTTCATATTTACATCATTGGTTATGAGACATTTCGTATTGACTAATGTCATGAAACTCTTTAGGGCCCTTCCTCACTACAAAATCATAACACTATGATTTCACTTTAATTACTGTGGCAATATCCTCTTGAATCCTGGGACTGGCAGTTTAGGAAGGGGTGTTTAGAATTCTCAATATTCTAAATTACAGCATGATATTGTGGTCTGAGTATTGGAGCAGGATGCTGGAGAACAGGATTTAAATCTCTGCTTTCATCTCCCAAGTCATAGACCATTTGAGGCCCCTGTTACTGCAGGTTAGGCCTCCTTGGTGATAGCATAAAGATATCATTTTAATATCAATAATTTGGCTCTCTTCCACCACCCCTCTCCACGTGTTTGAGAGGCCCCCGGACAAGCACAGAACTAGGCTCGGCCACTAATTGCTGGACATTCCATTCACCACCCAGGCAGGCCAGAAATAGCCAGATCACCGTTTTAGGAGACTTCTCTGCAAACACCCTTGTTATGTATGCACGCTGTTTACAAAGGACTCCCTGCCTCCAGCAGGCACCCTGGCAAGCTGAATACTCAACTGCCAAGCACTGAGTATTTGCATACTGACTAACTCTTTGTCATTTGGACTTAACTCAATCATGCTAAATTCTGACTTTTCCTAAGCTTTGTCTCACGTTCGAAACTCATTGTTTCCCCCAAGTATGGAATAGCCTGCAGTCACATTTCTCTCTATAAAAACCCCTGATTCTGAGACCATCCTTGGATTGCTCCCGAGTTCCAGACCGCCTTGCTGCCGCTTTGCTTGGTGAGCTTCCCCTCAGCTCCATGTGCTGAGCCACATCGAACCCCAGCATCGCTCTCTATTCTTCCAGGCTTCAGGACAGGTTTCATATCACCCAAATCAACTAACCCTCTCAAAAATCCCTCTATACCACTCCAACCTTTACTTTCCTTAGTTACTTGTGGGATTGTGTGTTGCATACACTGTGTGTCTGTATTTAATAAAATCTCAATTATTCTTAAACTCTGGTTTGCTTCTTGGCTTGGCCTGACCCTGTAGACATTGGGTAAAAGATTCTGCTGTGTTGCCCTGCCTCTCACATTGCTAGCTTGTGCTCTTTGACTAATTTCCCACAACTTGTTTAATTGTGAGCGCATTTAGGTGTCCCTCCCGGGACCCCCAGTAAACAGGGTAACACCCCTCCCTAAACTGCAAACCCCAGGATTCCATAGAATGTTGAAACTGGAATAATAGCACTATAACAGTGTAGTGCAGAAATGGTCATAGTCCGATGCTCAAACCATGACACCACACTTGCATCCTACACAGACATATTTGACTTCAGAGGATACAGACTGAATGTATGGGCACATGGGATGCCTTGGTAGGATGTATGGTCAAAAATGGCTTTCCATTTGGCAAGCTTTCCTTCTTTCCACTATGTTTAGGTGTGTTCATTTCATGATGTGGTACTATCCATGCTGTGCATTTTATCACCACTGCACCACATCATAGCTGTTGCTAGTGGGGGTTGTGGAGTGCAAAATGTCATGTGATAGCAACAATTGCTTTCTTTTCCAAATCCTTTCTGGGCAAAGCAGCACTGGCTCCCGTCTAGTTATGTTTTAGACAGTGATTTAAAACATAATTCTTCACCTCATGCTTTGAGGTTTTTCTCTAACACTTGCACCATATTTATTTTAATTACTTGTATCCCACCTTTCTCCTGACAAGAAGACTCAAGATGGCTGACATTAAATGGTACCAGTTAAAACATACATAAAAATAAAAATATAACATTTAAGAAACTATTAAACAATTTACAGAGTTAAAACATTAAATTTATTTAAGATACATTAAAAACAATCCCAGCCTTAAAAACATGGCATTTTAAGGTCCAGGCCTATCAGTTTTTAAAAGATTGATGGCACAAACATGTTTAACCTGCAGCCAGAAGGAAAGTAAGGATGGGGCCACCCAGGCTTTTCTAGGGAGGAAGTTCCATAGTTTGGGAGAAGCCATCTCCCTAGTTCCCACCAAATGTGCCTGAGAGATGGTTCAACAGAGGGAAGGGTCCACCCAGATGATCTTAAGGTTTTAATGGCCTCATAAAGGGAGATACAGTCCTTCAAATAACCTGGACCCAAGCTGTATAGGACTTTATAGGTCAAAAACAGCACTTTGAATTGTGCCTGAAAATGGACTAGCAGGTAATAGAGCGGTTGCAACAAGGAGTTGTATGTTTCAGGTAGCTAGGCCTTGGCTACACCTCTTAGGGCTAACTGTAGTTTCTGAGCACTTTTCAAAGTCAGCCCCACATAGATTGCATTACAGTAATCCAAACAGGCTGTAACCAAGGCACGTACCACCATGGCATTTTATGTGACTTCTCTGGGAACAGATGCAGTTGGTGCACTTAGCTTTAACTGTGTAAAAGCACATCCGGTCACTGCTGAAAACTGGACCTCCCAGTTCAAAACTGAATCTGGCAGTACCTCCAAACTGCAAACCTGCATTTTCAGAGGAAATGTAACACTGTCTAACACAGGCTGAATCCCTATTGCCAGATCTGTCTTTTGACTGACCAGGAGCACCTCTGTCTTGTCTGGATTAAGTTTCAGTTTGTTTGCTCTCATCCAGTCCATTAGAGCTGCCAGACACCTGTTCAGCAGAGGAACAGCTTCCTTGGACTTAGGTGGGAAGGAATAATAGAGCTGGTTATCATCAGCATACTGGTGACACTTAATCCCAAAACTCTTGATAACCTCTCGTGGCAGTTTCATGTAGGGGAAATGAAATAGCATAAGGGACAAGACTGAACCTTGATGGATTCCATAGGCCAATAGCCAAGGAGTTGAGCAGACCTCTTGCAGTACAACTCTCTGAGAGTGCCCCTCCAAGAAAGAATGGGGCTAGGTAAAATAGTTCCTCCAAGCTCTATTCCAGCAAGGTGACTCAGAAGAATACCATGGTTGATGGTATCAACAACCACTGAAAGGTCTAGCAGAACCAATAGTGACACACTTCTCCTGTCTAGTTCCCTACATAAGTTATTCACCAAGGTGACCAAAGCTATTTCTGTCTCACAACCGGGTCTGAAACCAGGCTGAAATGGATCTAGATAACCTGCCTCACTCATGAACCTCTGGAGTTAAGGAGTCACGAAACACTCTAGTATCTTATCTAAAAATTGAAGGTTAGAGGCTGGCTTATCTAGTATAGTAGAATCCAGGGAAATGTTGTTGTTTTTTTCACATGAGGTCTTACCATAGCCTCCTTCAGGTATGTTGGGACCATGCCTTGTTGTAACGAGTCATTAATCATGTCCCTTACCCACTCAGTCAATCCTCCTCTGGCCTGTTTAGTTAGCCAGGAAGGGCAAGGGTTTAACATATATGTGGTGGCTCTCACATTTCCAAGGATCCTGTCAGCATCTTCAGGCTGCACAAAGTGAAAAGTATGCATCAACACTGGACAAGGAGGGGCCAAGGTTACTTACACTGGAACTGTATCAACTCTGGCATCTAAGCCAAGGTGAACCTGAGCTCTTTTGTCTGCAAAATGGTGGGCAAATTCTTTGCAGTGGACTGTTGGGAGACTTACACTCTCCTTAGAGCCAGGTTGTAACAGATTCTTGACCACTTGAAACAGTTCTGCTGAATGAATCTGTGCAACTGCACTTGTGTTATTTAGGAAAGCCTTTTTTGCTACCCTTATTGCCCCACCATAGGCCTTCAGATGGATTTTAGCCTGTTTTCAGTCAGGCTCACTCTGAGTTTTCTGCCACTGTTGCTCTATAGTCTCTGTCTCCTTTGTTTCAATGCTGCCAGCTCCTTAGAAAACCAGGGGGCTAGTTGTGCTCCACTTCATGAGAGGGGATGCTTAGGAGCTATCATGTCTAATGCCCTGGTCATTTCCTCATTCCAGTCAGGTCTTCAAAAGAATCACCTGCCAAGGCAGCAGGAAACTCCCCAAGAGCCATCAGGAATCCATCTGGATCCGTAAGCCTCCTGGGATGGACCAGCTTAATGGGTCCCCAACCCTGCAGAAGCAAGTGTAAACCTGACCAAGCAGTGACCTGTCCATGACAATAGAACAGTAGAAACTCTTCCATTTCCAGATCACCATCATCCCTTCCCCATACAGAAAACAAGGTCTAGAGTGTGCCCAGCAACATGAATGGGGCCAGATACCACTTGGGACAGATCCATGTTTGTCATGGCAAACATGAAGTTGTAAGCCACTCCCAATAGGTGTATCCTAGGCATAATGTTGAAATCTTCAAGCATCACATCTGTGGAGACTCCCATACCACCCTCAAAACCACCCCAGCTAGCTCAGGAAGGGAGACTGTTGAACAGCCCAGGGGGTGGTACACCAAAAGAATCCTTAATCTGTCCTTGCTATCCACAATCAAACTATTTTGTCTGCGTCGATGTTGAATCTATATTATATTTTAATTTATTTTTCTATCTTTTGGATTGTTTACTTGGAACATATGTATATTGGATATGGAGAAACGTGAAGACGAATTTTAATTTTAATAAAAAGATTAAAAAGCAAACAAACACATTCAGTCCTTGAAGACTGAGGAGTAGGATACCTCATCAGGAGAATATTATCCCAATAGACTATTGCAGATCCACCTCCCTGGTCTTGCCTGCTGCTGCACAGAGAATCTCAGTGAGCAAAGCTGAGAGAAATTAACCCCTGCAGCCTCATCCAACCAGGTTTCCATAATATCTGCTAGGTCAGCATGTTCATCCAGGATCAAGACTTGAATGGCAGCTGTTTTACTGTTCACCAACCTAGTATTAAGCAGCAGCATTTTCAACCTAGGGGGTTTGCTACCATGACTATCCAGATAATTGACTCTTCCTTACTTCCAACTTATCAGTTGTCCACTTGTATTACATTCTCTTCCTTTCTCCCCGTCTTGCTAGATGAATTGTCTAAAATTCTGAAGTCTTCTAATCCTTCTATCTGTCCCTTGGATCCTATTCCTTCCCAATTCTTAATAACCATTTCCCCTGCTATTCTTCCTTTCTTGTGTCATGTTGTTAATTTGTCTCTTTCTTCCGGTTCATTTCCTTCTGCTTTTAAACATGCCATTGTTTCCCCGATTCTTAAGAAGCCTACGCTTGATTCTTCTTCCCTTACCAGCTATCACCCTATTTCTCTCTTGCCTTTCTTACCTAAAGTGCTGGAACGTGTTGTCCATACACGTTGTCTTTCCTTCTTGTCTCAGGCTGCTATACTTGATCCTTTTCACTCTGTATATTGTCCTTTACACTTTACAGAGATGGCTTTTACTAAAATAACCAATGATCTTCTCGTAGTCAAGTCCCAGGACCTATATTCTATTCTTATTCTTCTCAAACTTTTGGCTGCCTTTGATATGGTTGATCATGTTCTCTTCTTAGACTCGTTTCATGCCTTAGGGTTCAATGAGTCTGTTCTTACTTGGTTCTCATCCTATCTTTCTGGCTGCTCATTTAACGTGGTAGTTGGTAATCATAAATCCTCTTCCTTTCCTCTTTCGGCAGTGGTCCCTCAAGGTTCTATTTTGGGTCCTCCCTTATTTTCTCTTTACACTCTCTCCTTAGGTAAACTTATTAGTTCTTTTGGGTTTCAATATCACCTCTATGCTGATGATATGCAACTGTACTTTTCCTTTCCTGAATTTTTAACGGATATTGAAGATCATATTACAGATTGTCTTTCTGGTGTTTCTTCATGGATACTTCACCACTATCTTAAACTTAATATGGCAAAAACTGAATTACTCATTCTTCCACCCCCTCAAACCTTCTTTACTTTCCACTTTTTCTGTCACTGACAACAACACACTTATCCATTTGGTGAAAGAAGCTCGCAGTCTTGGATTCATTTTTGACTCCACTTTGTCTTTTGCTTCCTATATTGAGACTGTTGCTAGGTCATGTTGCTTCTTTCTTTATAACATCTCTAAAATCTGACCCTTCCTATCTCCCTCTTCTGCTAAGACTTTAATCCATGTTCTTGTTATTTCTTGTCTTGATTACTGTAATCTTTTACTTACTGGTCTTCCTCGATCTCATCTTTCCCCTCTGGTCTCTGTTTTTCACTCTGCTACTAAACTTATTTTCTTAGCCTGCCATTTCGATCACATTACCCTTCTCCTGATTGCCCTTCATTGGTTACCTATTCCTTGTAGGATCCTTTATAAACTCCTTGTTTTGACTTTTAAGGTCCTACATAATTTAGCTCCTCCTTATCTCATAGAATCATAGAAATGTAGAGTTGGAAGAGACCACACGGGCCATCCAGTCCAACCCTCTGCCATGCAGGAACACCCTCAAAGCACTTCCGACAGATGGCTATCAAGCCTCTGCTTAAAAACCTCCAAAGAAGGAGACTCCACTACACTCCGAGGCAGCATATTCCACTGCCAGACAGCCCTGACTGTCAGGAAGTTCTTCCTGAGGTTCAGGTGGGATCTCCTTTCCTGCAGCTTGAATCCATTGCTCCTTGTCCTGGTCTCTGGAGCAGCAGAAAACAAGCCCTCTCCTTCCTCTAGACGGCATCCCTTCAAATATTTAAACATGGCTATCATGTCCCCTCTTAACCTTCTCTTCTGCAGAATAAACATACCCAGCTCTCTAAGTCTATCCTCATAGGGCATGGCTTCCAGGCCTCTCACCATTTTGGTCGCCCTCCTCTGGACTTGCTCCAGCTTGACCATGTCCTTCTTGAATTGGGGTGCCCAGAACTGGACACAGTATTCAAGATGAGGTCTAACCAAAGTAGAGTAGAGTGATACCAGTACCTCCCTCGATCTAGACACCATACTCGTTGCTCTCATCTCTCCGCTGGAAACTTATGTTCCGTGAATACTTGTCTTCTTACCCAGCCTAGAGTCTTTTCCTCTTTAGCTCAGTTATGCCTTTTTTCTCTCACTGCCCCCTATGCGTAGAATCACCTTCCGGTGACCTTGCGAACTGCCCCTTCTCTTACTGTTTTTAAATCTAAATTGAAAACTTTCTTGTTTTCTGAAATTTTTGGAATGTTGGACTAGTTTTTATTGTTAATTAGATATTGTATTTTATTGGCATTATAGTAACAGTATGTTGTACTGGTTGTAATTGCATATACCCTTGTTTTTTTCATTTTCTATATCTTCATTTTATTATATATTTATCTATGTCAACTGCTGTATTTTAATTTTGTAAAGTGCCATGTACCTGTATGGCACTATATAAATCAAGGATAATAAAAAATAATAATAATTTGGGATGGGAGACAGTTTGGGGGTCATTAACACCCTATTGTAACCCCCAGGATAGTACAACCATCCCATTTCCATATTTCCCTCCACCCTGTATAATTTGAATGTCTGTTCCCTGAGTACCATTACTTCCCTCCCATTCTTGGGAACACATCTCTTCTCTCCACAAAAGTAGTCAGCTATTCATCCTAACAGGCAGTGTCTGTACGCAGGTGGATATTTTTCCCCTGCAAGTTGTCGCTGATAATAATGATGATGATGATGATGATGATGATGACGACAACAACAACAACAGAACAGACCCTTACTAGCAGCAGATCTGCCCCAGCAGTGGTCTCACTTATATTCCCTAGTCCAGGGAGCTAACCCAATCCACCTGGGAAATCTGCTAGAGACCACTGGCTGGGCCTCAGTCCTGCAAGGAGGTAACTCACAATTCTGTGATGAAGGAGTCCCAGAAGGAAGGCAGAGGTGGTAGATGGTATGTGCAGTAGCTGGCAAGCTTCTTCTCCTTCACTCTTAATGGTTCTTGGGTTCTCCACTTTCTTTGCAGGGATGTACTGTACTGTTTTAGGACTCTGTAGATTATGTTAAGAGCCAGTGTGGTGTAGTGGTTTGAGCATTGCAGTATAACCCTGGAGACCAGGTTTTGATTGCCTGATTGGCCCTGGAAGCCCACTTGGTGACCTTGAATGCATCACACACTCTCAGCCCCAGAAAACCCTGTGATAGACTTGCCTTAGGGTCACCATAAGTTGGAAATGATTTGAAGGTACACAACAACAAAGATTATGTTATTTTTAATTTGGGGTGGAGGGTAGGGTAGTATGATTTCTGTAGTTTAATTATGTTTTACATCACCAAGGGTTCCTTTGGGAAGAAAAGTGGTTAATAGAGTAAAATAATCATCAGCCATCCTGCTTATAGCTTCTAGAGACATCTGGCTGGCTCCTTCTGGAACAAAATGCTGGACTTTGCAAACTGTGGTCTTATTCAGCAAGGCAAGGGAAATCTTCTCTTCTTATTTTCAGTTTTACTGAAATAATTTCACTAGAGAGATCATGCCATTTGTTCCCTAGCAACCACCTACAGTTTACTGTCTGCTTTTGTGGTATGAGGTTTTCCACAGACTGTCTAACATTACCACAAAGGGCAATATGGTCTCCCTTTATAGTCATTATCAACATCCATATAAAAAAAATTCTCTATGTATGAAATTGTTACATGACAATTACATCATATAGTGTACTAGCCCCATTATTACTATATTCATTCCTTAGGTGTTACCTACATCACTAAAAGTTCCATGACATATGCTTTAAAATATGCTATTGTCTATCTGAGATGAGAAACCCTTGCATTTGTAACCCACATGTTGGATATTACATTGAAGTGTGTCCCTATCTACACATTTCAAAGATGAAAACTGGGATTTGACATGCTGTAGAGATACATACATCTATCCATCAATCAATTTGTCAAAGCCTGTCATTTTCAAAATATATAAATGTTTTTAGAATAAATTTATCTGTGTGTAAATGATAGGCAAAAATCAATTCATGTTAAATTTACTGTTGTACCAATGAATACAGGAACTATCAGAGTTCTCTGATAGTTCTCACTTCTCTGGTCCTAGTTAGCTTCCAAATGGGCTGCCTGTCTGCCTATCTATCTGCCTATCTATCTGCCTATCTCTCTGCCTATCTATCTATCTATCTATCTATCTATCTATCTATCTATCTATCTATCATCTGTCTAATATGCCGTCTATCTCTTGGACTGTGACCCAAGGTGGCTCACTAAAAGAATCAATCACAATCTAACAATAAAAATTTAAAGACTATTTAAAATCATCACATTAAATAATACAAATCATTTAAAAGGATACAAAAATCAAGAATAAAACATGCCAAGGTTTAAAATTACACATTAAAATCTTGTTTAAACAAAAAGGTCTTTGCTTGCCAGCAGAAGGACACGAGGGAGGGCGCCAGCCTAGCCTCCCATGGAAGAGAATTCCAGATGTGAAATAGTTAAGCATGTGAGGAATGGTCTCATGCTACTGGCACTACTAGAGTCTTATGGATGTGATATTTGTGAGAGATGGCAACTTTGTATAAGGGCAACACATATGATTGCTGCTATATCTATGGCTAGGGCTAGTGCAGGATACATTGATTTTCCAAAACTGTATCTCTGTGTAAGTGTTGCAATCTGTGAGCCAAGCAGCATCCTGACATCTTCTCAACATGGTGTTTAATGTACATAGGGTGAGGAACACACAGTCTTCCAGATGTTGTTTGACTGCAGCTTCTATGAGTTCTATTCTGCATAGCTAATGGTGAGGGGCCATTTCAGTTTCAGTTCAGCAGTATTTGGACAGGTACATATTCTCTTTCCTCATCAGCAGGATTTGGAAATAGATGCTAAATAAAATAGTCTTTATTAAGAAGAACTAGTAACATCAACTATTCCTTGTTGGTCACCTTGAACACTGAATCTGGCTTCCTCAGATGTAAAAGGGAGGTGCCTTTAAATGCACTGGCACACATTCAAAGAAGAATTATCCTGACTGCGGAGGAGTTTGCTGTAAATCAGTTTACCAATAACCAAGAAAGCAAATGTAGATTTATTGCCAAGAGGAGGAGGAGAATCTTCTTTTTATTCACTTTTTTCAGCAGGGGGAAATTTCTGTGTGTTTTTTTTTTTTTGAAGGAGGATGATTCATAATATTAATTTTGATTAATGTTATTTTGCTTAGTTTTGATTAATGCTGATTTTGTAGGTATGCAAAGTAGAGCGTCAGCCATCATTATGCATTTCATAAAAATATTGAACTTTCACGCCTCTTTATCTTTTGTTTAGAGCGTTGAGCTGTTTGGTCATATGGGTTGAGACATAGAGTGTTGGCAACCCTTGTGTTGTAATTAGAGCTGGGTCTGCAGTAAAGTTTTTTTGGTGACTATCAGTCCCCATTTTGTTTGGAAAGGTTTCAGTATCATGATTAGCTATCATGTATGCTGGGGAAGCACCTAAGGCTCCCGTAAGGATTGGGCTCCAACTGTGCTGAGTGATTTTTAGATGCACATAAATATGCAACAGCTTGGGGGAAAGGACACAGAGAGGAACTAACATAAGATGATCAAGGTGATGGTTGGCATATGATGTCGGTGGCATGTGTTGCTGTTGTTTGTATTAATCGGCCCACAAGCAGATGGTCATATTTACACATTTGCCTGATCGTTGCCTGAAGTGGTTCCATGAATATTTTGTTTAAACAAAATTTCAATACAAACCTGCATGCCACTTGATATGCACAATTTGAATATTGGTTATTTAGTTTGGCTAGCTTTGTTTCTTAGTCTCTGTTGAACAAAGTCAAACTTTTCTTTATTTGCTCCCTTTGCTCTGAAATAACTTTTATTTTGCTCCAGAATTCTAGACACTGAAACCTCAGTTTATCCTAAAAACCTAGCTATATAGATTATGTGGTGATTCCCTAGAGAGAATGGGACTATGCAGCTCTATGTACATTTTATTGGCTGTAGGGAAAAAATCCTAATAATTTAAAATAATCTTAAAAAGTCTAGGTTCTGTTGTATGTGATTCTAGCTACTGTATCTATGGGGTTTTGGATCAGGCACGCCTCCATCAACAAAGAGCTTTTCTGCACTACACTGTTGTAGTGGTATTATTCTACTTTCAAAATCCTGTGGAATCCTGTGGCTTGTAGTTTAGAGAGGGGCATTTAGAGTTCTCAGCCAGAGAGCTCTTTGGCCTCAGTAAATTACAAACCCCAGAATTCTACAGGATGTTGAAAGTGGAATGATAGCACTATAACAGTGTAGTATGGGGCCCAAAGCCTTTGATAAAAAAGTTACTTTTTACAAAGTCATTTTATGCCCTTCCAACCCCCCCCCAGTCCTTTACTGGAAGGCATCCTTTTTAACAGTATTGGCACCAGGAGGATGGTGAAGGAGACCTCGAGAGGCATGGCC
The DNA here is from genome assembly GCA_948474755.1 of Ctenosaura bakeri. Lineage (NCBI taxonomy): Eukaryota > Metazoa > Chordata > Lepidosauria > Squamata > Iguanidae > Ctenosaura > Ctenosaura bakeri. Next base: position 184,189 of record CAOLHI010001264.1, read on the forward strand.
TTTCAGTGTTGGATTGTATCAACATGTTTACAGCAAGTAATGCACTAAGAGCTTAAGCCCAGAAAGAGCAGGATGTGCCTCCCAACAACAGGAAAGGTAAACATCAGCTGTCTCCAGGATCCCTTACTGAGCATGTGTGAATAGCAAAAATAGAAAGAAAAGGGGAAAGCAGATAAGCCTGCTCTGCCAGCTTTTCCCTGGCATTGTGAAATAAACCTCCAAGTGGTCTATAGAAGATTCCATAAACTTTTTAATCTTAAATTTGGCTTTCCCAACCTGGCTACTTCATTTCTCCTGTTCATGTTGTTAGTTTTGGATAAAAAATTTGCTGAAAGATGTTGAACTCCTCCTCCTCCAGTACAGCAACCTATCTCTTTTCTTTCTGTTATTTCTGCCTCTGGCACCAAATTTTCTGTCAAAGAAGCAATGCCCAGGAACTCATCTACTGTGTTAACTGAGGTATACCTGATCTATTACTTTCATTTCACTTCATATTTTTTACCTGCTTTTCTTTCCCAGGGGAGTTCTCTTGGATCTGTATGAGGTAAGGCTGGTCCTACCAGAGTAAATTTTAGAGCTTAGCCTTGTAGGGCATTGGACGGGTAGCAGAGTCAGTAGCTGTAGATGTAAACCAAACACCCAATAAGGGAAGGCACAACAAATTCTGCTTGTGCTTGAAGCAAGAAAGAAAACATGAATATTGGAAGCATTAGACTGATCAGAAAGGATAGAAGATTAAGAAAACAATAAAAAGGTCTGTTTTCAGTTTGCCAGGGTAGTTTAGAATTTGACACCCAGATTCTAGGGGACCTATAGCCCATGGAATAAATTTTGTCTCCTTGATTAGGGGAGAGAGGGAGGGAAAAGCAACACTGGCTTTAGATACAGCCATAGTCTTGAGAATTGCTTGAGGATATGATGGAATCTGATTCATTCCTTATTCATATTTAGAGAAGATGAATGAAGAGTAAAGCTAGTTTGAGACTCAGCACCTGGATGAGTAGTTCCATCAGGGACTAGCCAAGTCCCTTTATCCCTACTTATGCTCCTGGTATGACTTGGCTGCCCTCTGGAGGAGCTGCTCTTCTCATCACTGGCTGTGTCCCATCACTTGCTGCTTGTTGGCTTGATCTCTGGTCAAAAGGCAACAGGCAAAGCCTACATACAATTTGCCCAGTGCTTGGAGCAGTCCCTTCAGTCACCCCTTGTTTCCTTAATGGCAAAGCAGGTATGTGAATGCCCTTCTTTCTGCAGATACAGCCATGGAGTACTGTGACACTCCCTGCATGAAGAAAAGCACAGTGGGCCAGTTGGTATGAGGAAGTGGGGCTTTGTGAGAGGACCACCTTCTGCCATCATCTGGTTCTCAAGACTGGTCCTGGTTGGCATCTAAGACCCTGATACAAATCCTGCACCCTCCCACTTCTATTATAGGCTACTGGTATAATTTTGTGTAATTTTAATACAGGCAATTTGTGTAATTTTAATACAGGCAATTTTACTTGTAATTTTATGGGGGAGATTTTGCTGATTTTTGTAAATTTGCAGTGATTGAAGATGGGAGATGTGGGCCTTATTTTAGAGGTGATGGGCACATGAAGCTTGTCTCAGGAAATGGCACTGTACTATTTGGATTAAAAAGCTGATATTTAATAACTGGCTATTCCTGGAATTGTAAAGAAGGTATCACTTTCTGTGTTTCACATTCCGTATTAGAAACCAAGATTGTGCAATCCACATCCATGTGGATTTTAAGTGCTCCTGAGATTATCTTTTTAAGAAGCAGCTGTGAAAATACAACATGTGGGGGCAGAGATTTGAAGTCAAAGGCGCTGAGCATTGCTAAACACACCTTTATCTGCCTTATAAGGTTTAATAATGAATCAACACCTGGCATGTTTTATTTTTAGTGTAAAGTTTTAGCAGTAATTTAGAAGCATTAAGTGAATTGTGAAAGCACCCATTGCATTTCAAAAGCAGGAGCATTTGCTATAAAATTAGAATAGGCTCGTATGGAGAATGTCATTTCTTCCTTATATAAGCTGCCAAGGAGACAGGTTGGTTAGCACGTCAAACCTGATCCTTGTTTTTTCTTGACACCAGAACACTAGGTCAGCCTCCTGTGTCCTAGGGAATTACTTCACACCATTATCCTCTTGCATATCTCATTGTTATTCCTCATTGAGTTGCCACTTGGAGAGTTCAGCTTGAGTTCATTTATCATCAATCCTAGATTGCTTTCACTTTTGGAGACACATAGGGCTCTCTTCAAATTTATGGCATACTTCCCCTCCGAAACTAGCTGACAGATAGAGGGTCACTCTGGTGCAGCCTTCTTTCATCTTCAGCAATGTTGGCATGAATTGGATCATGCTGCTTGTTTCTGTAATGCTTAAGCATAACCTCCAAAGTATGAACCGCAGAAATAAGTGGCTTGCTCAAGGTCATACTCTACTCTCATGGCCAAGCAGAAACTTTATCCTTGGTTGACCTGAACCAAGTCTATCATCTAGACCATGTTGACCTGCTGGCCCTTCTTTTCTGACCCAGCTACTTGTCTGATGGCAATCAGCACTGCATTTACTCTTTCCCAAGTGCTCTTGTTTCTAATACTGTCTTGCAATTTCCATGCCCTATTATGGTTATAATTAACCTTGAATTGATGACTGTTTCCCATAGATGGGAATACCCAATGTCACTACTTGTACTAATACTTTTTAAAAAACAACTCTGAATAATGGGAATTTTTACCATTGTTTCTAGTGCAAGGATACAGGTGGATTACTGCAGACTCTTAAACAAGCCATAGCTTTTTTGCAGAGAGTCTGCTTGGAAAGGATTCTGTGTTCAGTCCTCTGCATGGTCAATAAGGAATGGGGAACAATCTAGTCTGAAAATACAGGAGAACTGACTGCCAGTCAGTGTAGACAAATCTGAACTAAATGGACCAATTGTTTTGATTCAGTGTAACACAATTTTCTGGTCTCAGTTCCTTTATTCCTCCAGTCTAGAGCATTCCCTTTAGTTCAGTCATTTAAGTCTCTGAGGATTTTACTACTGTTAAAGAGTAGGAAACTAGCATATAGAATTCAGAAGACAATTCAATGAATTATAACACTCTTGAGAAGAAAAGTTCTTCAGCCAAATTAAGTGCTGCCACTGAGTCCAGTTCTTCGGTGCTTTACACCTTAGTGCTCAGTGAATTATTCCTCTTAAGAAAGCATGTGAAATGGATTTTAAAAGGCTGTCACCTTGCACATCAGTGAAGATTTCTAATACAGTAGTGTTTTCGTTCCAGTTTGTACATGTGCTACATAGAGAGGTCTTGGATGCAGTATAAGAATTTGATGTAGTATAACCGCCGTCTTTGCACAGTCCTGGACTCTCAAGAGATGGGCTTTTATTTTCACATTTGGAGCATGTCTGCCTTGTATTCTTTAGGATGGCTATTATGCTGTTATTCAGTGCCTCTGTTCTCCATTGGTCAACTTGGCCCATTTCTATACCTTAAGCAGATTCCCCAAGCGCCTGAAAGTAGTTGCAGACTGCACAACCTGTAATGGGAGTTCACATGGTCTCCTTGAAGGCTGTTTTCTCTGTTCTGGGAAAAAGAGGGCACAAGCTCAATTGGCAGAGCGTCTAGACAGAAGGAATATAAAGACTGACTTCCTGGAGGCCACATGAGGACAGGACAGGCATAATAGCACAGAATCATATCAGAATTAATATGCTACAATCTCTGAGGGTAGATTACTGGCATTGGTGGTAGATGGTTCAAAGGAGGTGTGCCTCAGCCCACAGTTGCAGGATGAAGTCCCCCCCATGTTGCAGCCAATGGGCTGCTGGTTGTTAAGCATCCATGGCATATCAACAAAGAAGTCTCAGGAATATGAACAGCAGGTTGCAATATGGAAGTCAATAGTGGTAATGTGTTTGGGATTATGCATGGCCCAGTAACTTTCTTTGTCAAGGTTGCTTTCTTTGTTCTGGAAGAAGAAAAAGAGAAGATATTTGTTAATCATCTGCCTCCCTTCCAACTCCTTCATGTGTTAAACTACTGTATAAGGGTTTTGGAAAAGCAGAACCTTCAACTCCAAATACACATGAAAAAAAAATAACTTCCACAGGAAACAGTATTTTCCCATAATTGTCTTGCATGTTTCATGATATTAAAGTAAATACTAAATGCTCATTTTTTCCCCATTGGTTTCCACTGGAAGGCAGCCAGGTGAGCAACTTCCCATTGTCTGAGAGTTCAGGGCCCAAACCTAAGGCCAGGGGATAGTCCTTGAGATATTAGATCCTTGTGAAGTCATGAGGTGGGCTTCCATGATGTCACACTGTGTGGTCCTTGCAAAATATTGTGTGCAACATATAGATGTCCAGAAGGCATGGAGGGTGTTATAGGCTTATGCCACTAACATTAATACATTTGTACTAATTTTAGTGTTTTCCAAGAGCTATGCATGTGATCTATAGCCATTTCCTAGATATCAGTATCTGGAGATACTTAACTACAATTTAGAAGCTGTCCAATGTAATTAATTAACAAGACAGAACAATTCATTGACACAGAAATGTCTGAATCCCTTTTGTATATGGGCAAGTCTTGTTCAGTGCTCATCTACAAATGTGGAATGACAAATTTAAGATCTTAGGCTTTAACTTCTCTAGAGCAGAACCTTGATAGCAGCTTGTCTAGAGGAACTATCTGTGCTTTTCATAAAGTTTCAGGGTATAATATTTATTAGTCTTGAAGAAATATGTTTAATACCATATATCCTTGAGGAAGATGCTTTGTCCTTTTATAAATAAAAACATTTCCTCCAAGAAGCAGGACATGCATGAACACATGTGCACCATTCTTGTGTTCATGTTTGTAAATTTCAGACTAGCAGATATATGGTTCCATCCATAGATTCTTGAACAAAACAAGTCGTAGGGCAGGGGTGGATAAAATGTAGGCTGGAAGCTATTTTTGTGTCTGGCAAGTATCCACAGGCCTCCCAAATTTGGGGCCCATCTTTTGCTACAAATGTCCAACAATGTCTACCAAGCCTGGTGGGGGAGCATTATTGCCATTTTGCTGCACTTGCCTCACACCTTATGAAGGGCTGTCAGGAATTCCAAAGGTGAGGGGGACATGAATTGTGATGCTCTTGCTCTGCCAATTGCACTGCTTCACATGGCAGAACAGGTTGACAAGCATTCATTCACCAGTTTCTTCCCTACCCTTCCTCTGTTTTTTTGGAATGCTGATGTCGTCAGGAGTGCAAGCTGCCTTTAACCAGCTCCGTGCTCTAATCCAATGAGCCCTGGAGTCAGTGGGGAAGAAATGAGCACCCAGGTTTTAAAGCCATCTTGCACAATAATAATCAAACCTTATCTCCTCCAGTTTTGTCTCCCCAACTAGAGAGGCAAAGGAGCATCTTTTTCATTTATGCTTTTTTTCCTCAGTAAACGTACATGGTTGGAAAGAAAATGCTTCTTAGCATAACTTGTTCCATTGTGTATGAGATTATTTTTAGATTGTGGAAGAAACTTGTAAACTTGTGTGTGCTCTTTTTGCCATAAGCAAGAGATTCTTAGCTTTCTCAGAGAACACTTTATCAATAGTCATGTGCCACATTCACAGCCATTTTTCTGCTTCTGTCTTTCACTTTCCCTAATCCTTCTTCCAAACTCTACTAGGTACCTCCCAGGACAAACACCTTCAAATATGCAGTGATAGAATAAATCAGGTTGTTTTAACAAGCATGATGACTAAGAAATAAAATACTAATGCCAAATAGTGCCTTCATTGTAATTCATTCTACCACTTACTACCATGAACATCTGCTGAATTGCTGAGTTTGACGAACTTCTATCATGCAAGAAATTCCCCCCTGACATTTGCTATTTCCTCTCATGATTAGAAAATGGTAACTGACTGGAGAAAAACTGGCATATGTGATCTGATTCTGTTGCCTTGCTTGGCTAGATACTGATAATTCAGCAATCTGACAAGCTGTGGCTTGTGAAGATGGTGGTGTCAGGTTATCACTATCGCCCTGTAATGCATCTCGAAGACAAAAAACAAAAATAGTTGAAGAAAGAAACAAAGGTAAGATGACAACAACAAAAAGTTGTGTGGCGCCTTAAGGAATGACACATTTATTATCATATAAGCTTTCATAAACTGGAGTCATTATTATCATTACCATAACCATCATCACTATCAGTTATCTCCACATTTCTTGTATTCTGTAAAAGGCCTACCCAACACAGGTGGTAGATAAATGGCCATGATATAGAACAGCTGCTATACAAATACTTACTTGGAATATTCAAGTCATCTGGGTTATGGAGTGCTCAAAATCCATATGTTACTTGGAATGCTATTCTTAGATCCCCTTTTTCCCCCCAAAGGAAGTTCACATATACCATCTGTGATAAAACTTTTACAAGGTAAGGTGCTAGCACAAATATTATATAGCTCACAGCTGTGTATACACCAAGACTTTCATTTCACTGGAAGCAGTAACTCCTAAATTCCTCAGTAATGTTTTTGGTGTACCATGCTATATTCCCAATGTCTTACTATGTAATCTGGAATTGTTCCTCTAACAGTACATGCTTGGTTCTATATAATTAGTGATTGGATCACACTCGATTAATGTGAATTGATATTTTCTCCAGCTGGGTGAGAGATGTTAAGAATAAACTATAGCAATGTGGGTTTTCATCATCAGCTCTACTACACCAGGGATTCTCCAGAGCCAACAGATAATTAAATAAAGGATCTGGGATATAACTCTTCAGGAAAATCAGCCACAGATCTCAAGCTACCTAGCATCTGGGAATTATAGCAAAAAATCTGTCCCAAACAATGATCTTTATCCCCTAGAGGTCCCTAAATACTGGAGAACCTTTACTTTGTCTTAGTTTAATGCTCGCCCACCAGCCTTCTTAGAGAGGAAATGCTAATTTATTCTTTATCCCAAAAATGTCTGCCCTTGTCAATCAGACATCCCTGGGACAGTTGAATCCATGTGTCTCTACTGCCTGTACTGCAAGGATACCCACTTTTTATACATTAGACCAAGTTTAGTAGATTTTCTGGGCAGATCTTGAGAATTTTTATCGTATCCACTTGTTTCAGATTCTATTAACGAAGAATGCTTAAGGCGACAAAATTTGGTGTTTTAGTTTCTTCTGCTAGGAGCCATTTTGTCAAATTCTGCTATTAATTTTATCAGAGGTGGCTGGCCCCACTAGATTTCCCAGAAGACATTTATGTTTTTGTCATTGTTTGCACATATGGCGGAATTTTCCTCAACTTGTAATTTGTATCTATTGATTTTATGCTTGTTTATTTTCTAACTGGCTGCTCTGTGACCATAATAAAATTTTTATGTCATCTCCAGCTCCTCACGATTCTCACCTAAAATCCTTTGAAATACACTATAAACTTTTTACAGTATTTTTGTTAGCATAAAACTTACCTGTGTCTTCTGTCAGTAATGCTCAAGAAATGGCGTTTATCAACATTCATTATCATTTTTACCAGGTCCAGTTAAGATGCTCAAACTGACACTAGCATGCAGTAATGGGTCACCTTCAGTGGCTTGTATCAATAAAATAAACTCATTGAATCAACAAAATGTATATTAAGTGTTACTTTATCATTTAGTAGTTGATCGAATGGGTCTACTGTAATGAGACATAGCATGAGTTTATGACTTCATAATTTAGAGAACAATAGTCAACTGTTTCTCAGAGACTCGTCATTTTGACTTGCCAAGAGGATTCACATTTGCTGTTAGCAGGGCAGGCTAGCCCGAGACACTGCCTTAGTGAAGCAGCAAATATAGTCCCCACCAGCTTGCAATCCAAGATGCATATTACCCAAGTCAAATTGCCTGGCAGTTAAAATTCATTAAAAATAAATTAAGTAACTAGTAATTTACTGCCATTTAATAAAACCTCAAATCAGTTGTCTGCAGCACTCTCAATCTGCCTTCTGGTAGAAATGGCCTTTTGTTATCAGAGACAACTGCCTGGGACAAATATTTTATGCATCAGTTTATTTGGTATTTTAAGAAGATATTGTTAAGTTTCTGAAGAATTGTTTTCTAGTCTACCAAAGCTCATGCCACAATATATCTGTTGATCTTTGAGGTGCAAAATACTTGTTTTGTGTTTCTGAATACCATGGTCATGATTTTGAAAAGAAGGGCTAGCCAGACTCTTTGGTAAATATTGATTTTTCCATAAATTTATAACCTCTCTTATTCCTTGGTCATGTTCCATGGTAAATAATAGAAATCATGATTCTAGTTAATGTACAAAAAAAGAAAAAAGGAAAATGGACCTTGAGTTGGCAGCTAGTAGAAAAGATAATATAGTCAAAGTAATCAATTTTTTCTTTATTGGCTCCTTCCAGCTAGCTAATGAATAAAGGTGCCCTTATGCAAGCTTTGCTTGAAGCTGATTAATTATCTCAGCAAAATTTTCTTTATCCATGTACCGGTCACCTGAGGTTAAATGAATCTCTGAGCATTTAATTTTGCTTGTAGAATCTACAATGTTTATGTAGATTATGAAAGGAAAAGATACAATATTGATCATTGTATTTGTAGCTTTAGAATGCTTAGATTATATATTTATGGTATAATGCATATGTATGTATGTGTGTGTGTGTGTGTGTGTATAATCCATATCTATCTGTCTGCCTCTCTATCTATTTTCCTTCCTATTAATTGTTGTTGTTGTTGTTGTTGTTGTGTGCTTCCAAGTTATTTCCAAATTATGGCGACCCTAAGGCAAACCTATCATGGGGTTTTCTAGGGCTGAGAGTGTGTGACATGCTGAAGGTCACCTAGTGGGTTTCCATGGCTGAGTGAGAAATCAAACCCTGGTCTCCAGGGTGCTAGTCCAAACTCAGACCACTCCACCATGCTGGCTTTCTCATACTAATTAGCTCAAGAAAATCTGGTTTATCCATGTACGAGTCATCTGAAGTTAAATCTCTGAGCATTTAATTTTACAAGTAAGTCATGAAAAGAAAAGATACAACATTAATCATTATATTTTTAGATTACATATATGTCTATATAGCTAAATGGAATAGTATGAACCTTATGATTCCTGCTTATGTATTTGTGTCTCTTATATCTATCTGTCAAATGGATTTATATAATATTACTGAGTAATTGAAAACAAGCATACTCCTTAATTCAGGGCACACATGTTTAAATTTCAACATTCAAGAGAGCTGGGTCTTATCTGCATGCTGTGCTACTTTACTACTGCCACACTGGTGCTTTTAATTAGCTCTCATTGTCTCACTACTTGGCTGAATAGTTTTACAGCTAACCGGAGAAAAAGGTAAGATGAGGAAACCCCTCGTCTGATACATCAGCTTAATTAGAAGGAGGAAGCATGACTTTGCTGGTGACTTTTAAGGCATAAAAAGCTCTTGAAACCAATCTCAGGGTAGTTTTCAAAGTATTGCAAAATAGTACATTCGATGATAGAACTTTGGGTTGTTTTTTTTAAAATTTAACCTTTTAAACTATCATTATTGACATTTAAAAATCTAAAAATGGATCTCCAGATCTCATTATTATCGTGAGATTTTTTTAAAAAACAACAACAAAGGGTGCAATCACTCATTCTCTGGGAGGGTTTCAAGAAGAACCTGTGGACCAAAACTGGTGCAGACAAGAAGGTTTAGATAGGTCAGTGTGAATTCCAAGATTTAGAAGGCTCTTGGGCAAGACATTCTAAGCAAGCCTACTTCCTCTTCTGCTCCTCTTCCTTTCTATGGTTGCCACTGCTGCCCATTTGCTTATCTCTGAGGTCAAGTTATAATTCATCAGCCTCATTCAGTCTGAGTGATAGTTGGCCATTAGGATGACAGTTCAAGAAGTTCAATCCATATATCAAGATAATTTGGACAAAATTATATTCTCTTTTGTTGCCATGTTCAGAAACTCTACTGTCCAGGATTTAATGTAGGATGTGTGGTGGTAGAGTGGTGTCAGGGCTAGCAGAGTTGAAGTGCTGGAACTTTCTGATTAGCAGAGCTGTTGCAATCATCTGCCTCCTTCCACATAGGCTGCACTGTTCCCTCTGTACTTAGCCACAATATGCTTTGCCAGTAGTATGGTCTTGAGTGGGATATTAAGACCTATTAGCGTCACCAAAGACCTGTTCCTAATGGAGACAAAAATTGCTAGAACTAGTTTGCTGAAAAGGAACCACACAGCTGTCTGCATTTTTGGACACTTTTTGGGTTCTGACTATGAGAACAAATGAGTTGCTGCATTTTGAAATACAATACCATGGGGCATTTGCCACCTTGAAAGCCTCCAATGAGGGCCGTTTTAACATGGAGGCACTCATCGCAACAGTGTGCATAGCCGTGACCTCAAGGAGAGTTCAAAAATGCCTCGTGCTTTAACCCTGTGGACCCTGGTTCTGCTACACCAGTACTGAAAGCACAGACCATGCGGTCACAAAACCACTTGTTTGGCCCTTTCTCAACATGCCAATCTGAACAGTAAAAATACTCTGTAATTTGAGCAAAATATAAAATGTGTAATACTGTTTGAATATTTTGAATTATTACAAAGTTTAGTTCTAGCACATGTTACTGGGACAGGTGTACTTGAAATACAAGCAAAATCAAATCCATCGGATTTGCTGATCACATCTTTTGCTTCACATAGGCCTGCCTTGTGACTTTCTGGAAGAGCTGATAGACCCACTAGGGAACTCAACTTTATTAAAGCACCCAGTGAAGAGAAGTACTACTTGGCATGCAGAAATGATTTAAAAACAGGCCAGCACTGTTCCCCCCCCCCGCACTTGCTGCTACTGCAGTGTAAAGTTTTTGCCTGGGAAGAAACTAACAACATTGACTTCTCCAGATTTTTTTTATTATTCCCCCAAACTGTGTTAATAATGAGATTTCACATTTGCAAAATCCCCATTTCACTTGATAAATTATGAAGAGATCAATTTTTCCCCATTAGTTTCCTCCTCATTAACAACTTGGCTGAGGTCAACTAGCCCTTTGCTTGTACTTAATGGTGAACAACCTTTGTCTTTTGCTAGTGATTTTTCTTTGTCAAGATCTAACAGAACAAAATCAATGACTCTTATTTAATGTTCAAAGTGAAATAATTTTACTCTAAATTAGCAAAAAATCAAAATGCCCTATAACTCCCAACCCAGACTCAAATAGTATACAAGGACTCTCTTCATAATGGTATAATTTTAAGCCTGAGAGACAATATATGGAAGAGAACCATAATGTGCACCACCTTGTTCCCATGGCAGCTTCTAGTCTTATGTTCTGGGATTCATGGCTTCTATATCTCACAAATAACTAGGGCTCAAGCTCACTTTAACATTCATCTGTCTGTTTGTCAAATCAGGACTCCAGGTTGTAACTCTGGAATGGAGCCAGCCTTCCCATGAGGCAGGCTGAGTTTTCTGCCTCAGGTAGCACAACAGAAGAGATGGCAAATTGTGCTTCCTAGTGGGAGGGTTCTGATCCTTGCCTTAGTGAAGCACTATGATATGTATTCTAGAGAGCCTTGTTGGCCCCACTTGTTTGTCATGGCAAATCTCCAGAACAGCTGCCCACCTGAAGATGGCGGCAATTGCAATCCTTTTGGTATCATTTGTCTTTCCAGTATGGGCCTGAGCATCTTTGTCCTCCTCACCGATCCATGCTGAACCTCCGACAAATTGCTTTGAAGTTCTATCAGAGTGGTGCAGGAAGAACACTTGGGAGTGAATCCCTCAGACATGGCAGTAGAGCTGAACTTCTAATACAAGTCTTCCCATTCAGGGTTTCTGAACCCAGCTGTGACCTCTTTCAGGATGTTATACACACCTGGACCCACATGGCACGAGCACTGTAGGAGAGGGTAGCATTTTGGCGCCCTGACTAGAAGAGATTAGTAATGCCTTGCACCTGGCATTGGATGCCAGGATGTGTCATGTGACAGGGCTGGGTGAGGCTGACTCACTGTCCACATGTCCTCATTTGAATCTGTGCAACGTGGCCCACCCTCCCATCCTCAATGCAATATGAGGCTTGTCTGGTTGCCTTGGGGCTGGATGGGAAGTTTTCTCCCCCTGTTTGCCAGGTTTTTTTTCCTACTCCATACTGTGCTGAAGAGAATTGGGGAAATTGGCTTTGGGTGGTATCAATATAGATTGTTAGCTGGCTGGTAGCAGGGGAGGAGATATGTTACTGCAGGTTAGGCCTCCTTGGAGATAGCATAAAAATATCATTTTGATATCAATAATTTGGCTCTCTTCCACCACCCCTCTCCACGTGTTTGAGAGGCCCCTGGACAAGCACAGAACTAGGCTCGGCCATCAAACGCTGCAAACACCAAGACAATACAGGCAGGCCAGAAATAGCCAGATCACCGCTTTAGGAGACCTCTCTGCAAACACCCTCATCATGTATGCATGCTGTTTACAAAGAACTCCCTGCCCTGAGCAGGCAACTTGGCAAGCTAAATCCTCAACTGCCAAGCACTGAGCATTTGCATACTATCTACCTCTTTGTCAATTCGGACTTAACTCAATCATGCTAAATTTTGACCTTTCCAAAGCTTTGTCTCGCGCCCGAAACTCATTGTTTTCCCCAAGTATGGAATAGCCTGCAGTTACATTTCTCCCTATAAAAATCCCTGATTCCGAGACCTTCCTTGGATCGCTCCGGACTTCCATCCAGCCTTGCTGCTGCTTTGTTTGGCGAGCTGTCCCCTCAGTCCCATGTACTGAGACTCCATATCTCCGAACTCAATCTTCAGATCTCTCCAGGCTTCAGGACAGGTTTCGTATCACCCAATTCAACAATCTCTCTCAAAATCCCTCTATACCACTCCAACCTTTATTTTCTATAGTTATCTGAGTGCGTGTGTTGCATACACTGTTTGTCTGTATTTAATAAAATCTCAATTATTTTTAAACTCTGGTTTGCGTCTTGACTTGGCCTGACCCCGTAGACATTGGGTAAAAGATTCTGCTGTGTTGCCCTGCCTCTCACATTGCTAACTTGTGCTCTAGCTAATTTCCCCAAACTTAGTTAATTGAGAGCACATATAGGTGTCCCTCCCAGGACCCCCAGTAAACAGGGTAACAGATAAGTCTCCAGTGCATACCATTGGAACCCCCTTTGGGTGTAAGGTAATGCTCTGTAAGCTCTTTGAGGTCTTGAGACTCAGTGGATGGAGGAGAAGGCTACCCTTGAGACTAACCTGGGATTTATGGTCTCATGTGTAGGGTCACAGGAATTTGGTGTGAGGCCACTGGGTTTACCTTTTAATTAAGGGCAACTGGTGAGCAACCCTCAGGCTCGAGTGTTTCGCCCAAGGGGAGGCTAAGAAGGTGGTCACTGGGGTGACACTTGGCCTCAGCTGGACCCACATCAGGTTGCTCCCCCATTCTTGCTCCCTTTCCAGGCTGATGCAATGTGAATAATTAGGTCGGATAAAGTGGCCCTCATTACTCCAATGTTGTGTCTGGTCTTGGTATTGCCAAACTCTCCCCAGTTTGATTCAACACTATGTGTCTTCTGGGAGGGTCCAGAATTCTCAGCGTTCATAAGGAAAAGGATTGTTTTTGCCACTTTGGGGACTCAAAATGATGCTTTGTACTTTTTATATTTAGAGATTTCTTCTTGTCTCTGGCTTGTTCTATTTCTGTGCAAAGCCTGTCAGATCCTTCTCAAGCTAACTGTAGCATTGTCTCAAAGGGAAACCCACTGACACAGTGAGTACACAGAATTTCCACAGACACTCACTTCTTTTTCATTTGCTTCAGTGGCAGCAGCATGGTCTAGAGTGTTTCCCCCCTCAGAGAGTGCCCTTGAGCTACAGCATTTTTTTTTTTAAAAAAAATTCTTTTCTTGTTTTCACTCCCCCCCTCGCCTAGCCAAAATGATTGGTTTGGATACTGGTTGGCTTCAGTTAATTTCTCTAGTATTAAGGAAAACCTGGATGCACTTAAGGTTGTAGTGCCAAACATCCAGAGTTTGTAACAAATGCTTAAGTTATAGATATTGCCAATTAACTGATAGAGATAGTTTAAACTGCTCTTGCAATATTAAAAAGGCAAAAAACTAATCATCGACACCAATTATCTTATTTAAAGTAATAATCCCTTTGTCCTGTTAAGGTAATAATCTCATACATTACATAAAAATGGTTCCTTGCCAATTTTCAAATCTAGATTCCCCCATAAAGTCAATTTGAACATATGAATTAAGCTGCTGTTGATGAGACAATGTTTGCCATACAGTTCTAACTGCTGAAATTTTTAGCAAAACACTGTCCTTTTTAATAAAATGAGAACCAAAAATGAGAACAAAGTACTGCCAATGTGAATAGAGGTGCTAGAAATGAAGACTCCAAGGCTGACCACAGTGGATTATTTACTCAAAGTAGATACGTCCAAACATTGATACAAAGTAACAGATATAACTGATAGTATGCAAAAAAATCTGGAAGGCTGAACCCCCTCTCTTTGACTGGAATTTGTATTATTTTCATTGAAATTGTTGAAAAAGATGAGCCCCCCCACAATCTCCTAAATAATGTATTTAGTTTTTGAAAATACTTGCAAAGTATAAGTAAAGGAATTCCATGATTTTTCCAAATCATGTCCAATATCTTTTATCAGCTTACATATATTAAGATTAATCATCTGAGGTAAAACACTATGGTTGATTAATCATCTGAGGTAAGTCACTATGGTTAATTATACTCAAATAATAGAATTTGGGCAGTATCAAAACTGCCATATTTTAAATATGCTAGTCCATTTTGTCTCCCACTGGCACTATTTCTGACTTGGACCAGTTAACTGAATACCCAGAAATTTTCCCAAAATTATTAATCAACTGCATCAAAACATAGATTGACTGCTATGGCTTTGTAATGAATAACAAATGATTATTTGCATAATGAACATTATTAAATTCTAAACTGACAAGCACCAATCCATTGATCCTGCAATTTGTCTAACAGCACATGCTAAAGACAATGGACATCTCTGCCTTGTATCCTGTTTCATTGTAAAAAACAAAAAGGATGAGAAAAAATATCATTATTGATCATAACCCATGCTCTTGGTGCTGAATATTGGAATTTTATCCACTTCAAAAATATTTTAGGAAACCCAAATCTAGCCATTGCTGTCAAAATAAAGAGACAGTAAATTTTATCAAAGGCTTTCTCAGCATCTAAGCATTCTTAAGTATTGGAATTGCAGGATATTTCTATGGGGAAATGAGCAGACTCTTTGGTAATCTTTTAGGCTATTATATACCATCATAAATATCCATCCTCCTTATAGAAGAACACAAATATGTCAATGTCTAGATGCTTTGCTTTCATCACAGTACATTACATTACATGTAAGGCATCATACGTTCATTACATTAAAGGATGTTTTACCTTCACAAGGACTGAACTTTTATCTCTCTCCATCTATTTAACAGGTTTTTGAATAGTTAATACATAGAGGAACATTACCAACTTAAATAATATAGCTTGGCTACTTATCCATTAAAAATAGTTAATGACGATCCCAGCAATGTCTATAAATCAACAACAGGCAATATAAACACAGGTCAAAATGGCAGCATGATAGGCAAGGGAAGCAAACAGAAGCATGCATGGGAGAAATGGTCAGTTGATTGCTGACAAAAGCTAGAGGGGAAAGGCTCTGTTCTTATAGGTTCCAAGGTCAGCACAGCTGGTGCCTGATTAATTGGTGCTTGGCAAAAATTTGCTGGGAGCGAAGCAGGAGATCCTTTTGGTGTCTATTGTTACTACGGTCTAGACCTTCCCAGAGATAGCACTCAATATCACTTTGATATCAAACAATTTGGCTTTCCTCTGCCATCCTGCTCCACGTGTTTGTGAGGCCACCAGACAAACACGTAAACAGGCACGGCCGATAATTGTTGGACGTTCCATTCTCCACCCAGGCAGGCCAGATACAGCTGGTTTGTTACTTCAGGGACCTCTCTGGCAAACACCTCCTTACATATGCATGATACTAACAAAGGCTCCCTGCCCCGAGCAGGCAACTTGACAAAACTGTACTAAGCGCTCTGTATTTGCATACTGGCTACACTATTGTTAATTCGGCTCTAATCCAATCACGCTAAATTCTGACCTTTCCAAAGGCATAGCCTGCAGTCACATCTCTCCTTATAAAAATCCCTGATTCCAAGACCTTCCTCAGATCGCTCCTGAGTTCCATCCAGCCTTTCCGCCGCTCTGTTTGGCGAGCTCCCCTCAGCTAAACGCGCTGAGCTTCTTCATCGCACCCCAAACATCGCTGTATGAGACAGGTGTTGTATCACCCACTTCCCTCTAAAAATCCCTACTGCTAGGTCAATCTCTGATTCCTTAGTTATCTATGTAACTGTGGTGTCTTTAATGTTTGTCTGTACTCAATAAATGTCATTTTTATTATTCTAACCCGTCTGGCTGCTTGACTGTCCTGACTCCATAGATGCTGGGTTGCAAGATCCTGCTAAGTTACCCTGCCTTTTGCTAGCTTTAGTGAGTGCTCCAGCTAATTTTCCCCAAAGTTGTGTTGTTGTTTGGTTATCTAGGTGTCCTTCCCGGGACCCCCAGCGTACAGGGTAACACTATGCTGGGTGAAAGTAGGTATGGATAGATCATTCTCTGTGTCTGAATGAGCAGGGCTCCTTGCTGGGGCTGACACTTCTATCTCTGGAGCAGGTGATAGTACTGTCTGCTCTGCAGGTTCTGCTGTAGCAGTCTTTGTGTCAGGGCTCAGAGCAGGTTCTGCTGCCTCAGACTCTGAGTCAGAGTCTAGGTCCTGGAAACCCATGACATGTAGAGGAATGATGTATCTCTAAACATGCATCTGTGAACATACAGGCATCCAAGGATTACTCTGCTTAAGCATTGTTATATCTATAAGCCTCCTTTACATAGCTATAAACATCTTTATATCCACTTTAGCATAGCCTAATTAGTTCTTACTAGCATCTGCATACCTGGGCAGTTTATCAGTTATCAGGAACAGTGTTATCACCTTCAAGATTGTATTACACTCTTCTCTTCCTATGATGGAGACTGTAAAAGCAATCTGATTTCATCCCTTCTTTGCTTCTTTTATTTTTTTCCCTAGCATCTGCCCAATTATCAGCTGTCTTATCAAAACAAAGGTGCTGATAGTGCCTTGTTTATATTATCCAGTCAAAACAGAGATGTTAAATATTATGCCACTCTGGGACATGTTGAATATAAATAAACTGCGTTGAGCTGGATCTTGGCTTTTGGTTGTCTTCCATCAGATTACATCAGCTGTTCCACCTATTAGGAGGATTATTAGCAGTGAAGTCTGCTCATATCCCAGTGAAGAAATGCAGACATTCTCTTCTCTTTCTCCACATTTGAACATGTTCAAATCTTCTATTGCCTTTGATATAAACAAACAGGATAGCACACTGATCAACCTTATGCTACTTCTCTGGAATTGGTGAGTCATAAGGAGCATTACACAAATAGCAATCCATCTCCCCCCCCCAGCACCACCAGAGACACAGTGACTGCACTAAGCTGGTCACCTGTGGAATCGCATGAGTGGAAGCTCCTTCCATTGGCAGGTCACTGCATATTCTACTTTGGTGAAATTCCTCAGTACAACCTGTTTCACAGTGCTTTATGGGACACAATGCCACTGATTCTGCAGTAGTTTAGTTCTGCCAGTGCTAAACCAGGTGAATTTGCTATTAGAAGGAATGACAAATACAAAATCTTTGCATGAATCCTTTAAGTATAAATGCACATGTGCACGTATAGAGGGAAGAGGCTTACTGGAGTTATTCTGAGGAAAAAAGGTGGCAAAGAAAACCCTCTGAATAAAGAGTCTGGAAAAGTGGAAGCATTTGGTGAATGTTTGAACTGAGCACTATCTAGAATCTTAGGAACAGACGCTGGCTGCAAACAGTGCAGCTGAGCTTTGTAATTTGAGGAACATAGCCTTTCTCTCCCACATAAGTCAGTTGAAGATGCTGATCACATTCTGTTTAGGCAAGGGAGATCTTGTTCAGAGGAAGGCATATATTCCTGTCTGCTGGCAGTTGAGTGTCATTCTAAAGCATACCTGCGCACACTGAGTCCAACTTGTTTACTGAAATTCCTAAGAATGTCCAGACTTCCAAACAGGTTTTCTTATTTTAGGAAATAGTTTCACATGCTCTGGTGAGATAATGGCTGCTCTTGCTGGCACTTCTGGGAGAGTGAAAAATTGCAGTCCCCAAATTGTCTGCTGTCAATTGCAGCCCCCCAAAATTGCAGCCCCCCAAAATGAAATGGCAGAAGTAGGGGATTTCACTGGTAAGAAATCGTTCCTATTGAGTAGTAAGTGACACTTACCTCATATTAACCTGGCTAGTTTAGCTGATGATAGACTTAACTATAGTAATTATCATGTTAACTTATAGCCAAGAAAGAGTAAGAGTCAAAATAATCTTGCTAATGAAAGGTTGGACTATTCTTGGATACCATAAAGTGACTCTTCATCAGGAAGCCAGTGGTCTTGCTGGCTGAGAAATATAAGAGTTGTTGTGCAACACATCTAGAAGGGATCTAGTTGAGGAAGGATGTACTACACATGCGCACTGAAAGAGACTGGAGACTAAAAGAGTGGCTCCTTGGCCCTCCTGAATGAATACATCAGGAAACTGGCTCAAGGAATCAAGGTGTAAAGTCATTTGAACACACTTAGAAGCAGTTTGTTGTAATGTTAAGCTAGTGGGGGCAGCTGAATAGAGGGGGCTGAGTTTTTTCTTTTTTTAAAACACAGAGCAGGTCAGCCAAATTCATTCTGGAAGAGGGGACGGCTACTGGACAGTAGAGCTTAGCTAGTTTGATCTTTCCTGACTTCCATTTGGGTCCCTAGTCACTGCTGTTTCTTTGAAGCTCCAGGATTGGCTACAGGCCCTGATGCCACTCAGAAATCTGTCAGCCTGGAAACAAGCCAGCTGAATAAAGCATTAAGTCAAAAGGCTGAAAGCTAGGCTCTTGTAGAACATAACACAGCCTAAGTACAAGTCCTATGCACGTACCATGCATTCCCCCACTGTGGGATTGCAACTCACAGACTATACATAAAAGTTAAGACGCATAAGCTATGGTTAGATTTCCAGGTACTCCCTTATTTCCTTTCCTGCATTCACTATGCACCCATCAATATGTGGACAGGCTGTTTTTGAAAGAAAAATATATACATTATGTAACTTGGCTGAAACCATAAATGACAAGACATGCTGTTCCCATACTACACCTCAGAATGAGATAGTGACAGATGGACCAAAGCTACTGTTACTGTTCTGAAGGTAAGCACAGCAGCACAATAGAGGAGCACAGGCTTCAGAGTAGGACTGTAAAGTGACTGGCAAGCTCTGGAATACAAGTAGTGGCAGTAGCTATCAATATTTAAAGCAGGGATGAGGAAGTCTGGAAGTTGTTTCATGGTAAGTCTCATTAGCTCTCTGGCCTGGAGCTGATGGGAGCTGTTCTCCTGCAGCATCTGCTGGGCCACACATTCTCGACTTAAAGTTAGGTGTATTCTTTAACTGGGTTGTTTAGATGTGAATGTTTCCTATAGAAGGTGGGATATAAATACTGAACAAGAAACTATTGTGAAGCTACTTTTGGCTGAGGTATACCACTTTTTCTTTGGTGTGAACTGTGTAAAGAAGAAAATTTGGGCATGTGAGCTATCTCATTGGTTTTTACCATAATGTCTGTTCCAAAATTGGAAAAAGAAACGAATGTACAGGTTTCCCCTTTCAGCCACTCTATTATACATCAGGGATGTTCTTTAGAGAATAAAGAAGACAAGGGAGTTATCTCCTACAAATCTTTAAACTAATGCTTGACTGGAGTCAATAATCACTTGCCTGCTGGACAGATGTTCACTGATGTTAAGTGCTGGGGAAGAGCTGCCAAAAGAAATGGAAATTAGAGAGAGAGAGAGAGAGAAATCCTTGCCCCCCCCAAAGAAGGAAAGAATCTGATGATAGCTGCCATTTCAATTAGTATTGGCTCTATATTCATATGATAGGGAGCCAACTGATTTACATATGTTACTTATTAAGGCAAACCCAAGGCATAATTTCGCCTGACTACTGGCCACTGGCTCAACATTAGTGAACAGAAATTAGCACTATAAAACCTATGATGAAAACAAAGGTTTGGGAATGGAAGCAGAAGAAGATGTAGAAATAATTGCTGGATAGAAATAAGAGAAATCTGGGCTGTTGAACACAATATGATGGTCAAAAACATACACGAAAAATGGCAGTGATGGAGACAGAATGGAAGTTGCACCTTTGTTCAGTGTTTAAAAAGAATACCATGTTTGTCAAAGCAAATGTGGGAGAACATGTGTATTCATTGTATGATTATGCAGTGTCATCTATTTATAATGAATATATTACAAAAGACAGATGTGCATGCATACAGTCAAATATAACTTGCAGATTAAAAAGAAGAAATTATTAGTGCTGCAGTAAATTTTCATTAGGAAACATCTTTGGTGAAATTGGGGAGCTTCCAAAGAGATTAAAATGTTCCACAAGACCCTCTGCTGTTCAATTTCTTTTTAGTTTTTTCTGTTTGCGAGGTATACACCTTTCTGCAGCTCTGAAACAGGCTCTTGCGACCCTCTCTTCTCCTTCCTTTTCTTTGCCTGTTTACACAGTCTATATGTATCTTGGACCATGTTACATTTGTCTGGGTCTGACAACATTTACCACTCTGAAATCTGGGTTTACAGCTCTTCTGGCAAATTTGTGTGGAATCCTCACTTTTGGGAAAGCTAAATCTGTTGAATATCTGCATTGCCTTTAGCTATTAAAGGCACAGAAACTGCATGGGGAGAAAAGATAGCAAAGAAAAGAGGCTGGTATGATGTATAAAACACCTTGGCCTGTATGTTATGCACCCTTGCATTAGTTGCGAAGTATCTTCAAATCTTATATTTTGTTTTCTACCTACAAATCAAGCCTGAAAAGAATACTTGTGATTGGGGAAAAAAGGCAGTTGAGGATAAGGGCCTACCTTTTCGCAATCACAACCCATCACATTATTTGCATGACGACTAATAAATAAATGAAGCATAAGGTATAAATATAATTGCCCAGATTCAGGGAACAAGAATATGGTGACTGTGAGAAAGGAAAGAACAAAGGGAAATTTTCACAGCACTAGGAAGGATGGAAATAGAAGCAGGTAAAACTGGTACAGGCTGAACAAGTGCCAAGATGGAAGGAGAGAAAGGCCAATGAGAAAGTCAAAAAGGAGAGACAGAGAAAAAAATAATGTTTCAGAATGGGAGTGGAATTAAGGTGCTTCTAACCCAAGCAAAATTTTGTACTTTTCACTAAAAATATTTAAGATATTTTAGATAGCTTCAAAGCTGACATGTTAGCTCAAGCAATGTTCAGAATAGTGAAATATGAGAAAAGAGTGTTTATATTACGTATATATGATAATGGCTTTAATCCATCATAAAGTGAAGTGTACTGAAGTCAAACCCACCGAAATGAATGGCCATAAAAGCACTTAATATGTTTAAAATGGAGCTAATGGATTTAAAAGTTAAAATGAAGGAGAATTACAATGTTTTGCTTTCCTAATTTGCTTTCAGAATTGGACATGAAGGTAGGTTTTTAGAAATATTGTCATTTTGAACAGGTAATATATGATAGGGTTGGTAGAATGTAGATGTGCATCTACCTGTAGGTCTCTGAATGATTTGCAGCAACTCAGGAAGGTTTTCTGAGTCCAGAGGTTTTAGAGTTATACCACAGAAATGAAGAAGGAAAACAACTGGAATAATTAGGATTGCATTTTTGAGTGGAAGGGCTGTGAAATACGCAAGTTCTGCCTGGGGCAGGCTGTAATGGGGGAGTGGAGTTTGGAGTTTTCACCCACATCCCCATGTGAAACTCTCAACCAGACTGCAAGCTGCTACCTGTGTGTTTTGAAGACCTCTCTCTCAATCTCCCCCCCCCTCTGTATGCATATGCATCTTTCTCCTTCACTCAGGTGAATGAATGACTATTCCAGCATCTATGGCATCTGAATTCCTCAAGTACATCTTATTCCACTCCTAAAAGCTTTCTGTGTGTGCTCATAAATAAGAATGAAACATGAATAATAAAGACACCCCATTAACACATTAAAATTATAATTACAAACCAAAGCATTATTAGAGTGGGAAGGAGAAGAGGCATAATTATACACATACACATACACATAGGGAATATAGCACACAAAGATAGAAAGTAATATTTGTGAACAGATTGGATACTTATAAAAACAAACATACAAACACCTGTTTTAACGTGTGTCATGCTGTTAAATAGCTTTTTTAGTAGTAGGAAGGATAATATAAGAATAGAAAAAACTTGCTGGCAGCCACAGAGTTGGCTATAGTTTTCTACTGGGGGAAAATGTAATCTCAGAATGATTTACCATGGTCTAGGATATTATTATAATGACTAACATAAAATCTTATGCATGTCTACTTTGAAGTGAATCGTATGAAATTCAGTGAATGTTATTTTATGTTATTTTGAGGTAATTGCATATAGGTACATGGATGTGAAAAAGACAACAAACAGATATGTTTTAATATAAAAAATGGTTGGGTGTGCCGGTCCACATAAGGAGATTCATGTGCAGTAGCAGGCTTAAACGCACATGCACACACACATACAACTCTCTCTCTCTGTTGGATTACAAACAATCAACATAAAGCAACAGTGCGTTCAAATAGGTGTTTTCCCTTTGGTTGAAATTGGGGATACAGTTTTGTTTTTGTTTCAGAGGGCTGAACGGTAAGACTCGTCGTCCTTATTGAAAGTGTACTCATGCTGTTTGGCACCATAGCAATAAGAGAAATAAAATAAAATAAAATTTCATAATCATAATCATGACAATTTTATTATATTTAATGCTGATTTCTACTGAGTTATATTCATCTTGTTTCTTGCAATTTCAGACAAGTCTGTTAATTAACTTTTCTAGCCCGGTGTATTCAGGCTCAGTTGCTTTTTGTAAGTCTGGTAATTTCAGTTCTTTGGGTTTTATATTTATTTGTTCACTAACATGATTAGGTTCACAAATTTTTTTTTTTGATAAAAAGTCTATTCAGTGATGAGAAAGAATATCCTACTCTTGCTGCTATGATTGGAAGTAGCCAGAGGTGAATTCTGACTGTGATCAGTTCGGAGAAATATCACGAGTCAAAATTAACATTTATTAAAAAGAAAGTGACAATGCTGTCAAGTAAATCTTCAGACAGGCAGCCTGGAACTATTTTTAATGTGAAGTGATGGTGGCACAAGACTGGTAGGTGGGTCACTGTGACTTTTGCAAACAACTGTAGTAGTAGTAGTAGTAATAATAATAATAATAATAATAATAATAATAATAATAATAATACAGATAGTGTAGTTAAAATATGACTATCAAAATAATATACAAAATATTACAGAACTGATTAAAACATAAAAGCAATATATCAGGCAAAAAGGGGGACTATATAAGACTCTATTTAGCTAATGCAAAGATGGCTGTTACTCAAGCTACCTGGTTTGGCAGATTTCCTCCCTCTCCCCAATATTCCATTTAACAGTACCATATTTGTGCCATATTATTATTATGCTTGCATCATTTCCTAGAAATCTGTCACACACTGGCAGTCAGTGGCTTGTTGAGTGGCACTGTCCTAATCCATTTTTCAGCACACTACTCCACAAGCAAAAGCTGTGAGATATGTTAGCCTGTACAGGACTGCAGATAAAATAGTCTCAAAAGAAAATGCAAAACACGTATATCTTCCAGGCTTGAGGTGCAGAAACTCTTGTGATGCAAGATCTGGAGTTAGGGATGTCTAGTTTGATGCAAATACTACATTATTTAGTGTGGTGGAAACAAAAACAGAAGGGATGGGCATTAAAATGGGAAATGAAAATTCACTGTAAACCTATGTTCTATATTGCATATTGGGACAATCCTGTCACCAGCTTTGTACATACACTGACAGGATTTAAGTTGGAGGATGACTGATTAAGAAAGAGATCTTGGGGCTCTGGAAGATACCTTGATGAAAATCTTGACCCAGTCTGCAACTGCTATAGATAGACATAGACAGATAGCAGCTGCAGATATGTATAGGGAAATTCCATGTTGGGCATAGTTAGAAAACTAAACAGAAATAAAACTGCTGATATTATATTGTCCTTATTCAAATCCATGGTGCAACCACATTTGGAATACTGTGAGCAGTTCTGGTCATTGCAACTAGAAAGGCCATTGTAGACATAGAATAGGTGTGCCAAATGATCAAAGGACTAAAGCAACTTGCTTATGAGCACAAATCACGATGTCCAGGCTGTCTAGCTTAAGAAAAATAAAGCACACTAAGGGGAGACATAACAGAGATGCATAAAACTAGAACCCTGGGCCACCCATAGAAGCTGAATGGCAGAGGAGTAAGATCAGAAAAAAAGGAGGTGCTTCTTTACACAGCACATAGTTAAACCATGGAATTCATTGGCTCTAGCAATAGTGATGGCTGTCAAATTGGAATTTTTTTTTTGAAAGGAATTAAATAAATTCATGGAGATAAGGGCCATCAATGGCTTCTAGGATGATTTTAAATATCACCCAGTATCAGGGGTAGTATTCTTGTGGAGAATGAAAAACAGAGGGCACAGTTGCATTCATCTCCTGATAATGCACTGTGGGTATCCTGCTGATGAAACTGGCTGGCCATTGGTTGGCCACTATGTGAATGGTGTTGGATTAGGAATGTCCTTGATCTGATCCAGCAATGCTGGTTTGTGTTCTTAAATCAACTGAAAACATGAAAAATCTAAAAGAACTTAGGACATTCGTAAAGAAATATGAAAACTCAGCAAAACATGAGGGGAAAAAATTTAGATGCACAACTATGGGAAGATTGATAACCTCTTCCCACTCTAGGCAAAGAGAAGCAATATTCCCTTTCATTTCTTGGAGAAGTCCTGCGTATCTCACTTCTCATCTCATCTCATTTCTTAACTTAAAAAAAAAAAGCAAAAACAAAATAAGATCTATAAAGAGGCAAAAGAAAGAGGAGGAGGAGGAGGAGGAGAAGAAGATGTAGATGAGGAAGAAGAAGAAAATTCGCCACTGACTGAGTAAAAATGGCTGCTGCATCCTTTGTGGTGTTCTGGTTTTGGAAATAAGCCTACACACGGCTCAGTGAAACAACTTTAGAAGACTATAGTTGTTTCTAGGACCACTGAGGCCTGAACAGAATTACTGTGATTTAGAATATCCAGTCAGGTTCTTCACAACAGCTATTATAGTGCTTGAGGACAGTCATGGGGTGTGTAGATTGTTCTTGCCATTCTGTTTAATTCATTAATTCAGTCTTGACTAGGAACGGTTAAAACCATGATGCCTACTGAGAAGTTCTCTTCATGTGTTCAGTGGAGTTCACTCTTAAGTAAGTTTGCATACGATAAATCCATTTAGCCTTACTTAATACTTATTGTTTCTGGCTTATGATGACCCAGAGGTGAATCTATCATGGGGCAGAGATTGTGTGATGCATTCAAGGTCACCCAGTGGATTTCCATGATGAAGTGGGGAACTGAACCCTGGTCTCCAGCGTTGTAGTCCAACACTGTCTTAGGCCCTTTCCGCATGAGGCTAGTGAATTGCTTCGTGCTGTTTCTTACTGGTTCTTCTGGGCTCGAAATAAGGAGGACTTTCCCTTATGTCCTTCTGCAGGGCTACTTTGTATGTTCCACACTGATTCGGAGCAGTGCGAGTTCATAGATCCGCACTATGAGGATGAGAAAATGATGGCTTCCTGTTGTTTGTTGGGTGGGACCAACTGCTGAAGCTGACCACGCCCACAGCCTGCCCTCCACTGATCACCAGTTCGCATTGGTGCAAATGTGTGCATCTGCACCACAGCAAAAGTACGAATTGGCACAATCCACAAAATTGAAAAACCAGTTTCTTCCATTTTTCAAATAGTGTGCTCGACAACCACTTGGGGGCACATTTAATCAGACTTAGGTGCGGAACAAAGGTAAATAATCCGAACCTAGTCCACTCCAAGGTGCAGACAACCTCCATTACAAGACACATTGGCCTGTCTTAATTTCCTCGTGCGGAAAGGGCCTTAGTTAGTGCTAGGAGGACTCAGTTACAGTAAGTGTCGTAATCATTTAGTAAACTTCTAATTGATCATCGATGGATGGGTGGGTGGGGGTAAGGAGACGGCTCAACTGCACTGCAGTCAGTGTAGTTTAAAGGGGGTCAGCTCTCCAGTGTTAGGTAGTCCAGACCCATCCCTTTCTGGGGTCCATATCTTGGGGGACAAAGAGGCTGGTCATGAGAATTGGGGTTCATGTATAGGGAATGACCTAGTCTTAAACTCTGAAACAGCTCTTCCTGTCTGAAGAAAATGTAGATTTAAAATCTCTTAGGCACTTGTTCTTGGGTACCTTCACGTCATTTCTGACTTATGATGACCCTAAGGTGAACTTATCACAGAGTTTTCTTGTTCAGAAGGGGTTTGCCATTGCCTTCCTCTGAGATTGAGAGAATGCTACTTGCTCACGGCCACCCAGCAGATTTTTGTGGTCTACTGGTGATTTGAACCCTAGCATCCCAAAATCCTAGTCCAACACAAACCACTACACCATGCTAGACATTATTATCCTGTGATTTTGTACAGTTTTATGGCCTGACAGTACTTGACTGCACCAAGTCATGTGTCCAGCCTTCTGAAAATGAATGATGAGGCCAGAAGACTGTATTTTTCTAGCTGAGACAGATCCATTTTATATTACAAGTTGGTGAGCCCTCCACTGATGGTTGTTACACATAAATGGGAAAAATGATGGATTAATGGCACTAGGGAAGGCCGTAGTGCTACTTTATGCAGTTATTTGGTCCATTATCAGATGACAAGCTGAGTCTTGTCCTCCCATTTGGCCAGTTGTCCCTTCATTTTGTTCAATACACTGTGCATTAGCAAGAAGTGCCTTACCCCCCCCCCCCTTACACATCATGTTTGTTTTGTATTTTTAAGATTGCTCTTTATGTTTGTCATGGCTTTGAGTATCCTGACTTTTTGAAAAACAAAAACAAAAAAACAAAATATGCATCTTAAATTGTCAATATTTGGTGGTTTGAAGTCTCTGCTCTCTTTTTGCTGGATAGGTTTCAGGAGTTCCTTCGAGGATCTGCATTTTGATACCACTTAACGCTTTTAAGTGTACACCATCTGGCGCAGATGAGCGTTCATTTGAATTTGCCAAATTGCATGAATTTATATGGCTTGAGGTTCTTGTCAGCATGGATTCTTAAAACATCAGAGGGATTTTTTCCCCTCCACTGTTATTATATTCTAACAATGCAGTCCAATAATTGGTGCAATCTAGAGCCAGAGCTGACCTCAGATATTTTTTGTGCTTGAAGCAAAAAGTCAAAATGACATCTTCTCCACTATTCATTTTTTACAATGATCTACAGAGGTGGAGGTTGTAGGCAGGAAAAAAAAGCATCTGCCTGCTCCTCTGGAAGCTACCACCTGAAGTGATTGCTTCATGGTAAGAATGATCCTTTCAAGAAACATTAAAATCAACGGGATTTTTGCTATTGACTTCTGTGGGGAATTGCACCCCATGAATTCTTCAATGGTGTATTCAGTGTTTGTGAGCCTGCAGTTTATTATTCAGCCTTGACAAAGGCTGAAGATAGATGGCAGTTTTATTTCCACAGGTGGTGATGCTGGGGCTGAGACATTATTGCCAGTAGGGGTTTACATGTCCATCATGTTGTTATTTCTCTGTGTGCATTTTTTAAATTATAAATTTAGATGTAGTGGGGTTCTTTATTATTATTACTGTACATAGTTTCATTTAGACAGTTTTAGACCCAGGGAGGCTGGAGATGGTGATCTTACAAGAGACCATCTCTTTAGATAGGTAATTTGTATTGCCTCATTTACTTCAAAGGTGGTCAGACCTCCTGTTTGTCCAACCGAGTTGGGCCCAGGCCCTCTGCTCCCCAGTGCTATCCCAGCAACACCATTCCATAGCTTTAAAAGCTGAAATGGTTTAGAAAAGCAGTCACAACATTTTATAAATAAACAAGCATTTACATTTTGTATCCTTTCAGAGTACGTCCAAAAGTTATAAAACCTCGTTCACCAGAAATGATAGTGGGAGAAAAAAAGGAGAAAGAAATAGGAAATGATGTTGTGCCGTATTCAGCTTTCCATGATTATTTCTCTCCAGCTGAATTGTGACTCATTTCCTGAATTGGTCTATGTGCATGTGTGAGTGTGTGTACATGTAGAGGGGGGATGAGAGAGAGAGAGAGAGAGAGAGAAAGAAAGAAAGAAAGAAAGAAAGAAAGAAAGAAAGAAAGAAAGAAAGAAAGAAAGCGAAGACATTTTAGTGATGAAACCTTACTTTGATTGTGTCTTGTGCATGTTAGTGGTGGACACAAAACAACTGGTTGGATGTTCTCTATAGCTGCTGAATCAAAGCCTGATCTTGATGTTTGGGAATTCTTATCCATCTATCTTCTGGTTGTGTACATTCAGGTTAATTTTAATACATAAATTTTAATAAATAATAAATAAATGCTGGTTCTTATATTCAAAAATTCCAGTGGAAACAAACCCTAGACTCAAAACTGATTTGCTATTTTGACTAGTTGTCAATTTTGGCACCAGCCTCAGAGTTCTGAATCTTGGATTTTGGAAGCCCACCCTCCAAACATTTAGCCAAAGCAAAAGGCAGAGTGCAGTGTAGCCCACCTGATATTTTTTTGTTATAGGTAGGAAGAAATGGATCAATTAATATGATTTCTGAGGCTATTTCTAGACAGAGTACCACTGTGATATGAAGAGTCATAGGAACTCTATGGTAAGTTATTTAAAGGATAAAGTGAATACATTTGCTCAGAAGAGAGAGACTGTTCAGGTGAACTATTAGCTGGAATGCCTGTCTGTAAGATAGCTTTCCTCTGGGTACCTGTGTGAGACAGGTGGAGGGGAGCATATAGTTTATGGGGCTGACAAACCTATATTACACTATTTATAGTCACACTGCTCACCCTTGAATGAGAATAGGACTGTCTGTAGAACTGGCATCACCAAACTTGCAAGCCTCCCCATAAGGCAAGCATCGTATCTGGTGCTTGTATGCCTGTTTTCAAATAGTATATTGGTTACTTTTATCTCTTTCTGTAGAAGCCCATATCATTTTATTGACATGCATGCAATTACAACATCTACCTGTAAGCATCCACACAGTCAATGCAAAATTGTTCAGTGTAAAAGAAGAGGGAAACACAATTCCTCTTCTGATTCTCAGCCCTTTATAATCAGAGATGGGAGGTGGTGGTGGAGAGAGAAGAATATCTCCTAATGGCTAACTGTATAAATCCTGTCAATGCACAAGGTAGAAAGGAAGCTAGTTGTGTTGTCATTGTTCAGATGATATGCCTAGTGTTAAATACCCAGTCTCTTTTTTAAAAGAGGAAATCTATACATGGCTATGGCTTAATTCAGATTCCCTTGAGGTTTTGTGTAAATGTGATTTCCTGGTTGTGCTAACTTAGGGCCTTTCCACACTATACTGTTTATAGTGCTATTATTCCACTTTCAACATCCTATGGAATCCAGGGGTTTCAGTTTAGGGAGGCACATTTAGAATTCTCAGCCAGATAACTCTTTGGTAAACTACAAACTCCAGAATTCCACAGGATGTTTAAAGTGGAATAATAGCACTATAACACTATAACCCTTGTCTAAGTTATGTTGATCCATGGGATCTGATACTATTGGTGGATCCTGTTGTTTTGGAGTGTAAAATACATCCAATCTTATGCACTCACTGCACACACTTGGTGAAGAAAATGTTCTGGGAGGCATTATCCAGGATCTGTATATCATGACTTTTAAGAATGTAACCAGGTGCAAGATGTGCAGTTCCAAAAGAACATTTGCACATTTCAAAAAAATCAAGTCATGCAAATATTGTGCTGTAATCTCAGCTGTGCACTGAGCCCATCCCAGAGTCCACTGGAAATTTTACTCCTGTGATTGAATTTCTGCATGTCAAGACTGGAGTTAGGTGGAAATGGAGAGAGTTTGCAAGATACAGAAATTACATCTTGTGTCTGTGGTAGAATACGTGAATACTGCTCCAAGACTTGCAGTAGTTAACTACCTCTGTGCACTATGTTGTCTCTCTCCACCTCCTAAACTAGCCATCTTGTCTTCAGGTTCAGAGGAAGCTGCTGCACAAACTATATTCTGATTCAGGTGCCAGTCAGGCCAATGTGAAGATGTGAAATTTTGGAAAAAAGTACAGCACCCCTCATTAAACAGCCTTCTGCAAGAAGCAGAAGTCTAAAAATATTGTTGCTTGCTAGTGGAGGGAGAGCAGAAAGAGGTTTTGTTTAGCTTTCTGGATGTTTGGGAGGGAGGAGTTCCACAGGCTGGAGGCAGCCACTCTGAAGGCCTCTCTCCTGTTCTCAGCAAGGGTGCCTGTGATGGTGGAAGAAAAGCCTGCTGAGGATCTCAAAATTTGGGCATGTTCCTATGGAGAGAAATATAGTCTTTCACATAACCGGGACCTAAGTCCTCAAGATGCACCTGAATTAGCCTCTTGTAGAGACTGAACAGCAAGCCAGCATGGTGCAGTGTTTTGGATGCCTGGAAACCAGGGTTCGATTCCCTGCTCAGCCATGGAAACCCACTGGGTGGCCTTGGATGTATCACACACTGTTAGCCCCAGAAAACCCTATCATAGATTCACCTTAGGGTTGCCATAAATCAGAAATGACTTGAAGGCACCCAGCAACAAAAGTGACTGAACATCTAGAGCAGCCTTTCTTAACCTTTTTAACCCTAGAGGAACTCTTGAAATAATTTTCCGGTCTAAAGAAACCACTGCATAAAAATGGTAGGTCTCAGGGAACCCCTGCATAAAAATTATTATATCTATTGTTCAAAAATATTTATTTTTTTTCACCAGTCATGAGCTCTCATGGAACACCTAATGACTTCTTGTGGACTCCTAGGATTCCAGGAAACTCTGTTTGAGAAATCTTGCTCTAGAGCTTTTGGAGAAGAGTCAGACGGTGATGAACTACACCTTAAACAATTCATACTGGCACCATTGTTAACAAGGCATTTCCCCAAAGACACAAGGGAAGGCAAACAGTTTTTTAAACAAACAAACAAACAAACAAACACAGGTACCAGAAAACTGGGATCTCGCTTTGTAAATAGGGACTGCTGGATCATACGTTGTGACTTCACATCGGTAAGTGAAATCAGCTGTGTACATTTTAATTTGGATTCTGTTCTGGTATAGGCAGAGCTCCCTTAGCAGTCAAGTTAAATTCTCCAAGAAAGCTTGGGAACAAATAGAATCAGTATGTAAAGTTTGTCAAATGTCCTGGGATCATGGGATGAAAGGCTCTATTTAAATGTCACTTGTTGTTCTAAGTAGGCTTTCTTGCATGATTTGTCAAAATAATAAATATTTGTCTTAGTACAATGTGCTTCAACATCTCGATTTCTCCCTTTCATATTAATCTGAAACAAAGAGACAAAAATAACATTTTAAGCATCTGGCAGTGATAATTTAATTTATTTTATGATCATCTTCTTCTTTTTAGCTCCCAGGGATCTATTGTAAATAAAAGTCAGGAAAAAGACATGTGTGGTAGAATCATGAATGTTAATGAGTAATAGAGCAGCTTTGGTTGAAAAATAAAGCATAATTTTACAATAATCAAAGTTATATTGGATATATTGGATTTTTTAAAACAGAGGCGGGGTGGCTATTTGCTGGGGGTGCTTTGAGTGTGTTTTCCTGCATGGCAGGGGCTTGGATTCAATGGCTGTTGTGGTCTTTTTCAACTGTATGATTCTATGTTTCTGTATGCATGTATATGGATTGCCTATATCAAGGGGGTAGGGGTGGGTATGAATGACAATGGGCAGGTGGAAAAATTAAGTTCAATCTAGATAGACAAGCATAACACTCTGCCCTCTATTTGAAAGCAAACCTCAAATAGAAAAAAGGTCAAATGCTACGATTTTCTATGGGCAAAAGTGTGCCCCACACATAAGAATTCCCTTGAGGAAAAGAACTTAAAGAGAAGCCACAAGGAGTAATTTTACGTTTATGTATCTGTGGAACAAAGAGGTGAAGTATGTTAAACCAGTAGCTGTGAATTTTTCATAAATAAGAAATGTCTATAGCTGGGATTCAATATGGCTCAGGTGGTTCTACCTGCTTTGTGTTGAGGGGCTGTCTTAATATACATTATTACATTCTGCCACCTGATACTGGCCTATTTGGCATAAGGAAGAGTGGTATGGTGTCCATTTGTAGATTACTGTCATGGAGAAATCTGAAATCTGGTATGGAGTTATTTTAGATTGAGCTTAGAAAAGTTACTTTTTTGACCATCAGAAATCCCTAGCTGGCATGACTACCAACCATTAAAGGCTGGGAGTTTCTAGGAACTGTAGTCTCCAAAAGTAAATCTTATCTCTGATGTCAGCCACATTAAAGCTGACCAGTATACATTTAAAAGAACAGTCATAAGTTACTTTTAATAAGAAATCTAGATTTACTTGCATCATACTCTTTGGTCCCTTTTTTCCTTGACCATGATATCTCCCAAACACAGGAAAAAAATATTCGGTGCAAACAATAAAACAGAGTTTAAAAACTAAAACTAAAACTGTACATTCAAGCATACTCACATGAGAGGGGAAAAATATGGAATCATATCAACTCTTTTTTTCTAAGCCATTGGTGAATAGATGAGGCAAACTGAGCCTCTTGAGATAGAGAATTCTTCAGTTGGCCACTGCAGCAGATGCCATGCTCACTCCTTCTTTTTAAAGTAGAACCAGTTGAAGGTCAACTTGAGCTTAACTCTATTGCTTATACTACTATGTTACTTTTCCAAATTCTGGGTACATTGAATCCAAATTGTGGCAGTTTTATTTATGGCGGGAAGATAGGTGTGATAGCATGTTCATGCCCCGTAACAGATTGGAGGATTCATAGTTAGGAAGATGAGACAGAGCTTGAGTTTACAAAACCCTTCACTACATTCAGAGTTCTTATTTAAGTATTACTTTATCAAAGAAGTTCTAAGACACAGTGAATAGAGACAGTGACCTTCCTATGTCACAGTTCTAATTTTGTTCACTGAAAACACCTCACATAAAGGTCAGCCTCCACTAGTGAGGAAGGTGCTTGGGAACCTTTCTTCAGATAAGCGTAACACATACGCAAGTGAGAACTGGAGACAAAGAGATATTTGGATAAGCCCATTTGATGATGTCTTCCTGTGATGAACTGGTGATGGTTATTTAGCCAATGGAAAGCTGTTCAAGAATATGCTCATTCATAGTGAGAATCTCAGGAGACAGATGTACCAAATGTTTTCTTTGACAAGAACTGTTGGAGATTAGTTGAAAGTTGAGCAGGATCCTTTCTTAGTTACCTCCTGTTTGGCAGTTTTTCTTTTGTAAAGGAAGAGAAAACTTCCTTTAATGTATTCATGCAAATAATTCTTGAAACACATGCCTTTCTCAATGACTTAATGGAAGGAAAGTCCAAGGGATTTCTAAAGTAGGAAGAGATGGTCTATAATGACCATCATCCATCTTCCATCTTGCAGTCATAATGAAGGCAACCATTTCCTCCACCTTCCCCTGAACGTCTTTGGGAAAGATGTTAGGATTGTTCCAAGGGAATTATCACTCAGGAACTTGGGGGAGCTGCTGAAATGACAGTGAGGCGTACAGATCCTTCTCTCCTGCCATTTTTATCTAAGGACATTTTCTTTTTAGTTTTTCCAATGAAAAAATGGGAAACTTAGGGAATATTGGGGGGAAAAAGAAACTCAAAAGAAATATTTTCTTCTTTTGGAATGAGTGAAATGCTTTTTAAGGTCTTACACACTAAAAATGCCAGGAATTGCGTAATATGAAGATTGTATATAAGGAAACTGACAGAATGAGAGAACAATAATTCCTGTGGATACTGTAGAGACTCACAACCAAATTGCATTTTTGCACCTGATGGATATTGCCATCATGAGATTAAACATGACGGTGGGGAAGTGGTGTTACCCTGACTTCAGGGGTCCCGTGGGGGACACCTCAATGTGCTCCAAATAATGGGGAATGGGCATTAGCCAGAGTACAAGCTGTAGCACTACAAGAGGCAGGGTAACCCCGTAAACCCAATTTTTACGGGGTCAGACCAAGTCAAAAACCAAGCAAAATTGTCTAATAATTGTCTAATTGAGGGGAATTCACTCATGCATGCACACAAGATGCACACAATCACACGTTCACACAAGAGCTAGCTGAAAGAGAAAGGGAGGAAAAATTATAGAGAGGTTGAGGGATTTGGGGGGATTTATAATTACCTGTCCAGAAGTGAAGAGCAGAAATGTATTTTGGCTTAGGTAGGACCTAAGGGCAGTTCTCATTCAGGAGCCAAATGAACAGAGTGGCAGGTAGATCTTCAAGAGACTGCGCTGGGCCTCCTCAAATCAGGGGTATTTGTACCCTGAAAAGGGCTTGTGGCTGTGAAGGTTCCAGATGCAAGACAAAGGGAACCTGTTGTGGACAATGGGTCTTTTGCTTGTTGATGGGCTTAGTGTTTTGATCGACAAAGACATGATGAATGTTGTAATAGCTGTCTATTGTGGGTGCTGTGAGGACAGAGGAAAGAATCCAGGTGTGCAAGGGACGGATATCTGTCAATCAATGTCCTGGTGGGCTCCTCACAGTTGGATTCCGTGGAAAAGTCCAGCTTTTATTTAAGCCTATTATCCACAGGAATGATGTGTATTTGCCTGACAAATGACTCAGTCTTACCTGGAGGAATTTTTGAGTTGACCTGTCCTTCTCACATTTATAGTCAAATTCTTTCCCTTGCTCAGTTTGACGTCTCTGTCACCTTTCAGGCTTGAATTTGATATCAGAGCCAATAAAATGTGTTGCCAATTACATATGACGCCAATTAGGCATGGTGCCCATCCAAACCATAATGGTATTGGGGACCCCCAAAGCAGGGCCTTACAGCAGGTTTCACTGTTCGTGATGATAACACAGTTAGAGAGTTCAATAGTTCCAAAGTTAAGTTTTCAGATATGGAGCTAGCTTATCTTATAAGACTGTGGTGGAACAATATGGTCCAAATAATACACTGGCCATTTCCACATGCGGTGAGGGAATCGCTCCCTACCGCTACTCACTGGATCTTCTGGCGGTCCGGTCCGGTCCAGGAAGAGGCAGAGCAGTGCATGGTCATAGATCCGCACTGCTCTGGCATCCAAAATGGCGACTTCCGGTTGGTCGTGGGTCTCGACCAACCGCTGAAGCTCGCCAGCCTAAAGCCTGCCGTCCACAGATCGCAGGCTCGCATTGGTGTGAGCCTGCGAATCTGCACCAGAGAGCAGGCATGCAATGGCACGTGCCAGCATTTTGAAAGACTGGAAAAACCAGGTCTTTCAAAAACACGCTGGAGGACCACTTGAGGTCGATCCGGAGTGGACTGAGGTGCGGATCTAAGGTAAGTAGTCCAAACCCAGTCTGCTCCAAGGTGCAGACATCCTCCGTGGAGGACACACTGCACCGTTTTACTTACCCTGTGCGGAAATGGCCACTATTTTCTGTATCACAACATTTGTTATTTGTTTCCATTCTCTCCCTGGTATACTTCTTATAGAGCAAGATCAAGCTGCATGTGCTAAGGAGGCCTAAATGCCCTGAAGGCACCAAATACTATCCGATCTTGGAAGCTAAGCAGGGTTAGCCCTGGTTAGTACTTGGATGGGAGACCACCAATGAAGACCAGGTGTTGTAGGCTATATTTCAGAGGAAGGAACTGGCAAAACCACCTCTGACTATTCCTGGCATGAGAAAACCCTCTGAAATTCATGAGGCCACCATAAGTCAACAGGCAACTTGAAGGAACACAAGAGGACACGGACAAGACAAGGTAACATAGGGTGAAGCAGTTTGCAGTTTTCTTTTTAGTATGAGCTTTATTCACAATTCTGCGATTTGTTTTGTACAATTCTTGAACAAAACTAAGACTAATATTTCAAAATTTCATGAATATAGCAAACAATATGATTTATGCGAACTATGTAATGAATGAAACATTTTATGTTGATATAACAATAAAATAAATTTAGCTTTGATAAGCAATTAAATGTTGCATATATTTCCTTTTCCCTCTACGTTTCTTGCTGTTATCAGAAAATATGCCTGAAATTGTCCCCTTTCTCCAAGACCTCATAATTTGTGGAAATTTTGCATCTCTAATAAAACCTCTTTTTTTAAAAAAGGGCACTTTTCCTTTAAAAGAGAAGGTCCTGCTCTAGAAATACTTTAGTCACAAGGCTTAATCCACTCTTGAAAGTCCCGTCTTCCACCCTAGGCCCTGAAACGTTAAAAAAAAAAAATTGGCTGGGCCTAGTAGCACAAGTGAGAAGGTGCTATCACATTATGTCACACCCAGGTAATAAACAGACTTATATAGACTGAAAGTAATAATAATAAATGTGAAATAAACTGAAACATTGAACTCTGAGTGAAGTAGACTGAAATTACCTTGGAAAGTGACATCTCAGTTTTTTGGAGGAAAGCACGACATTTCACAGATAAAAACTTGGACATGCGTGGCCAAGCAACATTAGAGTGTAGTCAAGTCACAAAAAGTTATTAGTAAACAGAAACACAAAAGCTTGGAGAGACGACGCAGTTTGCTTCTGCTTAATCCTATGGGGAAAGGAAAGATTCTGCCGTCTCTATTGCTCCCTGCTGAGTTAATTGAGTGTAAACTACTTTTGCATTTTGAACCCAGGCCCTATCACACCGCATCATTATAGTGCTATTATTCCAGTTTAACTTGTAGTATGTAATCCCAGGATTTGCAGTTTAGGGAGGAGCATTTAGAATTCTCAATCAGAGAGCTTTTGGGCCTCACTAAACTACAAATCCCAGAATTCCATAGAATGTTTCCATGGCAGTTAAAGTGGAATAATCATGCTGTAGTACTGTGATAGGGCCCTCAGTGTGCTCCAGTATCTGGAGTGAGCTGAGGATAAAGGGGGAAAGTGGGAGGAGGTCAGAGAAACTGGGATGGGAAAAAGTGGGACAGCAGAGGATTAGTCAGGATTGTCCCTGCCAAATTGGGACAGTTGGAAGATATGATATAGACGTAAATATGAGTTTTTAGTGTATTCATATTCAATGACTGGACCTCAGAGAGTGGTAATAGAAGAGACAGAATGGGGGCAGTTCTGTCACTTGCCGGGTTCCTTTTCCTTAAATGGGAGAATGTTCTTTACTAGGTTTTATGAATACTAATTAATAAAGGATGAGTAATATGTTTTGCTCACAGGTATTCTTATCCCATCCAAATTAAGGTGTTGTTTTTGGTGAGTGTGGGGACTGCAGATTTCATTTCAGCATTTGTAACCTGAAGTTTTTGGGCATATTTTGCCTTTTAGAATGTGTTCCTCACCATCACAGTGACTGAAAAATTCTATTCATGCCCTCTATTATTTCATTATATTTGCAGTGTCTAGGGTTGTCTGCTTTTAAAAGCAGGATATTCACCCAAATGGTCTTACAGTAAAAGAGTGAATTGGGTACCTTATTACACGTGGCAGGCAGATACATAACCAGTATACCGAGACAAAAATTAAAATCACGTCTGGAAAGACAATTATGGAAGGCTGAGTTGTTTTCCTTTGCTGAGGAACTGCATTCTGGAAAATCTAGCATTAGTAAGTCATAAATCATTACAAAGCAAAGTAACACACAGTTCCCTTCCTTTTTTTCGTTTCAACCACTTGAAACAGTGTGTGTTAATATTGGTGCCAGGCTGTGGCAGGAGATTAGAAAGCAAACATACTAGGCTCAATCCAGTTAAGACTGAGCTGCTGTTAATAGGTGGTTACTCTGTTTGAATGAGTGATTTTCAATGAGTTCTGGAGGGAGCTGCACTCCCTCTACAGTAGCAGCATTGTGGCTTGGGCAGACTTGACATCCATTATTAGAGGCCCAAGTGGCCTTGATGGACAGGAATGCCTTTTATCAGTTTAGGCTGGTATCTCAATTATGACTCTATCTGGATGTCAGCAGCTAGAAGGCTGACGGTCTCCCATCTGGATTACTATAATATGTAGCAGCCTTTGAAGAGACAGAAACTATAGCTGGTGTAGAATGTGAAAGCAGGGTTGTTAATTGGGATTAGGTGCTATGAACATGCGTTGCTCCTTTCTCATCTGTGTGGGCTATACATATACCAGCCCTATACCAGGTCGTACACAACTCTGGACCTCAATACCCAAAGGAATACTGCTTTCCGTTTTGTACCTGCTCTTGCTTTATGGTCATTAGTTAGTGGCATTTCTGTGAGTCTCATCTCCGTTTGAAATTTAGAAGGAAAAAAACTTTTAAGCAAAAGCCCCATATTTGTAGGCGTCCCCACCCTATGAGAGACTCAACTTGCACCCTTTTTCATGACTTTTTGGTGCCAAGCTAAGATATTTTTTATTCTCATGGAGTTAACACCATTTTAATCAGCACATTAATATCATTCTGTTATCAGTGTCTGTTGATGATGCTTACATTTATTGATTTTTGCTTTAGCTTGATGTGATTGGATTTTACTGGTGATGACATTTGCTTTGTCCTTTTATGCTGTATATGGGTTTTATTGTTAATAGCAGTATTTTTATTGTTTTAGTTGTGTTTTACATTTGATTTTGCAATTTTGCTTAGAGAAAGTAATGACTGTGAAGTGTGTGTGTGTATGAATGTATATATAAAATAATAAATAGCCCACAGAAACAAATGCTTTCCTTTCATTAGATATGGTGGAGGGTGTCATGCATGTGGCGACAACACAATTACAGTCTTTCTTAGATGAAACGGATTACCTGGACCCATTCCATTCTGGGTTCAGTCCTGATTATAGGATAGAAACAGCCTTGGTCACCTTGATGGATGACCTACACCAGGAGGTGGCTGGGGGAGTGGGTCCCAATTGCTCCTCCTGCATCTTTCAGTGGCATTTGATATCATTGGCCATGATATTCTTCTGGGATGTCTGGCCGATAGGGAAATTGGGGGCATTGCATTGCAGTGGTTCTGGTTTTTCTTGGATGAACATTCCTGGAAGACGGTGCTGGGAAAATGTTGTTCAGCCTTTTGGCCATTAGCTTGTGGTCAATGCTGTCCCCTATGCTTTTAAACATCTGCATGAAGCCAGTGGGAGAGGTCATCCAGAGCTTAGGGACTGAGTGCCATCAGAATGCTGATGATACCCAACTCTATCTCTCCTTTACCACTGATGTCAAGGAGGTTGTGGTAGTACTGAATCATTGTCTAGATGCAGTGAAGTAGTGGAAATGGGAGAATATACTGAAGCTTAATCCAAACAAGATGGTCAGTGCTACTAGTCAGTAGGAAAACCAACCTGTGATTGGGATCACAGCCTGTTTGGTCCCTCTGAAGAACAGGTTCATAGCTTGGGGGTGCTCTGGGACCCAGAGCTGCTCCTGGTCAGGTATATCTTTGCCCGACTTCAGCTGGTGCATGAGTTGTGCCCTTTCTTAGGAAAGGCAGATTTGGCTGCAGTGGTGAATGTCTTAGTTAGCTCTCAGACTACTGTAACGTGCTGTACATGGGACTATACTTGAAAAGTGTTTGGAAGCTGCAGCTAGTGCAAAATGCAGCAGCCACACTGGTGCCAGGTATGCATTTTAGAGATCACTAGTCATGCAAGAACTACACTTGATTTCCGTTCAAAGTGCCGGTGCTTGACCTACAAAGCTCTAAATGACTTTAGGCCAAGGTATCTGAAAGACCACTTCCTCTCATTTGAACCTGCCAGAAATCAGATCTCAGGAGGCCCTGTTGCATGTCCCAACACCTTGTGCTGCTAGGTTGGTGGGTATATTTAACAGGGCTTTTTCTGTAACCTCACCTCACCTGTGGAACTCTCTACCCAAGGGGTTTAGGTTGGCCTCATCTTTTTTAAGTTTCCAGCAGGCAGCCAAAACAGTGCTGTTCTGCATGGCATTTGATTTTTGAAACTGTTTCAATGATTTTAAAGCTGGATTCTAGGGCTGTTTTTTGACTACTTTTAGGTATTTCTAAAGAGCATTTTAATGTGTTTTTAAAATGTTTTTATTTTTGTATTGTTTTAATTGGCTTTTATTTGCTCTGGGAGCCTCTGTTGGGAGTAATACAGAAATACTTTAAATAAATAAAAAATAAAAAATGCATTCTGCAGCTAAGAAATAATGACATTTTTTAAATCTTTAGAATCTAAATATCTTCAAACAATTTTTAAAAGAAATCTCTGGCAGGGCAGAGGCTGCCAAACTTGCAGCATACCAAACTCCTTTTTTCTTTTTTTTTTTGCTTAGTAAAGTATTTGGTATTGTGAGTAATGCACTAAACAGCTGACCTCATGAAAATTTCCTGTTGAGACTTGAAGAAAGCCTGACTCTATTGTTAGCGATTTAAACACACACACACACACACACACACACACACACACATGACCTCTGAATGATAAAGCATATGTCATAATGTTCCTAGCTTCTAAGATCCTGAAATGACTGTTATGAAATATTCTTTGATCTTGCACTTTTGGATGTAGTCTTCTGACCACTTTTGTCTTGAAAACCTTGATTCTTCTTCATGGTTTCTGTGACTCACACATAAAGGATTTCTTGCCCATGTGCAGTCCATGCTCTGAACCTTCCAGAGTGGAGCCAACATAGTTTGGTGAGAGTTTTGCTCTCTCACTGTTGGTTCCCTCCCATTTATTTCAGTTCTTTTTTATTCACCACTGAGTTACCAGTGCTCCTGAATTTATTTTAAATGTCAGTCCTCAACTTTTCTAAGACTTGCCTTCTTGTTCTTCTTGTTAATAGTTACTCTAATTTCATGTTCCTCTTGTAAACTACCTTCCTCCCCACGCTTTTTTTCTTAATAAGTTAGTGGTCACATCAGTTTGAGTGCACATGGGCTCAAAGTTTGAAAAGTGTGCCTCCTACGTTGCTAGTGGGAATCTTGAGTGCTTGCTCTGTTTAGTGGAAAGGCACAGTGTGGGGAGTTGTAAACACTACTTCTCATTTGTTCCTCACTCTGCAAAAATAGAGCAACTTGTCTGCACACTTTTCATACAGAAAGATGGGAGGACTCCAACTTTCTATCTGAAACTAATTCTCTGCTATTGGCCTCATTAAGCCATCAATTGTTGTTCACCAACTTTGGCAGCTGTTATTGGTGGAGGATACACTCATATCAACTTAGGCACAAGCTGACTTCAATTCCAGCCCCTTTGCTAAGATGGTATGAGATGCCACTGATTTGGCACTGATACCAGGTCACATTGTATTGATGGAAACTTTCACATCCTTGGTTAAAGATCAGAAACAGCATAATAAAAAGCAAGAGACCATGCCAAAGATCCAAACAAGACTTTAGCCATTTCCTCACTGCACCGTTATAGTGCTATTATATTCCACGTTCAACATCCTATGGAATCCTGGGGTGTACAGTTCAGGGAGGGGCCTTTAGAATTCTCATCCAGAAAGCTCTTTGGCCTCAGTAAACGTCAAACCCCAGAATTCCACAGGATGTTGAAATATATAATAATAGCACTATAACAGTGTACTAGAGAAATGGCCTTTGAAAGACTTGAAACTCAAACTCAAGAGTTTAGTGGTTGTCTTTTATATTGAGGATGGTACTGATGAGAAAGAAAAGAAAACAGCTTTGTCATTCAAACATTCATTTAGATACTTGGAGCTAATATATATTTTTTATTATTATAATAGTTACATAGTAAATAACAATTATTATTTGGTTCCAGGTAATAGCTACACAAATTGTGAATGTAACAACATATAACAAAATAGTGTACTCAGTACATAAATAAACAAGAAAAATACAGGATTAACTCCAGTAAAAGTATAACTCTCTCTTACCTGACTCAATCTCTAAAAGCTATGACAAAGGGATTCCCCCATTTCTCATCAAAACATGTAATTAAATCTTCCCATTGTTTTTTTTAAATTATCTAATGATTTGTCTTTCAATAACATTGTCAACTTATCCATTTCCAATAATTCATAAATCTACATAATCCACAAATCTATAGTAGGAGCCTCTTCTTTTTTCCATGCTTTAGCAAAAAGAATACTAGCCTTAGTTATCGAACTGAGTACAATTTTCTTATTTCTTTTCTTGATGTAGCTCTCCATGGCATTGAACATATTTAATAGATACAATTCTGGTTTCATAGAGAAGCTCTTCTCTACAATTTTTGTGATTTGTGATATTTTGTGATATGGAGAGTTTTCCAATTTTTTTTTTTTTGCTTTTTTACAATTCCACCAACAGGGGTAAAACAATCCTCTCTCAAATTTACATTTCCATTAATTCTCATTCTCTCCTTTATAGATCTTAGCAATTTTTAATGGAGTTAGGTGCCATCTATATAGCATCTTATAATAGTTTTCTTTTAGTGATTGGCAAGCTGAGAAGTTCAAATCTTTCTAGGACTGTAACCAATAATCTAACTGAAGGGGACATCCAATATCCTGAGCCCACTTTATGAAACTTCGACAGATCCACCAATTGTAAAAAGCTTCTTGTGGAGAAACCCATAATAACATTTGAGGACACAGCCAGTATTTCTATTTCGCCCAATTTTTAAAAAGTGAGTTTCTTATGGAATGTTCACAAAATTCTTTATCGGTGTGTTTCTTAAGGTACCATATGTAAGAATGCCAACCGTAATCCTTCTAGGAGCAGCAATCTCTTATTATCTAGTTTAATCCAATCAGTTATCCAGGTTAGGGCATTAGCATGAGCATAGAATTGTAAATCAGGGAGTTCTAGCCTCCTCTTACTCTAAGATCTGCCATTAGATTCCATTTTATTTTTGGCTTTTTCCCAGCCCAGATAAATTTAGGTAAGTCTTGTTTCCATTGGTTAAAAATAACTCACTTGACTATAATCGGAATATTTTGAAAAAGGAAGTTCATTTTTGGCAATATATTCATTTTTATGGCCATGATTTTCCCTAATAGTGATAGTTTTAATTTATTCCAAGATATTAATTCTTTTTTAATTTCTTTCCAGATTTTAACATAATTGTTTTCATATAAATCCCAATTATTCTTAGTAAGCCAGATGCCTAAACATTTAGTTTTCTTGTCTTGAGTTTCAATTCTTCTTCTTCTGTAGATAAATTTTTAGTCGATATTACTGATTTTTCCTGATTAATTTTAAATCTCGCCACCTGGACAAACTCTCTCAAGATCTGAGTAAGAACATCTATAGAGTCAATAGGATTTTCTAAGATTAAGACAAAGTCATCCACATATGCCTGAAGCTCAAATATCATATTTTTAAGCATTTTATATCTTTTTCATTCCTTATTGCATTATTCAATATTTCAATTATGATTGGAAAGAGAAGAGGCGAGAGCAGACAGCCTTGTCTAGTTCCTTTTTTGACTTTACAGGGTTTAGTTCTCTCAGAATTAACAAATATGTGGGCCTCTTGTTTAGAATAAATTGCTTTTATCCATTTAATAAAATTATTTCCAATATTCATCTTTTGAAGAACTTCAATCATACATTGCCGGGAAACGTTATCAAATGCTTTTTCAGAATCTAAAAATAGAAGTCCCAATTTCTTTATCTTGGTGAGATTTGTAATTTTGAATTGTATTTATCAGTGTTCGAACATTATCTCTCAGTTGGTGGCCTGGCAAGAAACCCTGGTTGATCTTCATAAATCCAGTCAATGAGAATTTTTAAAAAATCTTTCAGCCAAAATTGCAGTAAATATTTTATAATCTTGATTTAACAATGAAATTGGTCTATAACTTTGTGGATTTGTCAGGTCTCTTCCTTCTTTGGGAATCAACATAACATTTGCAGTCCTCTAAGATTGGGGTTTTTCTCTGTTCACAACCTGGTTTAAAGTTTCATACAATGGCAGAATGAACTCTTTCTGAAACGTTTTATAGAAGGCAGCTGAGACTCCATCAGATACTGGGACCTTCCCTAGTTTAGCCATTTGAACTGCCTCAGATATTTCTTCTATTATTTTAGGTGGATTTAATCTGACCTTTTATTTGTCTATTAGTTGTATAATATCAGCTTTCTGTAAGTATTCTTCTATTTTACGTTGTTGGGTATCTTGCTGTTGATCATCTGCATATGATTTAGAGTAATATTGATAAAAAGCTTGTTTAATTCTTTCTTGTTGAGTGGTGATTTCTTCTTCCACTTTAATTTTGGTGATTGTCCTCTTTTCTTTCTCTTTCCTCAGTCTATACGAGAGCCATTTGCCTGATTTGTTAGCAGAATCAAAATGTTTTTGTTTAAGATATTTAATCTTTTTTTTCTCATTGTATGTCAAAAAGTGATGTAATCTGGTCTTTCAAA
This sequence comes from Ctenosaura bakeri, assembly GCA_948474755.1. NCBI lineage: Eukaryota > Metazoa > Chordata > Lepidosauria > Squamata > Iguanidae > Ctenosaura > Ctenosaura bakeri. Next base: position 228,837 of record CAOLHI010001264.1, read on the forward strand.
GTTTTTATTCCACTCCCTAATCTAATATTAGAGGGGGACTTTTAATTTTTTTCTTCTCTTTCCTTAATTTCTGATAGAATTTGGTTTTCTTTCTCTGATCTTTGCTTCCCAGCTTCATATTCCAATTGCATAATTATTCCATGTATAAATGCTTTTGCTGCATCCCATACTACGCTGATTGGTGTTTCTTTATTCATGTTTTCTTGAAAGTATAAGTTCAGTTGATGTTTTATCTTTTGGATTGTTTTCTCATCATTAAACATGTTATCTTTACATCTCCAAAGATATTCTGACTTCTGATTCTCTAAACAAAGCTAATTCAGAATATGTTCTGACATTGTTTGAAGGAGAATTTCTATCCTTTTTTTTTACAAATCTCAAAAGTGTTTTTGAAGACATTTGAAAACATATCAGTTCTACACCATTACTTGTGTCAGTGTGAAAAACAGGTAAAATCTTTTTCACTCCCTTTTTTATACCTCCAGATATCCTAGAATCATAGAATCATAGAGTTGGAAGAGACCACAGGGGCCATCCAGTCCGACTCCCTGCTATGCAGGAACACACATCAAAGCACTCCGAACAGATGGCCATCCAGCCTCTGCTTAAAAGGCTTGAAAGAAAGAGACTGCACCACACTCCAAGGCAGCATTTTCCACTGCCAGACAGCTCTGACCGTCAGGAAGTTCTTCCTGAGGTTCAGGTGGAATCTCCTTTCCTGCAATTTGAATTCATTACTCCTTGTTCTACTCTTTGGAGCAGTGGAAAACAAGCCTGCTTCCATATGACATCCCTTCAAATATTTAAACATGGCTATCATGTCCCCTCTTAACCTTCTCTTCTGCAGACTAAACATACCTAGCTCCCTAAGCCGCTCCTCATAGTGCATGGCTTCCAGGCCTCTCACCGTTTTGGTCACCCTCCTCTGGACACGGTCCAGCTTGTTGATATCCTTCTTGTATTGAGATGCCCAGAACTGGACACAGTATTCCAAATGAGGTCTAACCAAAGCAGAATAGAGTGATACCATTACCTCCTTTGATCTAGACACCATACTCCTATTAATGCAACCAAGAATCGTGTTGGCTTTCTTGGCTATGACATCATACTGCTAACTCATGTTCAACTTGTGAACTATCAAGACTCCTAGATCCTTTTCATACTTACTGCTATCCAGCCACGTGTCCCCCATCCTATATTTGAGCATTCCATTTTTTTCTGCCTAAGTGCAGGACCTTACATTTCTCTCTGTTGAAATTCATTTTGCTAGCTTTGGCCCAGCTCTCCAATCTGACAAGGTCATTTTGAATTTTGACCCTGACCTCTGGTGTATTAGCAGCCCCTCCCAATTTGTAGCCTTTCTGCACTACACTGTTATAGTGCTATTATTCTGTAATCTCAGGTATGGCTCCCCGGGTGGGGCCCCCCAGATATCACTTTGATATCATCTAATTCGGCCTTAGCTGGACCTGCTCCCAGTCACCTCACTCCATGTGTTTGTGAGTTCTCCGGACAAGCACAGACATGAGTGTGGCCACTAATTGCTTTCACATTCCAGACTCTTTTGAGGCCAGCAACCTAAGCTTTGCTCCCAGCTTCAGGGAACTTCCATGTGTACATTTCACAATAGCTGTGCAGCTCTCAGCAGAGCCGGCCCGGTAAACAAGTCATTTACATATTGGCTACTATTGTCATCAAGGATTAAGCTCATCATGGTAAATTTGACCTTTCTAAACCATATGTCCAGTGCCAAAACTCCTTTTGTTCTCACCTGGCTTGCCATAGCCGAGAGGCACGAAGTCCCCTATAAAAACCCCTCACTTTCAAATGGTCTTCGGACTACCTTGGACTGCTATCCTGCCCTGCTGCTGGCCATCTAAGGAAACTCCCCTCAGCCAGACATGCTGAGCTTTCTTCTTCTGAACCCCATCTCTCCATTTCTCCAGGACAACGAGACCAGGTGTCGTATTACCTGCCCTTACGCTCTCTGCTTCCCTTTTCCTAGTTAGCTAGTATGTGTGTGTGCTATTTATTTTCTGTTGTTTTTCAATAAAACTGTTATTTTTGGTTACTTTGAAACTTGTGAGCCTATTCCCTGACCTGAAGCTGTAGACATTGGGTTTTAAGATCCTTGCAAAATTACCCTGCCTCTTGCTAGCCAAAAGAGTGGTTCAGCTAATTTTCCCCAATTGGTATTTTATTTGGCAATCTGGGCCAAGATAAAGATGTTGAATAGCACTGGGCCCAGGACAGAACCCTGTGGCACTCCACTAGTCACTTCTCTCCACTTTGAAAAGCAGCCATTGGTGAGCACCCTTTGGGTTCATTTGGTCAACCAATTACACCTAACAGTAGTCCTGTCTAGCCTGGATTTTACTAGGTTCTTTGCAAGAATGTCATAGGGAACTTTGTCTCTCTCTCTTTTAATTTATTTATTTACAATTCTATATAAAATGTATTTAACAGAAGAAAAAAATATGTATAAAGTTACAGGCAAGAATGTAAGATCATTCATTCAAAATAATGAGAAAATAAAAATACTGTATCTCCTTAATCATCTTAGATTGTTAATTTCTTATCTATCAAAATGTCACACAGTTCTAGATAGTTCCAAATTCTATTGAGTTGTTCACCTTAAATCCATAAAAATCTATATAAACCTATACAGAGAGAAAGGACAGAAAAGAAGAAGAAGAAGAAGAAGAGAAAAGAGAGAGAGAAAAGATTACTATATCTATGTATCTATTACTATTAGTCTTCCCCATTCCTGATCAACTTTTATCATATTTTGGTTATTTAACAAACAAGTTAGTTTATCTATTTGGTTCATATCAAATATTTTTAAGATCCAATCTTCGATAGTTGGATTGACTTTCTCTTTCCAGTTCCTGGCATATACTAATCTTGCAGCTGTTACAAAATACATGAAGATTCTAATATTATATTGTTAAGAGATTTCAATTCCTTTCATTGTTATCAGCTTCGGCTGATACGCCAGCTGCGCCCCTTCCTATAGCTGGAACACCTAAAAACAGTGGTGCATGCGCTGGTAACTTCACGGCTTGACTTCTGCAATGCGCTCTACATAGGGCTACCCATGTGCTTAGTCCGGAAACTTCAATTAGTTCAAAATATGGCAGCCAGGTTGGTCACTGGTAGACCTAAAAGTGACCACATAACACCAATTCTGAAGTCGTTACATTGGCTGCCTATTAGTTTCTGGGCACAGTACAAGGTGTTGGTTATTACCTTTAAAGCCCTTCATGGCTTGGGGCCAGACTACCTGTGGGATCGCCTTCTCCCATATAATCCGCCCCACACATTAAGGTCCTCTGGGAAGAACTTACTGCAACCAGTCAGAACTAGGTTGGCTGCAGTTACCCAGAGGACCTTTTCTTCTATCGCTCCCAAGCTATGGAATGGCCTGCCGGAGGAGACCCGGCATATTACCAGTCTTAACTGCTTTAAAAAAGCAGTCAAGACTGATCTGTTCCGATAGACCTTCCAAGACTAGTACTTCCACTGCTTCCCACCAATTGTCCTGCTGTTCTTTTAATAGTTAATTAATTGTTAATTGTTATGTGTTTTAGGGGGTTGGTTTTAGCTGGGTTGGTGGGTGGGGAGGATTGGGTATGTTTTTAATGTCTTTTAATGTATTTTAATGAATAATGTATTTCATGCTGTTCACCACCTCAATCCATGTGGAGAGGCGGGATACAAATAAATTTTTTATTATTATTATCATTATCAAATTTTTATTATTATTATTATTATTATTATTATTATTATTATTATTATTATTATTATTCAGGGAAAATACAGGGAACTTTGTCAAAGGCCTTACTGAAATCAAGATATGCTGTGTCCACAGCATTCCCCTTCATCTATCAAGCTTGTAGGATTAAGATTAGTCTGGCACGATTTATTTTTGAGAAATCCATGTTGACTTTTAGTGATTATGGCATTGCTTTCTAAGTAATTACAAACTGACTGTTTAATTATCTGCTCTAGGATCTTTCCTGGTATTGATTTCAGGCTGTCAGGCAGTGGAATATGCTGCCTCAGAGTGTGGTAGAGTCTCCTTCTTTGGAGGTTTTTAAGTAGAGGCTGGATGGTCATCTGTTGGGAATGCTTTGATGGGTGTCCTGCATAGCAGGGGGTTGGACTCGATGGCCCCTGGGGTCTCTTCCAACTCTATGATTCTATGATTGGGCAATAATTATTTGGGTCCTCTTTTTTTCCCTTCTTGAAGATGGGGACAACATTTGCCCTCCTCCAGTCTGCTGGGACTTCTCCTGTTCTCCAAGAATTCTCAAAGATTATTGTGAATGATTCTGAAACAACTTCTGTCAGTTCTTTTAATATCCTTGGAGGTAATTCATCTCGCCTTGAAGACTTGAATTAATCTAGTTTAGCTAGGTATTCCTGTACTACTGCTCTACCTATTCTGTGCTGCATTTCCCCTCTCCCCTTCCGCACCAGCTCCCCATCCCCCAGGTTGAGTAATTCTATCCTTTTGGGAGAAAACGGAGGCAAAGAAGGTGTTGAGTAGTTCTGCCTTCTCTCTTCCCCCCATTAGTAATTGGCCATCTTCTCCAGGCAGCGACCCTGTCATTTCCTTGTTTTTCCTTTTGCTGCGGACATATCTAAAAAAGCCCTTTTTATTATTTTTAATGTCTCTGGTAAGCCTGAGTTCATTTTGTGCTTTAGCTTTTCTGACCTTCCCCCTACATATCCTGGCTATTTGCTTGAATTTGTCTTTGGTGGTTTCACCATTCATCCATTTCCTGTACATGTTTCTTTTAACACTTAGTTCAGCTGAGAGTTCTTTCGTCAACCATTCCAGTTTCTTTAGACATCTGCCATTTTAACTCCTTATTGGCACAGTTTTCAATTGTGCCTTCAATATCTCACTTTTAAGAAACTCCCATCCGTCATGAACTCCTTTTTCTTTCAGTATTCTTGACTATGGAATTTCGGAAAGTAACTCCATAAGTTTACAGAACTCGGCTTTTTTAAAGTCTAAAATGCGTGTCTGGCTACGCTTGGCTTCTCCTTCCCACTGGATGACAAATTCCAATAGAGCATGGTCACTCCCCTCTAAGGATCCCATCACCTCCACCTCATCAACAAGGTCATCCCTGTTGGTCAGGATCAGCTCTAAAATAGTCAATCCCCTTGTCACTTCTTCCACCTTCTGGACCATGAAATTGTCTGCAAGGCAAGTGTGATAGATGATACCTCTGAAATCGAGGAGCAACTGATTGTGTCAAGAACTGAGCCAGTGAGTGAGCAAATTAACTTGCAAACATCCCCCTGACTAGAAGGTCAAGCAGAAACAGAGTTGCCCTGGCCAGCTTATGATGGAGAGGGAACCAGTAGTGATTCAGAGGAGTTATAGCCACCTGTGCTCATCAGCCCTCAGTCATGAAGAAGGCTGAAATGGACTGCTGAGAGGGAGGCTGCATGGACTAGGTTGAAGAAACCATAACAAGCAGCACATGTTCACAGTGGATATTTAAGTCTGCCGGCGTGGCTGCTCTTTACTTGCAGCAAATTACTAGCAAGTCCGCATGGCCTTCATGTCTCCTGCTCCCTGAAACCCTCCAGACAGATCTCTGCCTCCTGGACCTTAGGACTGGACCTTGACTTGGCTTGACCTGCATTTTTCCTTGTGTTTGGTGAATTTGGACTCTCCCTGTAAGTATTCCTGACCTCCTTTTGCTGGCTGAGGCTTGGCAGGGAGAGAATCCTGACAGGAAGCAAGGAACCTGATGGACCTTGTGGTCTTGGTAGAGTTTGACTGCCAACATATATCAGGATAGTTGAAACCTCTCATTACTACTGCATCTCTCCTTTTTGAACGTGTAGTTATCTGCTCTAGGATGGCATCATCCAAGTCCTCAGGCTGGCCTGGAGGCCTGTAGCAAACCCCCACAATCACATCCCTGTTGTTTCTCACTCCCTTAATTCTTACCCAGATGTTCTCAACCTGGCTGGTGAAAACATCCTTGATATATAAGGCTACTCCTCCTCTTTTCTTGTTTGGCCTGTTTCTGCAAAATATACCCCCCTGCAAAATATAACCCCCTATTCTTATATTCCAATAATGAGATTCATCCCACCAGGTTTCAGTGATGCCTGTTAAATCATATTTATTTTGTTGTATTAAGAGTTCATCTTGCTTATTTCCCATGTTCAATCAGACCATAATAAGTGGTATTGTTTAGAAAGTTTTTAGGAAGTTTCCCTTGGGACCTCTTTATTTCTTTTTGGGATTTCCTATCTAAGATCAGATCAATGATGGTGTTCCAATCCCCCATCATGATAATTTTCTCATAGTGATGATCAACAAGGGTTTCAAAAAGGTTCTCAAAAAAAAATTGTTTTATTATCTTTAGGGGTATAGACGCCCACTAACAGAACTTTCTTGTCTCGTATTCTGAATTCCACTGCAATGTTGTAGCCAGAAGTGTCATGGCATACTTCTTTTGGCACCAGATGTTTATTTATATATAACACAACCCCTTTCTTTTTCTGCCTATTTTCAGAGACAAAGCATTCTCCCAGTTTTGGATTATTCAGATATTTAATATCTGATTGTTTGGCATGAGTTTCTTGCAAACTGATAATATCTAACTTCTGCTTCTTTAGATAGTGAGCTAATACTGAGCCATGGAAACAAGCTTTTGTCTTCATGGTTTCTAGTGTCCATCCTGGAATGCTTGTAGCCATGCTGCCATATCATCAAAGAGGTGTTGTACATACCATTGCAACTGGAAGGAGAGATTTTTTGAGAAATAAGCCTACAAATTACAAATTAACTGCCCAACCCTTGGTTAGACAGATGGTCATTCTGAACACTACCATAGCCATTGTTCATGGCCTCATTCCCAAGAATACTGTCCTTACTCCTATTATTTTCATTTCCAAGCAATCAGGTCAGGAATTTAACAGTAGAAGTATATGAGGTGGATATCTAACATTGCCCTTTAATAATTGGAAGAGAAGGTCTTCTAAACAATGAGGGAGGATTTGGGAAGATATTCTGAAATTAACAGTCCCTACTATCAACCTTGGTTGTAAGTGGAACTACTTCTACTATTGACTCTGGAATAGATCTTGTTCATTGTGCTTTTGTCCAGTACAAGTGCCTTTGACATCCTCACAACTAACTGATGCAATCTTTTCTTCTATTCCCATGAAGTCACAGTTACCGTGCTACTTCTGTGTAGCATGAAACCTAGATAATGCATGTCCAAGTTTCTGTTATAGCTATACAACATTCTCAGATGTCTCTGGACTGGAACCAGCCCAGATATATAAGTAAGGCCTAATACATACCTGGTACTCCATCGTCATAGCAACCAATACTTAGTTTAATATCTGTTTCCACTACTATGACTAATTTTATGGTCTCAGCTACTTCTGCACTTTATATGTTAGCCACAAGAGGGGCACAAGTAAAAGATCCAAATCTCATTTGTCCTCTCCAAAGAAAAAATAAGGTGGTGACTCTGACTTTTAATCACCATCTTGGTTGCTATACCAGCAAACCTCCTCTTCTGTTGCTGCGGTAGTAGTCACCTAACATCTCCAAGTCACAATGTTAAACCATTTGTTGACCAGTTAATTCACAATGCAACCACAGTAGGTCTTGAAGTTCAAAACTCAATGGGAGAAGTGACAGATAATGGATTCAAAATGTTACAGATACATTTTGCAGTGCTAATGGCAATTCTGAGGCTGCTTTCTCCTTTATATGTTCATAAATTTTGGCAGATGTCCTCCATGGTTCCCCCTACCTCTGGTAAAACTAGTCATCTTTACTGAGCAGATGACAAAGGCTATGCTTTGCTTTTTATATACATGCTCCTAATTCAAATATACCAAATGAAGCACAAAGTTAAGTCCCAAATGACAATGATGGGAAAAAGCTCAATGTTATGGAACACTGATCTTTTCCATGGCTACATCTTCTCTGTGCATACTGAACTATCATGTCTTCATGTCAGCATCTCAGCATTATCTCTGAGAGGGTAACATGCTTTTTCTAATTTGTTGAACAAACAGAAGCAGTTGGTATTTTCTATCTAAATGAGGTCCACGGACTAGCCAGCCAGCAAATTAATACAGCCCAGCATCTGGTGGACCATGAAGCTAAATCTCTAGGTAGATCTTTGTTGTCATGCATGGGTTCTGTGGTCTTTCTCCAGATGTTTGGTTCACTGTTGAGGACTTTGTCCTTGACAAAGAGGGTTTCTTCAGTTCAAAGATGGATGACAAACTTTATCATAATAACAAGAGCAGCATCTAAAGATCATTCCCTAGTCCTCTACCTCTCAGTACTGTTCATGGCCAAAAAGGTCACATGGCCAATAGTTACATCACTGGTACAAATTTCATGTTTATAAATCACCCAGACCATCCTTTCAAGCATAGTCTTCCACTCATAGGTCCTATAGACAGGGGAGTATAAATCCCACTTTGAACACAATCATTCCAACATTTTAAAGTGGAGGCATTGACTGTTTCCATCCCATGGCCATCACTGAATGCTGTTTCCCAGACAGGCTATAGACTCATTTTATCATCATGGGAGCAAGGAGGAATTACATCAGACACATGTGTGATATTCATTGCACAGATTGAAAGAGGTCTAAACTTTATCGCATAAGACACTTCGTGCATTGCCAATTTCATGCTCCTTTTCTGAGATTTCAGATCTATTTTCCAATACAGCAATTAAGATATATTGTATAAATGTTGACTCCAAATGAGTGGGGCTTCTAGGCCAGATACTTCCTAGTACCGGAGAGCAATGGTGGACTGTGACACATTGTGGACATCAGGGAAATAGCCCTTATATTCATGTAAAGAAGCTTCGCATAGTTACCATTTAATCCATCCGTCCATCCATCCATCCATCTATGTCTGATTTAGAGACCTGTTCACAATTGTTGACCTTCAGGATGCTTATTTTCATATAGCAATTTGACCTTTGCATTGTTAATTCCTGGGATTTGCTTACTGTTCTGCTTTTAGGCCTCTAAGCAGCTTCATTCTCATAGTTTTTGGCAATGGAGGCTGTCTACTTGAGAACTCAAGGTGCTTTCATGGAGAAAACAAGATCCAGAAGATGCACTGAGCAAGACATTCACTAAATTCCATGAATGGCAGCTGTCCCGGAGCATTCTTGAAGCATTCTTCTGACGATATCCCACCCTGATAACAGACTTGTTTTCAACTCCAACTAGTGCTCAGTAAATCCAATTTTGCCTAAGATAGGGTCAGAGCTGATGCTTGTTGTGAGGATGCCTTTCTTTTTAAATGGAATGGATTTTTCCCTCTGTGTTTACTTTCTGGTTTCACTGATAAAGGAGGTCTTAGTGAAGATCAGGAAAGAAAACACAGATTTATCTTATAGCAGTATGACAGTCCTACCACTCTTTTTCCTGCACTTCTTCTAAGAGCTCTCTGATAACACAGAATTCTATTCCTTCTACTGGGCCTATTGACTCTGGCAAACAGAAACATTTGTCACCCAGATTTGCAGTTCTTGATGTGGATGGTGTGGTAAATTTACCTCAATACTTTTCCCTTTAGAGTTGATGAAGGTACTAAGGGCTTCAAAGAGCTGGTCACTTTGAAATCATACAACTTGAAATAGAAGACTTTCAAACAGTTTATTTCCTTGCTGGAACTTGAACCAAAAAATTGTCTGGTCTCTCATGGCTTATTTTTTTTTTCTTGAGGAGTAAGGGGCTGTCACATTCTTCTCTGTTGGTGTCTCTGGCTACTGTTCCTGCATGTTTGATGTCACCACCATTGTGCTTCTCTGTACCTGAAGGTTTCTTAATGGTTTACCTTTACCTGCTTGTGTCTCATCCAGGCCATCCAGAAGCATCTTGATCCTTCATTCTCAGTTGGGAGGAAAACTGAGCTGCTTGATACTACTGATACTACTGCTATCCATGAAGGTGGCTTTTTTGAAATACCAAAACATCTGCTTTAAGGGTGAATGAATTGTATGCTTTATGCTCTGACTCTCCCTTTTCTAATCTTTTATGAAGATAAAGTCTTCTTAGTTCAGACATTTCCTTTCTGCTTAATGTTGCATCCTCATTCCACCCATCACAAGACATTCATTTATACAAAGAAAATTTCAGAGTTTGGGACTATGTTGCACTTTCTCAACGTATGCAGAGTTCTTGCATTCTTTATTGATGGACACATTTATACACGAGTCACCATGTTTGTTTTTATGTTACTGTGATCTCAATAAAAAATATCTCTAGTTCCTCTGCAATATCTAGCAAAATGCATGGATGCTACTATAAACCTGTGCTACTGTCTTCCAAAATACCCACTTCCTGAGAAGGTCAGGATCCTATCTACAAGATCCATAGTTATATAAGCAGTTTTACTTAGTGGTGTGTCAGTTCCAGAGATATGCAAGGCTGCTACCCAAATTCATCCACCCACATTTATCTGCCACTATAGGCCTGTGATCAGATCTCACCGGGATGTTTTCTTTCAGTTGTTCTCTGTTCTCACAGACATTCACCTATCTGCCTCCTTGGGTGAGATTTCCAGTCTTCTTTATGTATGAGTCTCAGAGATCATGAAAAAGAACAGTTTGCTTATCTGTAGCTGTTCTCTGAACAGTCATCTGTGATCTCAAAGTAACCACCCTGCATCCCTCTTAGATGTTCCCCTGCTGTACTAAAATGGCGTAGTGATAGACCATAAACTGAAGGAAATTACAGGACTGACTAAATCATCTGCACAGGTACACAGACTCCCATATATGTAAGATCACATGTGACAACTCAATCAGTTACAAAGAAGCAACTGTTCTTTGCAAGGTTACCATCCTGAGAAGGTTATGTTTCAGCAAGAGTACAACATCAATGAAATATTCCTGGATAGGTCATTTGACATATCTCTGTAAATATAGTAATGTTCATTGTGCTCAGAGGAAAGACAGTGATGAAAATTATTAAGCAGTATAAAGTACCTGGTTTTGTCTGATCTTGGAATGTAATGAGGATCAGCCCTGGTTAATACTTGAATAGGAGACCCCCTAATGAATATAGCTGTAGGCTATATTTCAGAGGAAAGAACTAGCAAAGCCACCTCTGAGTATTCCTTGCCATAGAAAACCCTATGAAATTCATGGGCTTGCCATAGGTCAACAGGCAGCTTGAAGGCACATGCACACATATTAAGAAGAAGGGGAAAAATTATCTTATATTATTCTATCCCTAGTCTATCAAGTCATATACTAATGCAGTAGTTCACTTGGACCTAAATCTGATGACTGAACTAAACTTACAGAAGTGTTGAATTATCAAGAGTTTGTTGATTCAACAGGTTTACTCTGGAGTCTATGGTCTGGAGCACGAGTCTGCCTCTTTTTTGTTTCCTCTGATCTGTATATCCAAAGAAGTCACTGAGTATTCAATTGCTAGAAATAACAATGGGTCATTAAAATGATACATCTTTCTGTTGTTCAGCCCAGATTGATGCATTCCTTCACTCTGACAAAAGTTGACTGTATAACCCAGGAAGAGAAAACCTCCAGTATGTGGCATATCTTACATACCTCATCATTCCTGACATGTTCTCAACCCTTTGGTATACACATTTCAAATTCTTACATCCCATTGCCTGTGACTGTTTTTCCCCCTTTTCCCTACAATGTTTTTTCCCACTTTACAGATTTTTCTCATAAAATAACTCTCTAAAAATGCCAATGTTAGCTGTTCAAGTTTAAACCATTATGAGAATAGTCTTCTAAAATTAAATGACTAAGTTCTACTCTTACAAAACATAAAATATGTTTGTGAAAACTCCCAATTTTTCTCTCAGCAATCTATGGTTGCTCCCAGTAGTTGAGAATAATTATCTGACTTCAGTTGTCCATAAGAACTCAGGGAAACTTGAGCTGTCTATGGGAACTTATGGAATCCCTGGAAATTCTGTCTAAAAACATTGTCACAGTGGACAGTCCTCTTTCTTCATGATGTCTTTGTCTCTCGGGTATAGAGAAAATGATTTACTCTCTATGATGAGCAAAATATTTGTTAGCTTATATATAAGAATCAACAAGCAGTATCAAATACTGAATTCTCATCTATCCTAAAGGCTTTCTTCCTTGCTAATAGTTCAGTATAGTAATTAAACATTACTTACTAAATACTTAGATTATGTTTCTGTGGGAATGTAACAGAAACATGAAGTGGAAATATTTTTTTTCTAGGATAGTTCCTCATCATTTCTTCTGTAGGACACTGATATCATTAATGAGCATAAATCCATAAGAGCCCACAAATGCTAGGGATCATAATACAGCAGGATTTACAAATACTAGCTTGATGATGGTAACCTGATAAATAACATTTGCTTCAGCATTTGAACAAATGGTAACTTGAACAGGTCTATAGATGCAGAAAGAGATACCAGCACCTGAAATTACCTTCCCTATTTGATTTGCTCACAAAATATAAGGATTGAAGTATAAGGATTGAAGTGATCTTTCAACATATTTTTCATTAATATTTGTAATACTTAGACCATATTTAATTTTAATTTCCTTTTACGTAGGAGCACTGAAATGTACATTTTCTGATAGGACTTGAGCTACTTAGAAAAAAATCCATTGAATTCAATGAAAGAATATGTAGAGGATTTCAGCCTGGAAGTACTATTTTATGTCACACAATTGGCTCTAAAGTCCATCTTCATGGTGTCTAAAAATATATATGAAAGAGCATGACAATGGGATAGTCATCAAGATTTATTTGCTCCATCAAAATGAGGTGAGTCACCTACACAATGTTTGCTTTCAAAGGAGCTGCTTCTGGCATGTAGTATTTCATTCCACTTGAGTTAATTATAATTAGTGATTAACCCCCACCTTCTAAGATCAATATTAGGCACTTTCACATATTGAAGATCAATATTAGGCACTTTCACATATTGACTATATGTATAACACTGAAACAGAGGCTAGTTTGCTTGCAAGGATATTGCTTATACACTTTTCAGCTATGTGACTTTGTTGGTTGTTTCCCCTTTTCTGGTAGCTGTCACTCAAAATTCAAAACCATTCCTGATCTAGCATTTGAACAGTTAGAATGTGTATACGTTTTTGACCTTTTGCCTTAAAAAAGAAAGCAGATAATTAGTCATATGTACTTTAGTTCACTTAGAGTCTCTCCAGACAAGAAAAAAAAAAACTCTCTCAAAGTCCCAAGTTTTGCTTCTGTACAAATTGATTTTATTTTGGAGATCTACACAGTGCTTTCCCTATGTCGTAGTATTCCCAGGAATCTCCCAAAACTACCCATTCCCACTGCCCAGGTTAGTTTAAATAAACCCACTATTTCCCAAAATTAAATGTACTTCTCCATCGCTGTTTGTGTTAGACTAGAACCAGCTAAAATGGCTGCAGCCCAGAAACATAGCAATTTTTTTTGTCAGGACCCAGATTCAACAGAGATGAAATGAGGGAAAGAGAAATGCTAGCAATAAAAGAAAATGATCCTAATGGTTAGCCAGCATAATATTGCTAAAGTACTTTAACACTTTGATTATAACTCCTAAATAATAATTAAAAAGGGCTCAGTGGAACTTGGTGAAAGTCAATTTCTGAAACATTGCCTGAGAACATATCTGCACGACACTCTTATAGTGCGATGATTCCACTTTCAACCTCCTATGGAATCCTGGGGTTTGTAGTTCCAGGAGGGGCTGGCCGGCCCCTCCCAAAACTGCAAACCCCAGGATTCCATAGGAGGTTGAAAGTGGAATCATCGCGCTATAAGAGTGTTGTGTGGAAATGGCCTGAGTCTCAATGTGGTACATGATCAGTGGAGGTGTGGGGGGAGGAGGAAGAATACAGGAGGGGATGAAGGAAACATGGATATTTCAAGATGCAAAACCATGAATATGCAGGTAAAATCAATTTCCAGGATTTTTTTTTTCTGTTTTAGATAAGCCTTGTTAAGCTGCAAAGGAATAGGAGCAATAGTTCCAAAGGGAGGGAGGAAACCTCTATAGTTTTTCTATCTAAATTCTAGGTGATGTATGAAGTGTCAGGACAGATAGCATCTTAGAGGAGCCATTACAATCTTTTGAGAATAAATGGTGAATATGTTGTCTCGGACAGCACTTCTCAGCTGCATCTGTATTAAAATTGCTATTTATTTTTAATAAAATTGGTGTCCCATTAATTGAGGGTATCATGTTTGTAGATCAAAATCTTTTGAAATGATTAATTGTATATGAGTCACTCCTGCAGCCTTAATACAAAGAATCATTCCATTCCTTTAGTTTATGTGAACATATCTCCATTGGTTTAAAGCCAAAAGGCAAAATGAAAGAATTCAGCTTTATTTCATTGTGCTGGTAAGCACCTCTGCCTTTTGGTCTGAGACACTTGTTTTCTTCCCACAACTTTCTTTTCCTAGATCTTATAGTATTTCTGCAAGACTAGGATAGATGGAGAGAAATAATATATTTCAGAATGTATTTCAGGTAAAAGGAGATAACTTTTGCAGGTTGTAAGAGCTGTTTAACAGTGGAATAGGCTGCCTCCAGTGGTGATGGGCTGTTCTTTACTGGAGGTATTTAAACAGAAAATGGAAGACCATGTATCTGGCATTATGTAGTTATATTCTATCCTGTACATCCTGTACAAATAAGTGGGTAGGACAACCTCCAACTCTGTAATTCTATAGGTCTATTATAATAGAATGCATTACTAGAATTTGTATCAAATCTTAAAGTTCATTACCAGAGATTATTCCAAGATGCATCTGAAGATAATGTTGGAAGTATCTTACAGTCTCATTAGATTTTAAAATAATTTTGTCCATGTGTTTTATTGACAGATTATCAGACACTGTTAGAAAATCCAGTTTTGAGTATGTTTAAAAACTTCATAAAAATATAGTGTAGATTGTCACCAAAGTGACATATTAGTTCAGAGCAAGGATGAGGAACCTCTCTAAAATTTGATTTCAGATAAATTCTTGGGGAATACATTCCACTGCTGGGTGGAGCCAAAGATGAAAGGATAGAAGTGAAAATACAAACATTTTCATTTAAAGCTCTTACTACCAGTAACTAAGGGCTTTCCCACACTATACTGTTATAGTGCTATTATTCCACTTTCAATATCCTGTGGAATTCTGGGGTTTATAGTTTACTGAGGCCCAAGAGCTCTCTGGATGAGAATTCTAAAGACCCCTCGCTAAACTGCAAAACCCAGGATTCCATAGGATGTTGAAAGTGGAATAATACCACTGTAACAGCATAGTATGGAAAGGCCCTCAGTCTTAGAGGCATTTCAACCTTTTAGGATGAAGAAACCTAATACAAAAGCATAAAAATTACCAAATGATGGTGTTTTAGGGAAGGGGTAGTTTTCTGGAGAACCTCAGACATCCAGATTGGGGCTGCAGGAGAGTTTACATAGTCCCCAGGACCTGAGGTTCCTCAACAATGTCTTTTAAAAAATGGTAGTCAGATAGAAAGACTTGCTTGGGCATTGCTTTGATTCAATATATTTTAAAAGTTCAAGACATGGAAGATTTCTGTGACCAGTTACAAAGTTTGCAGATACCTTTTATTTCATGAGAAGTGCATCTCTGTGGTCTTAAGGTGCAGCTCATGACTTGTTTGATTTACATATTAGTGTAATCTGTGACCTTTTTTTTTTTTAGCACCAGTGGGGGTCAGTAGTATTATACCTGTGTTCACAAATGGAAATAAAATCCATCTTGACACTTTCAGATTGATTGCTTTCATTGTGTTTAACTAGAGCCCTCAAAGGAACTGTAATAAGAGTTTAATTGGAAGGCTGCTGGCTTATACCAATGGTGGTACATGATTATAGACAGATATGGTGGAATGGCTGCTGAAATTGAATGGAAAGGGGTATTCTTTCCCCCCTGAGCATATTAAAACAGATCTCCTTGAACTATATCTTGAATCTCTTGTTAGACAAAGAAGCATGTTTTTTGCTTGAAACACTTTTGCCATCTGTGATGTCATTGTAAAATATTTTGAGGAACAAAAGCATAATAAGAGAGAGACTGGGCTCACTACTGGTTTGAGGAGGCAGTGGATGACTGCTTCTACACACCATTTAAATTTCCAAGAGTGTTGTTTGATGGGGGTATTGTGGGAATTAAAGGTAGCTAGATTACTGTAATATTACACATGATCACCGACACAGCACATTGTTATGGTGTTACTCTCGGTGTTAATTCTGTGTTCTTTTTCAGATTAAACAAGGTCACAAACAAACCAAAAAGTGGTCAAATGCTCCCAAATTCCTCCTGTCCTTCCAAAATGTAATGTTTCTGTAATAATTTTAATTAATTAATTAATACATAAATATCCTGCCTTTCTTCCAAGACGGGATTCAAGGCAGCTTTAATGATGCAATGAGTGAATGCTAAGTATTGTTAGAGTTGTTGTTCTGAAAACATTTAAAAGTAGCAGTGTTGCTCCATTACTCACTCCTGAAGTAATCAGTAATGTTACTTTAATGGTTTTCTTTCCAAGTTCTGTGCTACATGTGAGTTAGAAAAAAAGAGTGACAGAACAAACATCAAAGAAAGTTGTGCAAAGGTGCTGAGAGGCACTTAGAGCTGCCCAAGAATGCCAGGTTCTAAATGTTAGACCCGTTCAACAGTCTCAGATGGTTGATATAAGAAGCAATTAATATTATGGAATATCCTTGGATATATACACATTGTGTGTTTCATAAACCTTCCTCTCTGAAGACTGAGGTGTTCAGCTGCTTCTCAGAGGATCTGACCTTCAGAACCTTTGGGTGGAGAACAAATATATCACAAACATGGCAACAGTAGAGGTTGCAGTGGAAGCAAATACAATAAAAATAAAAGTCTAGCACAATGGTTTCTCACTTTTTCTTTGTTGGAGATCCCCTGTAAATATAATTTGTTGCTAGGAACTGCCAAGACTTCACTCAAGATTTAAATATTCAAATATTTATTTAAGTATTCAAATATTTAACATTTGTTTAAAGTTGCTCGTCAGTTGCTCATTCTTATCCCTTATTCTTCAAGTAGACAATGCAAAGGACAGGGGGCTTGTTAATGGTCTGTGGAGTAGCATGCCGAGATCCTTCAAGTGCCAGGAGAGTAGGATAAACTGGAATTTCCTAAAGGAAGGTTATGAATGAGAAGCAAGCCTAAAATATAATTTCTTTTGTCTTTTCTTTCAAAGCAGTGCCTGGAAAGTAAGGATCTTGGTCCTGGTCCTGCTTCAGGGGAAGCATGAAAGAAATGGCACTTCCTTCTGAAGGAGCACTGAGAAAGCAGAGAGGGTAAGTACTTCTTTTGAAAACACATACCCTTTCTGTTCTCTTATTTCTTTTGTGCTTTCCCCCAAAGGAGCACTGAGACCCTTGCTGCTTCACTTCCATAAGAGTAAAAGGACACCCTTCTATTCCTGCGGCTGATTGGAAGCAAAGCTTTGCTATGCTGTCTGGCCCTGGGTTCATACATTGCTAATACACTTACCACACAAGGCCTGGACTGGGTGTCTTCCTTTGTCTTCTAGGCTCTCCTCTCACCTTCCTACGTGCTGGGCTCTTTGGCCCACCTGTGCAGTAGTGCCTGGAACCTCCAGCACATGATGAGACACCTGTCAATGCGTTGTTGCTGCTGCCCCTGACATCATCACAACCACCTTTGTGGAATCTGGGATATGCTGCATCAGCTGGTCTCAACTGGCTCGGACATTTTTAGTCCCTTAAATCTGGGATTTCCACTGTTTGGCAACCCTATGAGGACCCCCAGTGAGGGATCTGTGGACTCCAAGTTAAGAACCACTGGTCTAGCACAAGGCCTGTATTCCCCTGAAAAAATCAAATCTCAAAGGCCTGCGAGAAGAAGCAGGTTTTTATCTGCTTGTGGAAAGATGGAAAGGAGGGTGTCAATCTAACCTCTCTGTGAAGGTAGTCCCAGAGCCTAGAGGCAGCCACCGAGAAGGCCTCTCCTGCATTCCCACCTGTGAGGTTGAGGGAACAGAGAATAGAGCCTCCCCAGAAGATCTCAAAACATGGGCAGGTTTGAGGAGAGCATGGTTCTTAACCTAGACCATAACCTAGACCTTAACTGTATACAGTTTTTTAGGTCATCACCAGCACTTTGAATTCTGCCCAGAAAGACAGATGGAGTTGTTCTAACAAGGGAGTTGTGTACTCATTCAGCTTGCCCCAGTTAAACAGCTGGTTGCAGCTGTTTGGGCCAGCTGAAGTTTCTGAACAGTCTTCAAAGGAAGTTCCTATGCAGAGTGTGTTACGGTAATCCAAATGGGAGGTAACTAAGGCATATGTCATCATGGCCAGGTTTGATATCTCAAGGAATGGTAGAGTTGGAGTACAAGACTTAACTCAGCAAATACACTCTTGGCCATCACCAGAACCTGACTTTCCAAGTTTATGGCTGAATCCAGGAGCACACCCAGGCGCTGAACCTGCTTCTTCAGAAGTGTAACCCTGTCTAGCACAGTCTAAGTACCCTTCCTCATGTGGGGGGGAAACGCCCGAAAACGCCCCAAAATGGAGCTTACCAGCGGCCAGGCGAGTCCGTCGCCATGAGGAGCAGCGTGAGTTCACTGCTCCGCAGTCCTCCGGCGTCCCAAATGGCGGCTTCCGGTTGGTGGAGGCTCTCCACCAACCGGAGAAGCTCGCTAGCCGGAAGCCCACCCTTGGCAGATCTGCAGGCACGCACTTGCGCGTGCCTGCAAATCTGCTCCGGAGCCAGGCGACGGAGCGGCACAGGGTTGCACACTCTGTGCTTTTTAAAAACCTCTAAAAAGAGGTTTTTAAAAAACATGCCGTGTGACCAGTTCTGGTTGCTTCTGCGTGGATTGAGGTGTGGAAGTACAAAAAGTAGTCCACCCCAGTTCACTCTATGGTGCAGAAGACCTCCGTTGGAGGTTGCTCTGCACCATTTTAAAATACTAATGCGGAAATGGCCTGAATTCCTATTTTCTGATCTGACCAGGAACACCTCTGTCTTGTCTTGATTAAATTTCAATTTGTTTGTCTTCATCCAGTCCATTACTGGTGATAGGCACCAGTTTAGAGCCAAAACAGCCTTTTTGGATTAAAATGAAAAGGAGCAGTAGTGTTAGGTGTCATCTGTGTACAGATGGCATCAGCCTCCAAAATTCTGGATGATCTCTCAGTGGTTTCATGTATATGTTAAATAGCATGGGAGACAGAACTGACCCCTGAGGGACCCCACAAGTCAATAGCCAAAGGTTTGAATAAGAGTCCTCTAGCTGCATTGTCTGGGTTCACCTCATCAGGAAGGAATGAAGCCAATGTAAAACAGTGGCTCCAAGTACCACTCTAACAAGGCATAGAAGGATGTCATGGTTAATGGTAACAAGTCACCAAGAGGGCCAACAGAACCAAAAGGGTTGCCCTTCCCCTTTCAGTTCCTGGCACAAGTCACCCACCAAGGTGACCAAAGCCATCTCTATTCCATAAGCAGGTCTGAAACCAATTTGAAATGGATCTAGATAATCTATTAAATCTAAAAACTCTTGGAGCTAAGAGGCAACCATATTCTCCAGTACCTTGATCAAAAATGGAATGTGGGAGACTATCCTGTATGATAAGTTATTAAGTGGAAAAGTAAACTCACTCATTGCAAGGCCTATTTGGGTATTCTCCTCACATGTAGGCTCTACGTGTAAGATGGGGCAGGGGTGTCTGGCAGAACATTTCAACTCCGGAAGCAGTATTACCTGTAAGACATTAGCTTTGTAATGTAATAATGAAGGCATAATAACATTCCTTATATGATATAACATAACAACGTTTATTATTTTTTCTTTTGAACTCAGAAACCCTGGGTTTGGAGAGCATTTTGAGGGATTTGGGAGATTTTTGACATTTTTTTCTCTACTAAAGCTTTTTTTTAAAGAAAAAATTAAAATGAATTAAAATATGTTATTTTTTAAAAGTAGTGCTCTATGCTCTGATTCTGAACAATACTCTGCAGAGACGTGATGTGCAGACCACAAAGAAGACCTCTTGTCTTCAGTAATTGTCTATGATTAAAAAATGTCTACCTTCCCTGATAGGGTTTCTGCAGACAAGATGGAGAGTAGTTAACAAAAGAGCAGACTACTGTGGAGCATTTGTCCTTGGGGTAAGCAAATGTCTTCAGTTTCTAAGTGGAATTCTATCTTTTGTCAAATGGTTTATTCACATAAAAAAGGGGACTAGAGAGAGATCTGTGGCCATGTCAGTGCAACTTAAATGAATCATAGCTATTTTTGCTTTAACTGTGCAGACATACTCATTTGAAAAATATGCATTTTTTAAAACGTGCCCCCCCCCGGGAGAAACACAGATTTGGCAAAACCATTTATTAACATTTCCTAGCATGGTAGGAGTTGTCAGTATGGCCTCAGGCCTTAAATTACCTATCAAGTGTAGAACTCTCTGAAGTACACAGTGAGGTTGACCCAGTGCCAGTAGCACTGACAGCAGCATAGGAACATAGTGATGCATATAGCATTGCTGATTATTCTTATATGCTTAAACTTGTTCATGTGGCAGGTGCTATGCTGATTCAAGTACTTTGTGTTCTCTCCTCTGTTCCTGAAAAACTGACTCTTTTAAGTTTCACGTTTTGTTTTGATGCTTTTTAAAAAGAGACCATCATAGTGCATTGGACCCAGATTGGCCAATCTGTGACTGGACAGATTCTTTCCATCACCAGAGATGCCTATGTCCAGTGAAGAGTTTCCATTGCACCAAGGGAGAAGGGAGGCATTCTTCAAAGATTCCTTATTCCCTCTGTATTGCCCTTAATGGATTGGCTGTTCCTCCTCCAAAGCAGTTTTGTGGAAGATCCAGAGAGCCTGAAGAGGGACTTGCAAAGATTGCTTCTTGACTGCCTTCCTTCAGCATGAACAGGATTCCACAAGGCACTTCTGCAAATCCAGCTCACTCTGTGTGTGTGTGTGTGTGTGTATATATATATTTAATACAGTGTCCTTTTAATGTCTTACATCTCAGGTGGAATGACTGTTGGTTGGAAAACACAGGTTGAAGTTATATCTTGCCAAATGTTAGAGTGCAATGACATACTTTCATCAGTGTAGAAATCAATGCATGAAACAGGGCATAACCATGCCTATTGCCACAGTGGTGGATGACATTTCCCATTTTAGTTTAGTGAAGCTACTTTTGAGTATTATCCAGATTTAAAGCAGCTACCTATGGTGCTGAATCTATTGTGAAGATTAGGTTCAACACCTTGGATAGCTCCTTAAAAGCGAAGGGTATAATCTAGAGAAGAGTCACCATTCTGCTGACATTGGAGCTACCAGTGCCTGACACTTCATTCCACCTGCTACCATGTCATCCAAACTCATGAAGAGAGCTTTCAGAAGTACAATTTTTAGCATCCTTAGTTGGTCAGAAAGAGAACACTTCCATTCAAGCTGTATGCTTGTATATTCCATTCTCTGTTTTGGATCTATGCAGGTAGACCAGGAAGGATCTCGGTGGACAGAATCCCACTTTTCATGCATTTATTTCTATGGAGAACATATACGCTGTACTTGTGATAGCCTGGTTTTATCTGTTGTCTTTTTACTAGTTGGTATTTGTGTTATCCTTTGGCAGTCTCTCTTCTGATGGATATACTACTTTGAGATATTTTTTGTTCTCATGCTGTTCACCTCTCCCACTCTTTATTTTAGAGTTTTTGTTTCTGTTTAGTAATGAGACTTTGACTATAATGATAAAATTTTTAGGAAAAAAAAGCTTCTCAGAAGAACTGCACTTTGACATAACATTTGAGTTGTTCTCAGAAAGCATTTAAATTAGGTGTTGTATAGGTTTGGTATGCCCCAAAATGTGGTATGAAAACAATGACTCACATAGCAATAAGTCAAAGAAATAATCAAACTAGTTATTGGAATACAAGGGAAAAATGTAAATAAAAACAGGCAGGCACGTTGTCATTGCCAAAGTACAGTCTGGGTGGAAGCCATTTTTCCTGCAAGATGAGTTCCTGCCAAAGGCCTGAATGCCTAATGGATTGCTAGGCACATTGCCCAGGCATACACTCAAACATAACGCCTTTATAATCTGCCACATTACTAATTCAGTGGGAGACAAATCCCCCACCTCCTCAACACATCATCCCTGACAGCAAGAAAACACCTGACGTCACAGCAGACTGCTACACCATCTATCCTTCAATGTGGCAAAGCTGGATAAGAACATCTCTTACATTCATCACAAGTGAACCAGTGAAAGGTTCTCCAGAGTGTATAATCAATATGCAACATTTCAGGCTTCTAGCAATACGCTCTCTGTTAGAAAGAGCTGGATGAAAGGATGACATCTGGGGGGAATTGACCGTGCTTACCTCCTCTCCACTAAGAATACTAGAAATTGTGGACACAAATATAGAATATAACTAGGATCATTTTTCATTATACAGTATAGGAAGGAAACACATATGTATTTGCATATACAAATATCTTTCTTAGTCATACCCGGCAGTTACATCAGGGAAATCCATGAATCAGCAGCACCTGATTGATTGTTCGACATGGCTACAAATGAGTAATTAGCATCAGTTTTGGCTACAATGGAGAATGTAATGGAAGTATGTACAGTCTTCCCTCCACATTCACAGGTTTGATGTTCATGAATGTAATTATTCACGAGGCATGTGCTTGCCTTCCCCACCACGTTCCTCCTCCCATTCTCTTGTATTTCTCACCTTAGGCTTGTGTTTAAAATGGACATTTTTTTTCCTTTTGGGTGAGTAAAGCCCATTTCATTGCTGGAAATGTATCCTTTCTGCAATGTGGCTACACATTCTACTGTGTAATGGTTTCTGATTGGTCAGATGCTCTTTTTGTTCCTACCCCTCCTTTCTCAAGATGACTGCCAGAAGTATCTAGAAGGCTAGAACACTGCTCTTCTCCATTTGAGAGGAAAAGTACTGGTAATCCCTTTACCTTGTCTTTTTTATTCCCTCTGGGAACACCAGGAAAAGAGGCAAAGATGGGGGGAGGGGGAGCTCTGGAGAGGAATTGTGTGTGTGTGGGGGGAGATATTTGTGTGTAGGGGCTTATTCGTGTTTTTTCCATTTTTGTGATCTTTCTGCACCCCAAACCCTTGCAAATGTGGAGGGCCTACTGTACTATCAATTTGAACAGAATAATCTCTAGAAATAATGATCTAGTGGAAAGTCGTCTAAAGAAAAGTCTGTTTATACTGGCTTACATGTTAAAGCTGCAGCTTCTGGAACTGAATGTTAACTATAGATAGATCTGTAAAGGAGATCTTCACTTAAATTTTGTATCGTAGAAGGAAACTGATTGGATGTGTAATATGAGGTGTTAATAGAAAGAAAGTGATCCAAATGGACAGGGGTTACTCTCCAATATATAACACACATACAGCCCCATGTCAGACATATGTCTCACTTACTGATTGGCTGCTTTCCCAGATTTATTTCCTTTATACAATAAACTAAACTAAAATAAAAACATAAAAAAATGAGCCTTTGAAATATATTATTATTACTTTTTACTAAAAATAAAATACTAAACATCTGGATGCATTAGTAGATCTTTAGATGATTTGTAGTAAATTGGCAAGGATTTCTGACTATAAATTGTGTAGCAACAACAGTAACATGTCTCCCCACAACCTCAGATGCCCTAAATTAGGCTGCTGAAAGTAAGAAATCTTGGGATAGAGAAGAGTGGGCTGCACAGAAAGTCTGTAAATTCTATCCAGTTCTTCTTTTTGTTGCTTTTGTTATATGCCTTCAAGCCAGCTCTGACTTTTGACTTATTGTGGGTTTTCTTGGCAAGATTTATTCAGAGGAAATTTACCATTTCTCAGAGAGTGAGACTTGTCCAAAGTCACCCAGTGGGTTTGCATGGCTGAGTGGGGATTCAACTTCTCTATTGGAGTCTAAGTCCAGTATGCAAACCACTATATTTCACAATGCAAATTCTGCACTGAGGCCTCATCCTGGCATGGGGATGCATTGAAGCTTGTCTGCAACGCATGCTATCTCATGACATCATCACAGTCCTGCTTGTGTCACGTCCCCAGCTGCAATCGTGTGGTATACTATCACCAGAAAAAATCTGGTAATAGGCCCCTTTCATGTGATGATTGTGTTGGCTGGGGCCATGCAGAAAAGGCAGAAGTTCTGTCAAGCACTTCCTTCCTCACAGCAGCACTGGAAGAGGCCAGCTGCACTGCAGAAGGAAGGAAGGAGCATGTCCTGAATACCACACATCCACCAACAGCTGGCTGGGTTCAGAGGGGCGCATGGGAACCATTCCCATCCTGGCAATGGCACTGCCAGGATGATGCCGGAAAGTCACAGGATCCAGGTATGGTGTGGAAAGAGCCACTGACTCTAAAGAAATTCTAGGGCTCAGAATTCTATGATGTTAAGAACAAGGCAGATTATGAAAACCTGAAATCTGTCTACCCCGTGAAATCCAAACAATTTATTTGGAGAGTGTAGGGAAAGAAGGAGGAGTTGATAACAAGCTTATCCCTTTTCTCTAATGGGATCATTCCATGGATAGAGTTCCTTTTTTCTCCTGTTACCCTCTATGTCTTCTCAGAAGTTGCTCTGGAGGGTTGGGTGGCCTTTAGGAACAGTATAAGAAGTGGCATGGGGGCTGCAGAGGATGAGGCTATTGACAAAAGTCCCATCTCCTCCTTCTCTTTCAGGAACTTATCAGCTCATATGGAGGATTTGTAGTTCAGTGGTAGAGCAACTGCCTGCAGATGGTCCTCAGTTAAGTCTGTGTTACCTCCAGTTAGCACTGGAAAATGCTTCTTGCCTGCAACTCTGGGCACCATTCAGTACAAGATATGAATATTCATGAATTTGATTCTGATAGGTAACAATGAATGATTTAATCAGTTTTTTTCCTGCTTCAAGAAAGTGCTTCGAAACTGCATAGCTTTAGAGGATTCTTTGCAATTTGGAACTTATTCTGCACTAACTCCCCCCACTTTTTCCCCACAAAAAGCAACATTCTCATGAAGCAAAGTTGTTTTCTGTGCAGGAAAATCACAAACTAAAAAGATATTCATCATGCAGGATTCTCCTTGTTGAAGTTTCACAGAACTCAAGAAACCGCCTTTTCATATGTCGTTAAAATATCGGCAAATATTCTTTTTATCCATAACAGAAATACTGATTTTCTTAGTATGACAGCTTCATTTGTTACTGGACAACACAATATTGACATACTTAGGTTGGCCTTTACCTGTTACTTTTTTTGAAGGAAAGAAGGGAGTCACCAAATGCAATGAAGGAAGGGGAAAACAACTTAAAATGTGCTGGCATCCACTTTTGTTCAATGGGCTTAGAAAAGGGTGGCCAAATGCCAGTGGTCCAGGGTGGCGCATGTCCCCTCTCTCGACCTCAGATGGCAGGATTTTTCTTTACTCAGAATGCTCTACAAATAACATTTTTTTTGGCATTTTTTACCCTCTGGTTTATTTAGACCCATGAGAAGTGAGCCACCAATCACTTCTGGTTTTGAAAAAAGTCACCTCAGATCCTTAGAGGGCACTGGGGCATTTTGAATAAAACTTTTCTTAAACAACACCAATGAAATATGTCTGCGGAGTGGGGGGGGACTTGTCCAAGGTTACCATAGGTTTCTATTGCTGAGCAGTTATTTGAACCCTGTTCTCCTGGAGTCATAGCTGAACACCACACCATGTGGTCCACATATTTTTCCCCCTCAATGATCACTGCAAGACAGATTGATGACAATGGCCAGTTGGACTACTGGCTTAGATGGAAGAAAGGTCCAACAGTAATTATATAAGGATTATCTTGCTCTGACAGCTGAAAGGATCTTCTCTATTTAGAGGCAGTACCTCTCAAAATAAAAGATGGAGCCTAGGAGCAACCA
The DNA here is from genome assembly GCA_948474755.1 of Ctenosaura bakeri. Lineage (NCBI taxonomy): Eukaryota > Metazoa > Chordata > Lepidosauria > Squamata > Iguanidae > Ctenosaura > Ctenosaura bakeri. The sequence continues at coordinate 254,838 of CAOLHI010001264.1, forward strand.
TGCTTGACTTGTGTTGCTGAGAGGAGAAAATGTTAACACAGTGACTGAAACCTGAGTAGCTGTTCTTTGCATAGGTGGATGGGGACTCTAGGAGGTGGAATTAACATTAGCAGACAGGTGATACAGGACACACAAGCTTAGACAATGGTGAGCTGAAATCGTTCTGAACATATTCAAAGAAATCCTATTCCTGAACATAATTTTTGTCAAAGAGATGGAATGAAGAAGTCCTGCACTAAAAAGAAGTGTGTATTATGCCTGCATGGATTGAAAGTGGTGTGGTAGTGGTAGGCAGCAGGTCCCCATCTCCATACTGTACAGCATAATTCCACGTGTAGAATATGGACCATCCCTCCTCCCTTCTCTTTCTCTCGCACATTAAAAGCATGTCCCTCCAATCACACTCCAATCTTCCTCCTTCTTAAACAAGAACAAAAAAGGGAATTCAACTGGAAGTTAAAGGACAACCTACTTAAAGATGAAAATCAGGTTAAAATTTTGAAGAATGTTATCCAAAATTATTTTGAAGAAAGCACCATGGATGATGTCCCTTTGAAAACAGTTTGGGATGCTGGGAAAGCCATGATAAGAAGACATTTAATTAAACTGGGAGCCTTGATTAAAAAAGAAAGAAAGAACAGTGTACTCAAAGCTTGTTGGAAAGTCTAAAAGACAAAGAGAAAGAACTGCGAAACAACATCAACATTTCAATTTATAAGTTGAGATTGGAAATCAAACTCCTGCAGGATCAAATAGCTGCAAACCACAGAGAAGAAATTGAAAAGAAAATTAAATATTGCCATTTAAGACACTTTGAACAGTCAAATAAACCAGGTAAATGGTTGGCATTCAAACTGAGGAAAGAAAGAGAGAAAAGATTGATACCCAAGATCAGAAAAGGGCAAGAAGAGATAACCGAACAAGAGCAAATTAAGAAAATATTTTACAAATATTATGCCCAACTATATGAAAAGGATTTGACACAAGAGATGGAATTTAAAAAACTAAGGTTATATCTTGACAAACAAAAAATTACTCCAATTTTGGAAGACCATAAGAATATTTTAAATGCTCCATTCACAACGTTAGAAATCTCTGAGGCTATTAGAAAATTGAAAACAGCAAAAGTCCCTGGCCCAGATGGATTCACAGCTAGCTTCTATAAAGTTTTTGAACAAGAATTACTGACTCCATTGTTGAAAACACTGAATCTTATTAAGTTGGACTGCTTACTGAAAATTTGACTAAGCACAAATATAATGCTAATTCCAAAGGAAGGAAAAGACCATGTGAAACCATAAAACTGTTGACCAATCTCCCTTCTGAATACTGATTACAAGAACTTTACCTCCATCTTAGCTGAGAGATTAAAAATGTTCTCCAAACAGAGATACACTTCCATCAAAATGGCTTCCTGCTTAATCAACAACTTCAAAATAACACCAGGACCCTGATAAATGTTATTGAACATTTTGGAAAAAGGAAATGAGAAAAAGCTCACTATTCTGTTCTTTGATGCTGAAAAAGCCTTCAACAAAGTGAAATGGGCCTTCATGTTGGAAACATTAAAATGAATGGACTGTCGAAACAATTTCTTGAAATGTATAGAAGAAATTTACAAAGCTCAGAAGGCAAAACTTATCATCAATGGTGATTTAACAAACTATCTGAATATAAATAAGGGAACAAGGCAGGGATGTCCATTCTCTCCCTTTTTGTTCATAACAGTTCTCGAAGTGCTTAACAAAAATATCCAAGCTTACCCTGATATAAGAGGGATCAAAATTAAAGAGCAGGAGTACAAGCTTAAAGCCTTTGCTTACGATCTTGTCTTCTTTTTGGGGTCAGTAAATTGTTGAACAAATTAAAAACATTTGGAGAAGTAGTGGGTTTAAAAATTAACATAGAAAAGTGATATATCCTGACAAAAAATGTGAAAAGGACAGAGAAAGAGGAGCTGACTAAAATTACAGGATTTAAGATTGAGAAAAAAGATAAAGTATTTGGGCTTATGGATCACAGAAAGTAATAAAGATTTATTTGATAACAATTACAACAAAATTTGGAGAGAAATAACCAGTGATTTGGAACAATGGACCAACCTTCATCTATCTCTGCTTGGTTGAGTAGCAACAATTAAGATGAATATTCTATCAAAATTTTCTCTATCAGAACCTCCCAATTATTACCAACGATAAACCTTTCCAATTGTGGAAGAAAGCGCTTATGAAATTTATATGGGCAGGAAAAAAGCCGAAGATTAAATGGAAATTACTAACTGATCAAAAGATGAAAGGAGGTTACAACCTCCCTGACCTAAAACTCTACTACTACTACTATGCTAACGGCTTAACATGGATCCAAGATTGGATCATATTAAAAGATAAGAGAACACTAACATTGGAAGGTTCAAATCTCAGGTTTGGATTCAATGTGTACTTATGGTATGGGAATGCAAAGATAGTCAAAGATTTCTGTAATCATTTTGTCAGAAAGGCCCTGTTAAAAATATTGACAGACATCATGAATAAGACTTACAATAAAATACCAAGTTGGCTATCACCACAAGAAGCCTTTTTTGGTAAATGGGTAGATGGCCAGGAGGATTGGATTAGATATAAAGATTTGATAGTACAAGACCTCAAGGATGAGAGATGGATAAAAACTCGAGAAAAGCTTGAACGAGATGGTCATAAACTAAACTGGTTGCTTTATCTACACCTAAAATAACAATTTCATATGGTTTTAAAATTAGAAGGTTTCACACATCAGAAAACTTACAATGAATTGGAAACAATAATTTTCAAAAAAAAAAAAACAAAAAAAAATTTCCCAGTTCTACAAGTACTTGCTAACCTGCCACTTAGAAGACGAAACTGTAAAAGATACCATACTGATCTGGGCTAGCAATTTGCAACATGAAATACCATTAGAAAATAGGGAAAACACTTGGAAAAATACAAACCAATTTGCTTGTTCACAGGATCTGAAAGAGAACTTTCTAAAAATGATGTACAGATACCATCTCTCTCCAGAAAAAAAAATGACAAAATATATCGGACTGGGAATAATAGATGCTGTCAAGAAAAGACAGACCTTTGGTGGACTTGTCCAGTGACAAAGAAGTTTTGGACAAAAGTATATGAAATCATAAAGGAGATATTCCAAATTACATTTCCTTTATGTCCAGAATTTGTTTTGTTAAACATGACTCATATGTTTGATAAGAATTTTCTTTTTAAAAAAAATGGAACTATGCTGTATATGGTTACGGTAGCAAGAGTTAACTTTGCGAAAATTTGGAAAACTAAAAACATTCCAGATATAGACCAATGGTTATTAAGGATAATAGAAATGAAAGACTATGACTTACTTACCCATTATATAGACGGAAAACAAATTAATAAACTGGAAGAAAATTGAAAGCCAGTAATAGTATACATAAATAAGAGATGGGGTGTCAAGATTTAATTTTTTATGTAAAATTTATAGGCATATTCCAATTATTTTTACATAATTATTATTTTTATACGGCGCATCATATATTCTGCATATGGAAAAACTGAAATGTAAATAGATGCTATTTTTATTAAATTACTTTCTTACATAGTGTAAAATGTATATAGATATCTATAATAGAAATGTCATGTAAAGATAAACTAAAAAAATGGTGAATTCAAACTTTAGATTTCATTTCAACTAGAGATAAATAGGGAGTTTTGAGAAAAAAAATGTGCAGACAATGTTTTTGGCTGATGGCAAAAGGAAGTTGATAAATATGTTTTCTTTGTTCCTTTATTTATTTGTATCAATTATCTTATTTTCTTTTCCCCTCTATTTCAATATTTCAATTATTTTGTTTTCTAATTATGTGAACTTTTATTCAATATATTTGTAACGATTTTTAATAAAAAGTTAATCTGAAAAAAAAAGCATGTCCCTGACCTTTTCATTGTTAAAAAATGGCTAGCTTTCTAACAGTTTCCTTCTTATAATAGGAATTACTACATCTCTCTCAATCACAACCCCAAAACTCCTCCCTAAGCATATTTATATGTAAATCCCAGACTAAAGGGATGAAATATATTTTGTGCTTGCTAGTGGAATGGTGATGACCTGGCCTTGGCATAGTGATGTCTCATAATAGCAATAGCAATAGCATTTATTTCTATACCGCTTATCAACTGAGTGTTATCTACGTGGTTTACAATGTATTTTAGCTAATGAGATTAGAACCTATTTGTTGATAATAACAAAGAGTCTTGTGGCACCTTAAAGACAAATACGTTTAATATGGCATAATTATTTTATGGCATAAGCTTCTGCTGAGGAGAGCTGTAGGGTGTGAAAGTGTATGCCATTAAAAATTTATTGTCCGAAGACTTGGTTGCTTTCACACTCACAATAATTGTTGCTGATGAGGGAATTAGCGGTACACAGATCAAAGGCAGACCAACTTCTCTGAATCATTTTACCTAAACAACCAGACAAAGGCTGCTAATTTTCAAGTGTCAAATATTAACCTGTCAATCAAGCCTTTTTTGTCTGCAAGACACCACATCCTTTCTGGAGATAGAAGCTAAGCAGGGTCAGCCCTGGTTAGTACTTGGATGGGAGACTGCCAACAAATACCAGATGCTGTAGGCTATATTTCAGAGGAAGGAACTGGCAAAACCACCTCTGAGTATTCCTTGCCTAAGAGAACCCTATGAAATTCATGGGGTCGCTATAAGTTGAGAGGTGACTTGAAGGTACACACACACACTCATACAGAGAGAGAGAGAGAGAGAGAGAGAGAGGCAGAAAGGAGTTTGACCAGAGGAATAATGCTGATTGTCATATATTTTTGAAATGTTTCAGCTGGAATTGCAAACTAAAATCCCTGAATGCTTGTTTGTCAAATCATTTTTCTTTCAGACTTAGCCTCTTCTTCCCACCACTGCATCCTCTTTGTCCTTAAAGTTTTTCTTTGAGGTTTCTGTGTCTCACACAAATGGGTCTTGCAGCTGCACAGAGCCACCACTGGACTGGTCCAGAACTGAGCAGCATCCTCTCTTCAGCACATGATCAAGTCCAGCAACACAGTTTTTCCTCAGTTCTTCTCTGCCTAATGTCAGAACGTTCCTTTTACCTTTGATCCTAGCTGAGGAGGTTCCTTTCTCCTCCACTCTATTTCTATTCTCCCCTTCTCTATTTCTGTCCCCCTTTGTCTTTCTCCTACTCCCTTGTTGTTGTTATTGTGTGACTGTAAGGCAAACCTTTCACAGGGTTTTCTGGGCCTGAGAGTACGTGATGTGCCAAGGACACCCAGTGGGTTTTCATAGATGAGTGGAGAACTGAACCCTGATCTCCAGTTCTAAACCACTACACCATACTGACTCTCACTTCTACCACACACACACACACACATATAAAAACAAATCTTTTCTTTTCTTTTTCCTTCCACAGGCATTAGTTCCTGCTCTTTGCTCTTTCTTTTGTGGCCTCTGAGGTCCTTTTAAAACTGTGTGGAAGGAAAGTGTCCTTATTTGATGGACATTCTCAGTGCCTGTTCTTTGTTTCTTTCTGTTCATCAGTGCCAGATCTGTCATGGCTTTACATCTCAGAGACTTCCAGCCTTAAACTTCACTGCTGGGAACAGTCTCTGAAAGCTGCTGACCAAGCAGCACAGCACAAACCAGTTCATTATGCCTCACAACCACTCAGCAAAACTTCTTTGTTCTCTGTGTTTCTCTATAAGAAAACATTGGTGGCAATGTCCTTTCACCATTCTCCTGTGTCAGTACTGATAACAACTTTGATCACCAGAGAGATGTGTAAGGGACTACACTTGGAGAGCAAAAATGAAACGCACAGATATAGGATGGGTGACATCTGGCTTGACCATGGTAGGTGTGAAAGGGATCTAGGAATCTTAATAGATCACAAGATGAACATGAGTCAGCAGTGTGATGTGGCAGCTAAAAAATGCCAATGTGATTCTGGGCTGCATCAACAGGAATGTAGTGTCTAGTTCAAGGGAAGTGATAGTATTATTCTGTTCTGCTCTGGTCAGACCCTGCTTTGGTCAGACCCTGCCAGTTCTAGGCACCATAGTTCAGAAGGATATTGACAAGTTGGAATGTGTTGAGAGGAGGATGACCAAAAGGGTAGAAGGCCTGGAAACCATGCCTTAAGAGGGGTGGCTTAGAGATCTGGGCATATTTAGCCTAGAGAAGACAAGGTTAAGGGGTAACATGGTAACTATGTTTAAATATTTGAAGGAATGACATATGGAGGATGGAGCAAGCCTGTTTTCTGCTGCTCCAAAGGCTAGGACATGAAGCAATAGATTCAAACTTCATGAAAAGAGATTCCATCTGAACATTAAGAAGAACTTTCTGATGTTAAGAGTAGTTCAACAGTGGAATGTGCTGCCAAGCCTTCTTTGGAGGTTTTTAAACAAAAGGTAAATGGCCATCTATCAGGAATGCTTTGATAGTATATTCCTGTATGGTAAGAGGTTGGACTTGAAGGCCCTTGTGGTCTCTTCCAGCTCTATGATTCTGTAATTACTGCTGTTTCTTTGGAGACTGCAGCTTTGGTAATAATGCTTCTCTCAGTACACACATTTGGAGCATTTGCACTGATGTTGCTATACTAATGTGGTTTCTTTGGGTTGTGTGGTGGGGGCTGCCATGAGAGTGTGAAATCAAAGAAAATCAGACAATTTTTGTTTTGTTTGGAGCAAGAAGAACCACATTTATTTTTTACAGTGTTAAAACGGCTTCATTCATCAGATGACATATCTTTGTACTATTCAAAAGGAGCTATGGACACTGTGGCACACTTTTCAGTATTTTTTCATTAAAAATAAACCTTTCTGGTACCACACAAACAAACAAACATCAGGCAATGGCAGTAGGCACGAATGCAGAGTTTGTTCCAACATTCACCAGTGACTTGCTATTTAAATCTGAAAGGGTTAACCATAAGGCCAAAGTAAGGTAGAGATATACTAAAAGAAAAGTATTCTGAATCTGGGAAAACTTCAGAAGCTGCAGAGTTATTAAACTCTTAAGAATTTCAGTATAAGGAGATTAAGCACTACAAGAGCATTCTGACCCTATCATCAACTTTTTGGTGCTTTGTCATAATAACAAAAAACAGTCTGAAATGTCAGGAAACAATCAAATTGAATAGTTTTGATGTGGTGCTTGCATGGCTATTTTCTACTATGGCTTAATCACTACTGTTTCACGGTTGGCTAATATATCTCCAGTATTTGCCTATGATTTGCTATATATTGTTGTATGGTTGATTTTCCCAAACTGCTAGAAATGGTAAGGTGTATGTTTTCTTTGGTGGCAGATTGTTGAGACAGAATGCTGACATTTGGATTGGCACTATGTTGTTAAATAAACAGATCTCTTCAATTCAGTATGCTCATTTTTGAACCCTAAACTGGGCAATTTTCCATTTCAAGTATCATTGATGTGTAAAACCTAACTTGATGGTAGTTATTGATGGAGAGATGGTGGAACCCAAAATCTCTTACTATTAGCCATATGTGGTGGAGTGGAAATGAGGTGCATGCCAAAACATCTGGAAAACCAAAAGTTGCTTCTCATTAAATTCCTTTTCAATAGTAGATGTTGGAAATGCTGACCTCAATTCAGAATGTGAATCTTGCAGCTCTCCAGATATTGTTGGGCTGCAACTTTTGAGCATCCCCTCACATTGGTTTATGGTGTCTAAGATTGATAGAAATTGTAGTTCATGATCATCTGGAGGTCTGTGTGATTCCACCCCTGCCTTAGATGTTTGCATTCATAAGAATCACAAAGGCAAAATCTTGTCCCCTAAAACTGGAGCTATTTTTTTAAAGCAGGAAAATTCTGACCCCTATGGATCCTGCTATCAATAGGGAATACATTTTGGTTGTTTGTCCAATCACCTACTACAATATTTAGTAAGCAAAGAAGCAGTTGCCTTGTCCCATAGATTAAACAAACAGTATTCCAAAATGAATAAAGGGTTAGCATCTAAATCCTATTTCACTGTGTTGGTTCCAAAGAGGATCTTCAATCTCAGTATATAGATGAAGATTCTTCTTTGTCCAGTGTATATTTTTGCACTTCAATAGAATCATTTATGTTTATACAACATTTGTGAGTGCCCCATTTCTGAAAGTTGTGGGACCTAGTAAATAAACAGCCCAGTTTGGAAATACTTAATAGTTATTGTGATGAAAATTTTACTTTTCTTTGTAAAATTGGGGACTGTAAATGGCAGATTCTAATCTTGTGTCTATTGTCAACTTTATTAGAATTGTTGTTTCGATAAGTTGGAAATTGCTTTGCTCCTTGGTACAGATGTGTATTGCTTACAACTTTGTGTTCCTATGATATTATTGGAAAAGGTTAAATAAAACAAGTATTTTTTTCCTTATTTAAAAAGAAGTGTAAAAAGTGTATGGATAAAAACATTTTGAAGAAGGCTTTGAAATCAAGAACTGCCTTTTCATTAAAAGAGCTAAATAACAAGAATTTCCCTCAATGAAGTATGATAACTATAGGTTTTGATAATTAGTAGGTTTGACATAGAGAAAGAAGTATATGAAATATCTATTAGTTAGTTGGAGAAGTAAGATTTTATATATTAAGTCTTATAACCACAGAAATGAAAGTTATTGTATTTTTTCTTTTTAACTTCAATAGTTTCAATTTTTAATGGTCTTTTCCGTTTCTTTTTAATTTATCTCTTTCTTTTTTGTATACATTCTTTTAATGTAGGTGGAAACTTTTAATACAAGTATTCATAAAAAATCCCCTCAATGAAATCTGTTTTAGCAGTAGCACAATTTATTGTGGAAATTTATTGTATAAATTGATAATGAATGATGTATAGAACTTGTTACATGAAGATTCCTGCATATGTGATGCTCAGTAATATTACAATATTTGGATGCAAATCTTAAAGCCCTAAATAAATAAATAAATAAATAAATAAATAAATAAAACATAATAGAAGCAAATGCAATATAGAAATTACACTACAAAGAATTTGCCCTTTTGTTCCCCTCATACACACACAAATTAAAATGCTGCTACCTTATTTCAGAGGAAGGAACTGGCAAAACCACCTCTGAGTATTCCTTGTCTATGAAAACCTATGAAATTCATTGGGTTGCCATAATTTGACAGGTGACTTGTAGGCATGTACTCCACACACCTTATTCAAAGTGAAAGGGGCCCCTCCTTAGCCCTACAATTGCGGCTGTGCTCTAGCTCTCCCTCTCCTTCTGAATTCAACCAGCAAGTGCAGCCCTTTCCTTAGGGTTTCTCCATTCACTGGCCCAAACCAATACAGGAATGTCTCAGTTAACAAAGTCGATATATTCCAGAGCCTCTTTATCAGAAACTTTGGTGCCGGGGTAGAAACAACATGGAAAGAATAGGGTTAAGTTCCTGCACTAGCATTATGTACTTGTGGAATAAAACAACCAGGTCAGGTGAACCTTGTGTAAGTAAACAAAACATTTTCAATCTTCTAGAGCAAAGCTTTTCAAACTTTTCATGCTGGTGACACACTTTTTAGATATGTATCATTTTGTGACACAGTAGTTTGGTAAGTAATTCAGTAAGTGGAGGCAGCCCTTCCACCTGAGCCTGGCCCGCCACCACCCTCACTGGGGTCTTCCTCGGCCCAGGGTGACAGCGATGGGAGAGGGAGCTCCTCCACCCAAGCCTGCCCCGCCACTGCCCTGCTGGGGTCTTCTGAGGCCTGGGGTGCTGGTTGTAGTTGCAGAGGCAGCCCCTTAACCTGGGCCTGGTTCACCACCACCCTCACTGGGATCTTCCTTGGTCTGGGGTGGCAGTGGTGGGAGAGGCAGTCTCTCCATCCATTACATTTGTGCGACACACCTACACACTGCAGGCAACACATTAGCGTGTTGTGAGACACAGTTTAGAAAGCTCTGTTCTAGAGACCACTTGAAAGCTTCTTCCAAAGTGCATCCCTGTAAAAGCCAGCATGGTGTGGTGGTTTGAGCATTGGGCTACAACACTAGAGACCAGGGATTAATTCCCCACTCAGCCATAGAAACCCACTGGGTTACTGTAGGCGTGCCACACACCCTCAGCCCCCAGAAAACTCCATGATAGGTTTGTCTTAGGTTTGCCATAAGTAAGAAATGACTTGAAGGCACACAACAACAACAAGTTTTTTTTTCACTCAACAGCATCCACTGTTATTATGATTTCGATTTTGTTGGCAAAGCTTATAGGTCTATGCTTTATAAACATGCCAGAGTAGCTGGTGAGGCAGGCTAATTTTCTATCCCCTTTTGTTTCCATTTTCCTGTTCACACTTGCTCACTAAGGGATTCTGGAGGCATCTGTGTATTTGTGTAAATACATACGGCTATAGAAGAATCACCTGAAGTAGAATAGAGTAGATGTCCTTAATAGGTGAAGTCCCTACAAAGGTACAATAATTACGTGTTGGCTTTTGGCCAGTTACTCTTTCACAGCATAATCTACTTGGTGGGATTATATGAAAACAAATCGGGAAGTGCAGAGAGTCTCATACACTGCTTTGATGTTCTTAGAAAAAAAAAGAGGATATTTATTCATTTATTTATTTATTCATTCATTCATTCAGCAGACAGGATTTCAGAGATTTAGGTTTTGTACTGAGGTGAAGGTCTAACTTAGGTTGAAGCGGATTCCTCTGGTTTCTCCAGCATGTTCTGCAACTTCTGAAGTAGCTTTCTGGTGGGCAACTATGGAAGCAGGAGGTTTGAAAACTCTCTGAGTACATGTAGAAGCCAGCAAAAAGTCCTTTGGACCTTCCTATGTAATGTACATTGATATCTTTTTACAGCGGTTGCCAGAAAAGTGGGAAGAGATTTTCAAATCAACCTCTAACATGAAGAAACCATAGTCCCAAAGAGATTTGAATGCATATTGCTAGTGTATATCACCAAGCTATTTGTTATAAATAATTCAGATATCTTGAATATGAATCTACTGCCCTCAGCCAGCTCATTTTGCTTGTGCTATGCTCAGTCACGTTATCACAAATACATCAAATGTAAACACGGTGTTTTATAATTCATTTAGGATAAGAAACCCAGCGAGGGTTTTATGCTGCATTACTTGTTTTAATGCAAGACTTTTATAGAGTTCACTCCTATCATCTGGTCAGGCTTCTTGGATTACTGTGAAGTAATGAGAGGGCAGAAAATAAGATTTGTTTTTGTTTTTCTTTCTTTTTTTAACGAAAAGAAAGTGATGAGAATTTTCTCAAAGGAAGACTGAGCTTTTCACAAAGAAACCTATTTTTGCAGAGTTCACATACTCATGAAATTTTGGCATCAGAATGGATGCTTCTGCAGCAGAACAACTGCAGATTTTTGTATCCTATATTGAAACCATCTGCAACATTTGGATGGTGCTCTCAGTTTCAATAAATGTGTGGACAGCAGAGTGTAAATAGAAGTGGATGGACTTTATTGAAATTAGAAGCTGTTGCATGATGTGCCTAATTGGTCTAGCCTGCAATATCAGACATTAATTATTAAGCAATACCAGGACACCATGCTGATTTTAGATGGACTACTGGTCAGATTGTGTAGAGAAAATTGCACACTCCTAATATTTCTTTTTCAGGTGTAAATTGGTTGCTGCTGACACCAGTTGGCATGCAGGGCTCACTAGGTTAAAATGTAATTTTCAATGAATAAGGTACTAATATTAGAAATGAGACCTTTGTCTCTTGAAATTAAAGTGCTTGTAAAGATGAAGCTGGCAGCTCCGTTTATTAGATCCCGAAGAGATAATACACTGAATCATTCATTTCCTTTTCCCATTCTTTTTTCTTTCCCCAGAAACACTGGCTATTTCAAATCTTTTCAACCTTATAATGAATTTAGGACTGACTGACTTATCGCTGTACAAGATCTGTTTTCAGATACACTTCATGTTTTCATAAACTCAGGGCATGTGATCTTTCTTCCATGTTGGAATCGGACTTCAGTGTGTTTTGGTATGTGGAACATCTATTAGGAGTGTTTCCTCCCTTATTCAGTTCATATTCTGAAGATGTTTAAAGTCATGTTAAATCATACTTTGGACATGTTAGAGAATCCCCTAGAACAATTCATCTTTTGACTTTTTTTCCTTATACCTTACTGCTAAATACTATAGATCTAAAACCAAAATGGCACTAAGAGGAGGCAATTTCAGTAGGGATTCCAATTCTCATAACACTGTGCCATCTCTAGAAAGGATATGAAAGCTAACGAATTAGGAGAATAAGCATGTTGTGTTATCTTTCCAGGTGCAAAGTGAGAGTGATTTCAAAGAAGGACTCCTCTATCTGAGGCCCTTTCCACATGGGGAAATAACACATGGTAGCACAACCTCCATGGGAGGTCGTCTACACCGTAAAGTGGATTGGGGCGGATTACTTTAGAGTAATTCCACACCCCAATCTGTGCTAGGGTGCCTGGAAGTGGCGGCACCGCGTGCTTTTTAAAAACCACTTTTTATGTGGTTTTTAAAAGGCACGGGGCGTGCAGCCCCGTGCAACCACGTCGCAGCGCCTGGTGTGGATTTGCAGGTGCGCGCAAGGGCGTGCCTGCTGATCTGTTGGGGGCGGGATTTCTGGCTGGCGAGGTTCTCCGGTTGGTGGAGAGCCTCTGCCAGTTGTAAGCTGCCTTCCGCAGGAAGCCGATGAGTGTGGAGCAGCGAAAATGCGCTGTTCCACTGGCGACGGACTTACCTGGTTTAAGGTAAGCTCCATTTCAGTGTGTTTCCGGCCGTTTCTTCGCCCGTGTGTGGAAAGGGCCTGAGATGCCTTATGGGGAAACTTTCTGTCTTTGCTAACATTTGTCAGGGCTCTGTAGCCTAAACTTAATTGCTAATCCCAATTGGAGTAGACATTAAATCAGTTCCTGAATGACAACTGGACACTTATGTAAATTCCATTAATGCAATAGATTTACTCCAATTGAGTGCATGGCTTTCTATGACATTAAGTTTTTGGATGGAAGTTTTTCCTGGTCTTGTATAAAATTGTTGCTTCATTTAACACTGACACAGTTTTTGAATGTTATATTTTATGCTGAAATAATTTTTTTAAGGAGAGGATCTCTGGAGAATGAAGGAGAAAACTGTGTAAATTCATGCAATAAATCTGAGCCCTTTCCTCATGGGGAAAAGAAGATGAAAGCAGAAAACCAGTTCTCTGAATACTAAAGGGATACGAAAGGTTAGAAAACACAGCCGCATTGCTTACTTTAAGTATGTTGAAGGGGAACCTAGAATGCATTTTTGGTTGACATTGATACCAAAGCAGAAGAACAAACAATCCTAGATTAATCCAGTCAGAAATACACACTATTATATTCATTAACACTTATATTCTAGTAATGTGCTTTCTATACTACCTAACTATTGCACTATGGTTCCTTTAGTTAAAGTACAGTGGGAGAAAAATACAATGTACTACGTAATCTGCTAGACAACACAAAGGGATATACTCCCTTTTCTCTTTCAGAAGATAGGATATTAAAAAATGCTGCTTCCAGCAGCCAGTGAAGACAACCTGGCAGAGCTTGCTTCCTTACTTGCTCTCCTACCCCTCCCCATCTCCTCTTCTCCTCCTCTTCTGCTTCTCCTCTTCCCTACCCACCTGTCTGTTTCAGAACAAAGAAAAACTGCTAACATTAAGCTCTATTACAAAGAGCCAGCTACCTCTTGACCGCTTGTCTCTGAGGGTCTCCAGAGGCAGGCTGTGTGAGAGAGGAGGGGCTGACTAAGGATATTGTGTTGCAGAGGGAATTTCCCCAACTCAGAGCCTGGTAGTCAGGAAGAAGATAGTCTGTAGAGCAGAGCTGCTTGCTAGTAGTAGCAGTATTTTTTTCCTCCTGAGGCAGGCGGTTGCGGTGTGTGTGTATGTATGTATGTATGTATGTATGTGAGAGAGAGTATCTATCTGTACTATATCATCTTCTTCTCCAGCTGCTGGTCATGGCAGTGAGAGTAGAATGTTTTCCAATCTCACATACCAAGGAGGAAGGGCAGGCGAAGATTTTAACGTACGTTTGAGAAGTAAGGAGAGCATAAAGTTGTTTGCAGTGCATAATGCCATACTAGGTGACTTTTTGGGGGTGACTTTTTGCCAAAACACTTTTAAAAATAATTAGGAAGGTGTCTAGGGGCTGCAAAAATGAAGATGGGACTTTATCCATGTTGTGGGCTGCTTGTCCCTCACTTCTGTTCCAAAGAAATTTCAAATTATTCATCGATCTGTCCAAGTTCATAGATTTGACTCAAATCAATGTAAGAGGAGAAGGAAGAAATAACTATCTAAAGCATTTGCACAGTGCAGTGTGTGGACTTAATCTTGGTTATCTTCATTATATCACAGTAAAATGAAAAATCCATTTTAGTTGATGATCTTGTTTATGTCAGTTATGGTTCGGATCACAGTTTTGATCAGAGACAGCCTTTGGGGTAGTAATTTATGAGACTCCAGCTCTTTTATGAAGGGTCCATCTCTTAGTGTATGAAATATATGAAGTGTTGGTGATGAAAAAAATAGCAACCAGATCTTTGCTTGCTGGCTTATGGTTTAAATACATGAGGTATTAAGCAAGGAAAAACTTTGCAGTGGTTGAATGAAAATAAAAGGGAGCAAAAAGAATTAAAGTAAAGGCTGTACAACAACATCAGCAACAATATTTATTTATTTATTTATTTATTTATTTATTTGCTTACTTACTTACTTACGTTTAACAAGAGGAACCAAATATTTAAAGGGAGAGCTCCCTTTCTACAGCCATAATGGCTATCTATGTATCGGGAATCAGAATGCTTCTGAAAACAAGGGTCTGGAAAACACCACTCCAAGAAGGATTTGCTTTCCTTTTCTGTTTGAAGGCATCCCATGGGCAGTGGGTCAGTCATTATGAGAAAAAGGATGATGGTCTAGAAAGGCTTTGGGTTTGATCTAGTTCTTGTCCCCACAAAAGAAAGCAAGGGTATGAGAAATAATTCAAGAGAATGTAGTAGGAAACTAGTATTTCATCAACAGGAGGACCCATGGGGTAGGGAAGACTTTTGATAGCATTAGAAGAGCTACTATAGCTGGCTAGGGTCTCCCCTCAGTCCTGGCTGTGCTAATGGAAGCCCTCTCTGGAAAGGAAATAGCAACTAGGACAACTCTCTGTTGTGGGAAAGTGAAGTGGCTGGGAGTCACATAATTCAGAAATTAGTATTGAGCGGGCTTCTGCTTGGTCCCTGGCAGCTACATGAGAAAGAGCCTCATTTCAAATAGATATATAGCTGGCTTCATCTCTGGCTGCTTTTAAGATTGTTCTAAAAACTCATTTAAAGAAATTCAGGCTCTTCTGCTCTGCCCTAAAAATACTGTCTATGACTTCATACAGCTTTCTAACACACACACATGCAGCTGTTGGAGAGAATGTCTAACAAACTGGCGTGTGGGCTCTCAATATCTGTCTTTCATTTTCAATTTTTTGCCCATTTCAGCTATCATTTTCTACTTTTTTTCTGATTCAGGTAAAATAATCACAGTCTCTTGTTGCAAATATCTGAATATGGCTATGGGCTTGATGTGGTGATAGGCTTGATTTAAAAGTTGGAAGTGTTTGTGATTTCAGGACTGTGTAACTTGGGTTTGCCTGCTTTTGACTTTGTCATGTTCCCCATGAAGAATTATATTTACAGACAAGTGGATCCTGTGGTGCTGCTTGGTTTAGAAGTTTTAGTCAGATCCATATTTGATCAGTTCTGGCTGATAGAGTGACCCAGATTTAGACTGTGTCACTTTGTCAAGTGACCTCTAGTCTGTATTACTATAATGCATTTCTTGGAAGATGACTCAGAAGCTGCAGTTGATACAGAGTTTTGGGGTCTGTTGTTTATTCAGAGTGGAGTGCAAGACCCATATTATACACACTGGAGCTCATCTGAACAGAAGTCTAGTTAATTTCTGGGACATTTGAACAAATATGGCGCAAGATATTTTGCTGTCTAAGGTCCTTACCCCTCAGTCTACATTCTGGGTGTCCTCTTTCTTAGAGCTGGAACTACAGCAGAGTTGGAGCAGTACCTACTTGAAAGTAATATTTACTATTTGGAACTCCGAAAGAAATGTTCAAGAAAACCCATCTTGGGCAGGTAAATTGGTGTTCTCTTCATTACTGGTATTGAGTTGTCACTGTATTCCTTTTGTTGCATTTGGATTGCTGTTTGTTTTTAAACACACACACACACACACACACACAACATCATATTGTTTTATATTTGATTTTATGCTACAACTGCTTGTGTATTTTGAATAGAAAATAGCTCATAAATAAATGCATACATAAAGTTCAGATTTAAAAAAGAATCTTCTATCTGCTGCTCAAGTTTAGCTGCTCTGCTGTTTGCCCAGAAGTGTGTTGCTCTGGAAAGTTTGAAGAAAATTGGTTCAGCTATTTTCTACTTAGCCAAGTGTTTTTCAGCTGTTAAGAAAATTGGTTCAGCTATTTTGCGCTTGACTAGCTCAGTCTTGTTTAAAATGTCAAGGTTGGTATATCTGTAGTCCCGAAGCAGGAACCTGCGTTATGTCCTGCTGGGAAGATGAAAGAGCACTGTCTACAAAGTGAGCAAAGACTCATACCATTGTTCATTTACATATATTAATATAAATAATAGCAATTTTAAATTTGGTCAAGCTTAAGGGTGTTTGAAACCTCCTGTTGGATTAGGGGAAACAATCCGAGTGCTGAATATTTGGATCTGAAATCATATAAAGCATGGCCAGAGCTATTCAGTTGTTCTTGGACTACAGGTCTCATTACCCATCACCACTGACTGTGCTGGTTAGGCATGATGGTTGTAGGATCTTTCTGCATTACACTGTTATAGTGCTATTATTCCACTTTCAGCATCCTATGGAATCCTGGGGTTTGCAGTTTGGGGAGGGGCATTTGAAATTCTCAGCCCTTTGGCCTTGGTAAACTACAAACCCCAGAATTTCACAGGATGTTGAAAGTGGAATGATAGCACTATAACAGTATAGTGCGGAAAGGCCCATAATTCAACAATGTGTGGTGGTTCATGGGTTTCCCACTCCTCTGAGCCAAAGTTACCAGCCTCAGCTGTATTCTTAGTATTGTGCAACGTGGCTCAAAGTCTCAGGAATCGGATACCTTTGCCTGCACAGAGGCTGGTAGCTGAGATGTAGATGAATTGAAGATACAAAAGCACACATGATTTGCTTGATTTTGGGAATCATTACCTCCCAACCTTCTATATGGTGGAAAGGGAGTGAAGATCATAATAAATCCCATGTGGTAGAGGTATAATTATTTTTACAAAAATTTAATGTTTTCTCAAAAAATCGTAGTATGCGCATTTTTGTGGATACCTGCTTTGTGTTATATGTCAAATCTTGTCAAATATAGAGTGAAACACATCAAATGCTGTCAAATGATGATTGATTCATGCCGGTTGTCAAATCTTGTCAGACATTCACCACTGCTCATCAGATGCTGTCAAACATTAACAGCTATTGCATGTCAGGTGTCAGTTATTGTTAAATACTGACCATGACTGCAAATACTGACTGCTGATGCAGGTCAGTTTGTCAAAGCTTGTCAGAATACTGACTGCTTTATGTTTTATGCTGTCAAATATTGACTGCTGCTTTATATTCCTTTGGGGATCAAATAATCTTGCTGAACAACATCTGTGGAATATTGGGACTTCCTGTAAATATTCATGATTAGAATTTGCAAAGAGTGTGCAGAAAAGTATTTTGAACATTTTCCCATCTCTCATTTCTGGCACTCTCCACACATATTCTTTTGTACAGCACAGTCCTATACCTGTCTATTCAGCAGCAGATCCCAAATAGAAAATACATTCATCTTTTGGTTTAAAATTTATACAGATGTGTTAGTCTGAACTGTAAAAATTAAGGCTGGAATCATAGGTTTGCTTATCTGGGAGTGGTGAATCCATTGTGGCTTACTTCTAAGTAAAGATGCATATGGCTGTTCTGCATAAAATAATTCATAATCATTAAAACAATATTTTTTTTAGCACGTTTGCATAGCTTTTTTCAAATTCAGAAACTCTAGCAACAGTGCTGATGAATAGGTTTCACTTTCCCTCCATCCCTCTGTTTCTCTCTCTCTCTCTCTCTGGGTTTGTAATACCAAGAGTGTGAATACTTCCATTAGCTATTTATCAGAATGCACTTTCTGGAGCATAGCCCATATACCTACAGATCCCGGTATTAGACGGCTGAGAAACCTGAGCCCAATTTTCAGTTTCATTGCCCAGATTATTTTCGATAGGCCAAAACAGTTTAAGACCACTTTAACTCTGGCCCCAGATAGTGCTGAGGCAGCAGTCTCTTCGAGTCTCCGCAAATTAGGCAGGAAAGCTGCTGAAGCAAGTAACATCTTTAACTATGCGAGAAATAAAATATAACAAGCGAATAGCATTTTTTTAGTCCAATTATAAGTTCCAGTGTTCCTATTATGATGAGGGCTGCTTTGCAATTTCGTTCAGGGGCAAATTGCTCTAGTTGAGTCAGGAGTTAACTGGTTGCAAGTTGACATAGCGGCATGGGGGTTCTATGTGCATGAGTTTTTAATGCCAATTAATAAGTGGAATGTCTGTCATTCTGATAATGAAGCTGGCTCACGGAAGGAAAGTGGGTGCTCATGCAAAAGCCCTCAAGGCCCACTAATGCTAATCACCATTCTTCCCCCCCCCAACACACACACACAACCTTATCTACCTTTTGGGTTGCTTGAAAAAGACCAATTAAATACAGATGAGAAGTGTGTTGCGCTGTTTGGTGAATAGGTGGTTCGTGTTGCCTTGCGCTGAAGCACATTTCTGCAGCCCTCAAGAAGGTATCATTTTTGTACCTTTTACTGGAAGGACACAGTATTTTCCACGTCTTCTAGCCTGACATTTGTCTTGTCCAGTATAAAACATATTCTTTTTTAATACTTAGACATGTTACTGAAAACTCATTTGCTTGATGCTTAAGGTGTCACCTAGATAGGAGTTGAAACATTCATATGCTTAGTTTGCTAAATTAAAAAAGAAGAAGAAAAAAGTACTCTCGTATTAGAACTAAGGCCTCATATAGGGCTGATGGATTATTTGGGAATGTGTGTGTCTCTATGTGGGCAACATCAAATAAGAAATCTGAGGCTTCAGGTTCAACATCAGCATCAGCTTGGCTCTTGAGAGTTCCTCCCTATGAAAAAGTTATTCTTTTTTAATCAAAGAAAAAAAAATATGGGACTCAGAGAAGCATTAGGCCAAATGGCTTTCTGCCATCACCATCAACAATGTTAACACCCAGGCCCTCAGATTAATAGGGCTTCAACATTAACACACTCAGACCCTTTCTGCACGACATCGCTGTCTCATTTCTGCCACAGGATGGCAGCAGTCAGCAGGTCATGCTTCCGCATGATGTTGTCACTGTCCCGCTGCCATCCTGTCTTGTAGTATCATGCTTGCACAGTTTTTGCAAAATGGAAAAAATCCCTTTTGTGTCTGCGATCGTGTGGTGCTCCCGTCACTTCTGGCCATGCGGAAGCTGCAGAAGCGCATTGGCAATGTCTTCCTTCCGTAGCGCAGCAATGGAAAACCCCCAGCTGCACTGTGGAAGGAAGATGTGGCACCATTGCGTTCTCTTCCACATGGACTAAGCGGGTGCAGAGGGGAGTGCTGCTGACACACTCTCTTCTGGACCTGGGAATGCAGTGAGATGACATGGAAGAGCATCACTGTGCAGAAATGGCCAGAGTCTCAGAGGTCTTTCTGAGAAAATGAAGATGCTGATGGCTGCAGCTGCAGCTGTTCCATCCAGAGCTTGACTTCTCAGTGCTGAACAAAGCACCATTGCCAATCCTCATCTCTCTCAGGCAGCCACTCTTCCTTTTGGAGGGTCTACAATGGTGGCACTGTAGGAAGGCACCATGCTAAGCCTCCTGAAACTTGCTACAGGCCAAACTCTCTAACACCACCTGCAATTCATTGAAGCCCTCAAACCATTGCTTATACCAGGAATTCCCATCTGCAAACAAAACACCATTCTTATAGCATGGAAAAGGCTAGTGCACTTGACCTGAAGTGGGACACTTGATGTGGAGTAGGATATACTTCCTTTCTCAAGCCTCTTGAAATGATTGGCAGAAAGCTTGGCAGCAGCACCAGTGAATCCACCTGGCCACAGCTTCCAGCTCGGAAGAGTAACAGCTGCTTCTGTTTACTATAGAACTGGGTCTCATCAGGAAGATTCTAATACTCTGATTTCACTACAGGAAGTCATCATTAGTGGTGCCAACAGAACAGGCATTGCAGGGCAGAAGTCCAGGGCTCCACTTAGCAGAACAAGTAGGCGGACCCTATGGAGGAGGGCTGGCTTTGTACATATTGAAGTAAATATGAGACATGGTTGTTTCTTACCTTAAAAACCCTTTATGGCCCAGAACTCAGATATTGTACAGAATGTCTCTTTCTCTGTGAGCCAGCCAAGGTCAGCAATAGATATGTTAATCACTTTCAGCACTTAGTCAAAAGTGGAATGGTGGAACAGAAATCCTTTAATGGATGAATGAATGACTAAGTCAATATACAAATAAACAAGGAAACGTATATACTGCTGAAAGCTATGCTTGAATGGGGAAACGTTACATAAATTAATCAGAGGTAAGGGAGGAAGGTTTTCTCAACTTCTGCTTTAGATTTACCTGCGGTTTTCATCACTTACTTTTCCCTGCAGATTTTTTTTTGTCAGCTGTAGCCAGTATAACCAGTATAGCCAATGGGGAAGGGTAATGAGAGGTGAGGTCTACAAGTTGCTCATCTCTGGATTCAGTAGAGGAATACACCCTAGTTTGTGGTGCTGTTGATGCTTTAAATAATAAATTTATTGAGCCTGATGTTTTTTTCATTATATGGAGTTCTTTGTAAACAGCTTTACCTGATGTTTTTGAGTTGCTTGCAGTGATAGTAGAAAGGTAGGATATATTTTAAATAAAGAAAATAAACTCTATGCCCTTAAAATTCAGGTAAAGTTGGCTATAATTGCATTTTGTTGTGACACTTGGATGATCAACCTCATATCTGTGTGATAACACATCGATTTGGCAATGCACTTAAATTTATCCAACATCCTCCCATTTTGGGATTATTCCATAAACCTGGAAAAAATGAATTTCCATTTCTTCAAATGTCTATGTGACACACACTTGAAAGATGCAGGAGACCTATACCTCCAAACATGTGCTGGTATGTTCAAGGAGCTTCAGTCAAGTGGTCATTCTGGTCTAAACCTAATTGTGTCTCCCACCTAGAGGAGACTTATTGAATCAATGGGATTTACACGTGTTGACTTAACATGCAGAAGCAGATTCAATGGATCTGCTTTAATTGAGATGGATGTAAAAGAAAGCAAACTTGCAGGAAGCAATCCTTGCATCTTGCCTCTTTCAGAAGTAGGCTTTTCCCTTTAAACTGTGTTAGCGCTATAACTGGTTCTAGCCAGTATGAACCTGAAGAGATGTGCTTTAGGAAGAACCTGGTTAGTGAAGGGCAAGCTATTTTCTCTGCTTCACAATGAACTTATTCCAGTTAGCATATTCATTCATTCATTTAATATCCTGCTTTTCTCCCAACTAACTTCACTGAAGTTAATCTAATTCCATCTTGCCTGTTTGATTTCTACATCACAATCCTATGTGTACACAGTTTGAAGACAGAGTGCAGTAGGCCTCACTACCAGGTAAATGTGCAGAGGCTTGCTGCCTTAGAGGGTCTACATTACCAGTCCCCGAAAATAGTTAAAAACTCTTAAAAACCTTGATTACAGGCTCTTAAAACTCTTAAAAACCTTGGTTACAGGTTACAGGACTGGATAGTCTTACAGATTCATTTGGTTCTTGGTCACTTGGATGCTTCCAAAGAAGAAGATATCATCAACTGGCAATTGTTCATGACACGGTGTGATATTTCTTCAGTTTCTCACCTCTCCCGGCCTAAGCCTTTATATCAAAGTGGTATTATATTATACTATCTTTGTACTACTATTATATTGTACTATCTTTGACCATTTGAGCAGAGGTTGGTGCTTCATTTTCTGGGTGCAGCATGTTCTACAAACTGGACTCCTGAAGTCACTTTACTGAGATAATCTGCAATGTATGCAGTAATATGCTTATAGAGTCTATTAATAATGCATCGTTCTCAGATAAACAATTCATAGAGGGAGCCTTACAGTCAAACATGGCCAAAATATTGATCATTTCTCCCTTACTTCTGGTGTTCAGAAATAAGTATAATTGCTTGTGCAACCAAAAACTCCCATATCATTCTTGCACAGCTGGGCCACACCAGCTGTTTCAGGAAGCCCCTAATATTTTCAGATTTTTAAAAAAGTTTTTAGAAAAGTCTGCAGAAAAAACAAACAAACTTTTTTTCTTTAAAGAAAAAAATACAAGAAACCTTCCTCCACCACAGCCCAGTGAGGGCTGTGCCTTTTCCATAGCCATGGACTGTGCGTGAGCATGGGTGTATGTGTGGAAAACCAGGAGAAAGGAAAATAGAATGGACTAGAACATAGGAAGCTGTCTTATACTGAGTCAGATCCTTGGAACACCTGGCCCAGTGCTGTCAACTCTGACTAGAGAAGCCTCTCAAGAGGTTCAGGCAAGATGTTGCCTACCCCTGCCTAAGGACCCCTGATATCTCCTAGGTGGTCTCTCATTCAAGTACCAACTAGGTCCAACCCTGCTTAGCTTCTGAAACTAAAAAATATTAGATGTGTTGTTCAGGGCAGTGTGGTGGTATATAATTTTTTGAAAGCAACCCTGTAAGCAGCAATGATATTTAAAACATCCATCTGTGAAATGTGAATTTAGACTGAGAGGATGAAGGAGTGGAGATATATTACCCAGCAGAATTCTCCCACCCACCCTGCAAATTAAACAGTGAAAGAAGGAGCATATTTACTTATGTAAGTTTCATTCCTGTGGTGCAGAGCTTTCCAAACTTTTCTTGTTGGTGACACACTTTTTAGACATGCATCATTTTGCGACACAGTAATTTCAGTTTTACTAGCAAACTGGAGGTTGAATTAACCCCTTATAAGAGATACAGACACATACATAAATTGTAATAACAAAATGACATTCATTTCCAAGATTGTAGGCGACACACCTATACACTTCAGGCGACACACTAACGTGTCACAGCACACCGTTTGGAAAGGCCTGCTGTAGTGCTTAAGAACTTCAGAATTGCCTGGATTGAACAGATTAAGTGCTGGTGTGGTCATTCCTTTCCCACAGTGGCCAGCAGAATCTGGGCAACTACTAAACCACATTGTAAAACTGCACATTTTGTTCTCACATGCAGGAACAAAGAATTTCAGAATTGTTCTCTTCATTAGATGAACCTCACTGCAGTTGACTAATTTTTTTTGTTTTTTTTGGACATGTCTCAATGTGTCAGGATAGCCTTTCTCACTGAGGACAAGAAACTTTGTCAGTATTTACTACATGCCTGCCACTGACAGAAAGCTCGTGCTAATTTGAAAATTAATGTATTAACGTCAATGCTTTTAGTGAATATTAGGAAATTAATTTAACAATAATCACTAGCAATGCTTTGGTGCTAGGTTATTTTTTAGCTCTTTTGAAAAATCAGTTATAATAACTAAAAATGGCCACCTTCTAAAATTACCTCCAAAGTAATGAATCAGAATAATATGGAGTGTCATTCATTACTTAAATCATTAGCTTTTTTGATGTTAAAATGATTATAATAATGACTTACAAAGCCATTGTTCAAATTATAACAGATTATGGGTAGCAAATTAATTTTAAACAGTTATACTAGATGCAGTATATAGCCACTGTGACTAATAGTTAAGAATAGCTTTGTCCTCCACAAACTTTTCTAATCCCCTTTTGAAAACACCCAGCGCAATAGTCTTCAGCATGGTCAAGTGTGCGAAGAAGTCCTTCCTTTTGTGTGTCTGCATTGTCCCACCATTCACTTTCATTGGAAGAGTGGCCCTTGTTTTAGCGTTGTGAGCAAGAGGCCTCACCCAATTTCTTAATAACTTATTCCTCCCTTTCATAATTATACACATCTCCGTCATGCCCTTCCTTTTCTTCCTTTTCACTAAATTAAGAGGTCCCAGATGCAATAACCTTCCCTCACACAGGAATTGCTCATTTAGTTTGCCCTTTTAAATAAAACTTGCATAAATCTAACAGGACCTGTGCTTGAATGAGGATGGTTTTCTTTACTGCCCTAAATCCACACCGGATGTGACCATTTTGCGCTGTCCTATTTTCCCTCTGCATCTGTATTCATTGGCAGCCTTAGTATAAGCGTCTGGCCTCTGACTTTTTGCCCATTTCCTTGAAATCAGTATAAATGACAGCCATAAACTGGGTTGCTGAAACCACTCAGTCTGGAGCACACAGGTGGGAGTACTCCAACGTAAGTAGTTTTAGGACTGCAGCCACAATGATTATTTATTGGCGTTGCTACAGAACACGGTGGCCTTAGTCCTCCCTATGCCAGAAATCATGTGGATACCTCATACGCTCATGCCAAAAACAGTAATCCGAGGAGTCTGCAGAAACACAGCATCTTACCTCTTAGTTGCTGTATCAATTAGTAACTGCTGTGTTTACCTTTCCGTTCTTGCAAATTCATTTACAGCAATTAAGCAACAATGGCTAGAGGCTTTTCACTAGAGGCAAGAGAAGATGGCTGGTGCACAAGTCTACCTCTTGGCTGCAAAATCAGGAACTATCCTAGTGAACTTGTATTCTGTAGGGATGGAGGAGAACTCCATTTCAGTTTATTTTTATGTGAATTTACTGAAACTTACAATTTTATTCATATTTCAGATAAATGGAAGTTAACATTAAAAACATTTGCAGGTCGGAGAAACCAAAATGGACAAGTTAGATCATCCAAGCCCAGTGCTTTGGGTACTTAGTTCTTAGGCCATTTCTGCCCTACACTGTTATAGTGCTATTATTCCACTTCCAACATCCTGTGGAATTCTAGGGTTTGTAGTTTGCTGAGGCCAAAGAGCTCTCTGGCTGAGAATTCTAAATGCCCCTCCCCAAACTGCAAACTTCAGGTTCCATAGATTGTTGAAAGTGGAATAATAGTGGTATAACAGTGTAATGTGGAAATGTCCATAGTTTGAGTTTGAATCCCAAGGTTTTCAGGCTTATTCAGGCATGTAGTGCTGATTCAGGGTTGCCCTTTTTGGGGTACATAGGGAAGACTTTGAATTCAATTTTTTTTTTTTTTGAGACTATACCAAAGTTAGTGTACTTTTCATATTTGGGACCAAAAGAATTTGAGATTTCTAAAATGTGAGTGCAGGAGAAAGGAAACTGATTTCTCTGACCCTGGCACCCCTTTCTCCCCCCTCTCTGGATCAAACTTCTCCTTCTGCCATATTAAGATAAAATATTGGCATTGAGCTAGGTACTTAAAAGAAGGAGGGCAAAGGGCTCATGAACAAATCTTTGTGTAATTTACATGTGCTGATTTACAAGTATGGATGCACATTTAGGATTGCTAATTTAAAATCTACAAGTATAAGTAAGAAATAACAATTCGAAAAGTTCTTGTTGTGCATACAGAAAATGCTTTTCTCTCATCATGAAGCAATTGCAATGTCCCCTGCCCCTCATTACAGCCTCAAGATTCTTCTCAGAGATTAAGCATGAACTCAGTCAATGTAATCAAAATACAAACAGATCACCCATCTTCTTTTCCCCTCTGCACAAGAATCTTTCCTTGTTTTTCCTTCCTCCAGCAACTCTTCATAGATACCTTGTGGTTTTTAAAGCCCCACCCTTAGCCTCATTGTAAAGAGGAAGCTTTCCTTGTTTTCACATAGTCTTTATCAGGATTTAGCTGAGCGTTCTGTTTTTAGTACTCAGGCTAAGCTACAGAATATAAAGAAAGTACATCTAAACAGTAGTGGTTGATGGCTTTCATGTCAGTGGGGCAGTGAATCCATGCTGGGTTTACTCTAACTTTAAAGGAGTTATCCAAAGTGCTCAACCGGTTTTGGAGATAAGGTTCAGCACCTTTAAAGTCTGGACTAAAATTGAGAGTCAGTCATTGCTTGACTGACAGGAAGCAAACTGCTGCCAGTGCATATAAACGTGTTAAACATCCTCACCGTTGAAGTTATGCAGAAAGAAAACACGTAAAAGACAAAAGATGTGTAGCATTGGGCTGAAAGTATAATCACATTATGTGTTGTTGAAGTTGTGCACCTTGCCCAGGTTGCAAAATGGACATGGATTTTAAAAGATAAATCAATTGAAGTTTTTTTTTGAAAAATTGGAAACTGTTTATGGATTTTTTTGAACAATAAGAAATTTAATGATGTGAGAACCTGTGGTTATGATTATTAAGTAATTCTGGTAAGTGGAATGTACTTAGATTTGCAATGGTAGAATAAGACATAGGATATTAATTGATTTTTCTTTTTGATTACAATTGGTATTGTGGGACACAAAGTTCCTTTGTTTCTTAGTTAGTGTAATGTAATATAGTTAGGATGTGTTTAATGTAACAGATGAGTCTTTTAGTAATGGGTTGTGTCATTATGTTTTAGTCTTGGTTTAATTTGATTTTGTTTAGTTCAGATTTAGTTCTAGTTATATGTACACAACTTTTGTGGGTGGGTTGTTTCTTTTCTCTTGTTCTTTTTTTCTTTGTGATCAGGGATTGGTTTGTTTGTATCTTCTGCTAAAGCTAATAAATATTCGATCACAGACAGTGTAATCAAGTCAGTGGGATGGAATAGGTAGGGAGTTCATTAGTCTTAGAGTTGGAAGGGATCATCTAAAATAACCCACTGCTGTGCACCACTACACAATGAAAACAGTCCAGAAAAATGCCATCCAACCTCTGCTTAAAGATCTTCAAAGAAGGAGAGTCCAATTCATTCCACTTTCAAACAGCACATACAGTGAAAATTTTCCTTATGCTTTGGTGGAATCTCTTTTCTTTAATTACCATCTCTTGGCTTGTGTTCTAGTTTGTGGAACAACAGGAGACAACCTCACCCCATCTTCTACATGACATCCCTTTGGATATTTGAAGCCAGTAGTCATGTCACCTCTCAGTCTCTTCTTTTCTAAGCTAAATATAGAAACAACTGTTTCTCATAAGTCTCAGTTTCCAGACCTTTGCTCATCTTGGTTCCCCTTGTCTGGACATGTTCCAGCTTCTCAATGGAGCACCACAGTCTCTACTTCTTACATACCCTCTTCCGGGAGTTTGCATTCAGTTAACAATTTGCAATGTAATAGATAGGGAAAAGAAATTCTCTCCTTTAAACATTTGGATTTGTATCGTAGGTAGTGTTGCATGCAGTTACTCTGTTACTCTCAAGAAAACACAGTTTTCCCCCCATTGTATTTAATGATGTACAGGATGCTTGGCTTACAATGGTTCCTGGAATTAAAGATTTACAACACACACTGGGTTATATAGTGTTACACACTTTTACATACTCGTGATGCCCGTTGTTGGGTTCTCCAGATATACTTTTCTCCCAAACTTTCAGTTTCCCCCCAAGGAATTAACTTCCCATACTTTGATCCAGAACATTTCTCCATCTCCAGTGTTATCTTTATCTCCTTTCTCTGAGCATCTCACTTAGCACTGGCCAGATGCCTATAGGCCGTCTTCTCCCAGACTGTTCTCTTTGATCACTTTTCCATAGGTTGAGATTCCCAGACACTTTCCTTTGCTATGTGACCCATACCACTGTTCTAACTTAGGTACTCAAAAGCTCATGCATAGTAAATCACTTGTTGATTGCTATCACTTCTAAGTAAACAAAGCCATTCCCAGCCAGCCTGGCTAAATACCCGTTTACAAATAACATTCAGCTATTAACTGGTATCCAACATCGACCATATGGTTTCTTGTGTCATGCTTACATATTCACACAAAACGTACATTACATTAATACTATAATCTACATTTGTTCATAATCTATCAGCTTCGGCTGATATGCCAGCTGCGTCCCTTCCTGGACTTGGAACACCTAAAAACAGTGGTACATGCGCTGGTAACTTCACGGTTTGACTTCTGCAATGCGCTCTACATAAGGCTACCCATGTGCTTAGTCCGGAAACTTCAATTAATCCAGAACATGGCAGCCAGGTTGGTCACCGGAAGATCTAAAACTGACCACATAACACCTATTTTGAAGTCTTTACACTGGCTGCCTATTAGTTTCCGGGCACAGTACAAGGTGTTGGTTTTTACCTTTAAAGCCCTTCATGGTTTGGGGCCAGCCTACCTGCGGGATCACCTTCTCCCATATAATCCGCCCCGCACATTAAGGTCCTCTGGGAGGAATTTACTGCAGCCAATCAGAACTAGGTTGGCTGCGGTTACCCAGAGGACCTTTTCTTCTGTCGCTCCCAAATTATGGAACGGCCTGCCGGAAGAGACCCGGCACATTACCAGCCTTGACGGCTTTAAAAAAGCAGTCAAGACTGTTCTCTTCCGACAGGCCTTCCCAGACTAGTGTTCCACCACCTCTCGTCAATTGTCCTTTTGTTTTAATTTTGTTTTTAATTTGTTTTAGTAATTAATGTTTTTTAAGGGGATAGAAGGGTTGGTGAGTGGGAAGGATGGGGTACGTTTTAATGTATTTATATATTCTGTAATGCCGCCTCAATCCATTGGGAGAGGCGGGATAATAATAATAATAATAATTATTATAATAATTATTATTATTATAATCATGGAAGATACATACTGTTCATAGGCATGGTGTACACCCAACATGAGTGTATCCATCTGTCTTTGAATGGACTGTGATCAGAAACTTGAAGAGGTAAATAGAAACCATAGTGTCATAACATAATCAAAGCACTAAATAATTGAAGAGCTAAATAAATGGAAGCCCATAGTGTCATAAATTCTTTTTTTAAAAATGGAATTCCTTTCTAGTGCATTGTTAAAGTCAGAAAAGGGTCAAAATCCAAGGCAGAGGGTTAGGAACAGGTAGGTAGTCAAAATTAAGCAGAGGTCAACAGATCTAAGGCAGCTATAATAAAGAAATTTAATTTGCATGATGTGTAGAAGCTTGGACATTAAATGTTTTATGTGTGGAGAGGAAGAAGAGCAACATAGCTATTAAAAAAAACTTTTCAAAAAAGTTTATTTGTGCCAATCAAAACTACACACATGTTATGAAAATTATAGGGCTCTGGTGTGTGTGTGTGGGTGTGTGTGTGTCAATCATCATGGTCGGAGTAATTTCAGCTCTGTGGCTCACGTATACTGTTATTGCTTGCATATAAAGTTTTTGTTTAGGTGTGATATTGATAGAAATAATGGGAGAAAAATAGCAAAAAGGCTGAGAAAGAATTAAGAAAAAAAAAGAACATTAATTAGGGAAGAGAAGGAAAGGTGGTTGTATCCTCTGTAGTTTAAAAGAGTATTGCTCTCATAATGACCTCCTATTTTAGTCGTAAGATTTCCTAGTCAATGAAAGGCTAATGAGCCCAGAGGGAAGAAGGAGATTTGCATTAAAGTAGATTATGTCATTGAGCCACATGTCTGTTTTGCCTTCTCCCCCTAACACATAAAGTGGTATCTTTAATTTGGGATCTGAATCCTAATTTCAACCATTCTTTCAGATGCTGGTTAACAGGGATCCTAGTTAGCATTAAATACAGTTATGTTTGGTGATAACATTCCCCTTAATTGTAGTTAAGTGTCCAGAGAGGGGGAGTAGGAGGAGAAAGGCATACACTGCTCTTGTTCTTTATCTACATTTGGCACACAGCCTGCGAGATATCTTGGCCCTTTCTGCAGGATGTTGGTGTCCCATGTTAGGGACAGGAGAAGTACAGGACCCACATGATGGTTCTGCAGGATACCGTCCATATCCCGTCATTCTCCCATCCCCAGGCGGTGCGATCGTGCCACAAATCATTTACGGGCTCTTCCCATCAATGACTGGTGATTGTGCAACCCTCCTGCCACTCTCCCACACTTACCTGAGCTGTGGAGGGTCAGGAAGTGCAATGGCTGCACTTCCTGTCCCAACGCAGCCTGGGAAAGTGCCTGACTGCACTGCAGAAGGAAGAGCCATCAAACCTTCTCCATTCTTGCAGGCAGCTGATATCAAGGGGAGCACGCCTGTTGCACTTCTCTCCTGGGACAGGCTCTACTGGAGTCCCCGCAGGATGCTGCTGGGATCCGGTAACCTGTGGAAAGAACCATTGGCTTTGCCCTCTGAGCAGTAGATTCTCCATTTTGTGCCTGTAGATAATGCATCATTGAGGCTACTGCTGGGAAATTGAGGGACTGATCCTACTGTTAGAAAGTAGGATGGCTTGAGGAAACTAAGGGAGCAGGCAGTGGCAATGGAGTAGTTAGCATCTCATTGATCCTGCCTGTCTTCCAGAATCTACTGCCTGATGTAGCCATCTCATCTACCTAATGATAGGGCCAGTCCCTGATGTTTCATGGCCCCTTTTGAGCTCTTCTTAAGCCAGCCTGCTGCCCTTGCCTACTGTATAGGATGCCTTTCTGTCACCAGTGTTGAAGTAAGCTTCAGCAGCCAGCCTGATTAGCTTTGTTAGTTGGAATATGACCTTCTGGTCCTTTGAGTTAGCCTGGTATCAAAATGTCTTGGAGCAAGCTTCCACAAATCTCAAGCTGCCTCATGCCAGGAATGAATTCTTTGAGTCTTCTCACTTTTATAGATTTCCAAGCTACTCTCTGGGAATATTTAAAATAAGCTAACTAGACTAGAATTCAAAGAGCTTTTAAAATGTTTTTATAAAGATGAGGAGTTATTCCTGGAAATATTACTGACTTTTCAGGCAGTTCTCAAATTTATTAGTTTGAACAATTCATTTGTCACCCTTATATAGTTATTTAATGCTGCTCAATAGCTGAGTTAATTTGTCACCTATATGTGATTATTTAATGTTGCTTGCTGGCACAGTTAATATGTTACCTGGGTGTGAATATTTAATTCTCAAGGGTGGTAGGTGTTATATTATTTTAAGTTCAGTTAACTGATATGGAAATATGGCCTGGAACTTTCTGCCTGCACACTTGAAACACTTTCAGGCAAATATTACCTTTCTCTGCTTCCAGTTTTAAAATACGGCATCAGGGTTGTTGTTTTTTATTATTGAACTGGGCTTGAGAAAACTGACCACAGAGGAACCTGGTATATTTTGTGTGTGGTGTTTGTTTCATGGTTGGCCTCATTCAGTCTGCCAGAAAGTACTGGCGAACAGATGCCCACCTCCAATGTTTCTTTGGGATTTTGTGCACTCAGTAGGGTCATGTTCTAAGACTTGAGGAACTGGCTGCCCATCTATATACTCCCTAAATGTTTTGGATCTGAGTTGCAGAGCAATAAATAAAGATATGAGAGTCCAGAGGCAGGTGTGTATTCTCTTTTTCCTTCTAACACTAAAGTTTCTTTTAAAATAAATTTAAAACTGATGAGTGTGAAAGGAATAAATTTCTTTTCCATGCCCAGCCACATTTGCACTCAATCAGAAACTGCTGCAGAGGATTGGGAGATTATCTGAAGGAAATGATCAGGGAGCTACAGTGCTACTTACAGCTGTTACAGTAGGGAAAAGGAGTAAAAAACAAAAACAATCAAATAAAAAAAGTATGTATGCATTTATTCTAATGTAAATCTTTGCTTGTGCAAAAATGGAGTTTGCATATAGAGAAAAAGAAAACAAATCACTACACAAGATCACAAATATTCTCCTGCAAACTACCGTCTGCAAGTATGCTTGAAAAAACAACAGAGTGCTTATACTGCAGGAGGTCACTGGAGACTGGCTCATGGAAGTTCTTGTTCAATATCCTTGATTTCAAAGCTAGGAAAAATTCTAGAAAAGAAAAGTAATCAGTTGCCTTATGAGCATGTAGAGACAAATGCTGTGATTACAAAAAGCCATAAATGATTTCTCAGTTACAAGATTAGTAGATCAGGGGAATGCTATGGATGTAGTGTTATCTTTATTTCAGTAAGCTTTTGACAAGATACTCCACAGAGTTGTTGCAAATGAGCTCATAAAATATGTGCTAGGTGATGCTACAGTTAGATGGCTATGTAGTTGGTTTCAAGACTAAACTCAAAGACCATTTCCGCACTACAGTGTTAAAGTGCTGCTATTCCACTACCAACCTCCTATGGAATTCTGGGGTTTGTAGTTTAGGGAAGGGCACTTCGAATTCTCAACCAAAGAGCTCTTTGTTCTCAGTAAACTACAAACCCCAGAATTCCACAGGGTGCTGAAAGTAGAATAGCAGCAGTTTAACACTGTAGTGCAGAAATGGCCAAAGAGTGTTCACCAATGCTTCCTCATTCTCCTGAAGAGATGAGTGGGATGTTTCTGGGTTCCTTCTTGGCCCAAGTCTTGGTCATCACCTTTATAAATTGTTTGGTTGAAACAACAGAGAGTATGCTCATCAAATTTCCTGTTGACACCAAACTAGTTGTCTAATACTTCAGAGGATAGAATCAACATTCAAGATAAGCTTAATAGGTTCAAGTTCTATGCCAAAATGAATTTCAGCACAGATAAATATAAGGTTCTACAATTAGACAGTGAAAAGCAGGTGTATAAATATAGACTGAGTGACATTTGGCTTGATGGTAGTATAAATGGAAAGAATTTTAGGAGGATTGGGGGACCACCGACTAAACATATGAGTCAATGTTATGATCTAGTAACAAACAAGCAAAATTCATGAAGTTTTGGCTGCATCAGGAGAAGTGCAGTGTCCAGATCAAGAGAGTGATACTTCCATTCTATTTTGTTTTAGTCCGATGTTATCTGGAGTCCTTCTCCATTTCTGAGCTACAATTTTAAAAAGGTATTGACAAACTGGAACCCACCCAGAGAAGGGTAATGAAGATGGTGATGAGTCTGGAAACCAACCAACGCTTATGAGGAACAGTTGGAGAAGTTGTATATTTAGAGGTGATATGACAGCCATCTTCAAATATTGCAAGAGCTTTCATATAGAAGATAAAGTGAGCTTCTTTTCTACTTCTCCAGAGGATAGGACCCAGGCCAAGGAATTCAAATCGTAAGAGAGGAAATTCTGGCTAAATATTAGGAAGAACTTCCTGACAATATGTTCTGTCTTATTTATTTGTTTGTTTGTTTGTTTGTTTGTATCCCGCCTCTCCATGTGGATCGAAGGCGGCGAACAACTTACAAATAGCATGTATTTCGAAACATTTCTATACATGCCCCCAACAAGCTGGGTAGTCATTTTACCGACCTGCAAAAGGATAGAAGGCTGAGTCAACCTTGGAGCCGGGCAGGATCAAACTCACAACCTTGTGGCTTGCAGTACTGGCATTTAACCACTGCGCCACCAGGGCTGACAATAAACAGAGGTTGGATGGGTGTCTATCAGGAATCTTTTAGATGTGGATTCTGCACTAGCAGTAGATTGGACTAGATAACCTCCGGTATTTCTTCCAACTCTGTGATTCTTACTTCTCTGGCACCCTGCTGGTGACAGGATCAAAGATGTTGTGGAGCTCTGAGTGTATGAAAAGAATGAGTCAGAAGCTGCTGTTATGTGTTGACAGCGTGTAAGACTTTGCACTTCTATATAGTATACTTCTGTTCACAGCATGTGGCAGGGTATATTTTTTAATATAGGAGTATATGGTAATGGAAGATCCTGTCTAAGGCCCTCTTCTCACAGATGCTAGCTTTATAGCACCTTATCACACCAAGAAGGAGACATTACAAATGTCCAAACAGTAAGAGACCACATTCTAGTTCTTTCTCACGCCACCTGCTTTGATTTCTGGACAGTTAATTTGGAAATATTTTTCTGTGGTAACTGTAAATTAACAGAAAAGACCACCTGACTATTTCTTGTATTGCATAGGTGGCACCCTGCCTGTGAAACAGCCCTTCCCAGGTGTAAAAGAAGGGTAACTAGTTTCACAACAGATTTCCTCAGAGCCACTTTGAACATCTTGTGGAATTCTGTGGTTTGTAGTATACTGAGGCCAAAGATGTCTCTGGCTGAGAATCCTAAATATCCGTCCCTAAACTGCAAACTCCAAGATTCCATAGGATGTTGAAAGTGAAATAATAGCACTATAACAGTGTAGTACAGAAAGGCCTCTAATGTCTCCCAGTCCTTTTTCAAGCTCAGATCATAATTTTAGTGCTCTTCTTTACAAGACTTTTGTGTCCATGGATCCACTTACTTGCTAGATCACTTACCCCTATGCTAGTCTATCCAGTCACCGTGGTTCTCATGCACGGATCACCTCTGGGTTTACCATCCTTCTGAGATGCAGCAGGGTGGTGAACTCAGTGGATATCCAGGGACCTCGGTGGCTGGATAGACTGGTGTGGTCATCAGTGCTCTGGCAAGTAACTATGACTAGAGAGAGCTTTTTTTTTTTTTAAAGAGAGATTGCCTTGCCTTGCCTTTGGAATATCTTTTCTGAGGATGCTTAGTGCGTGCTCATAGTGCTGACTTTTGGTCACCATGACAAGTCTTTCTCATTGTCCCATGCCTCCTAGCTGCTTTACCTTTTAGCATTGCTGAGGTTAAGGGTGAGACAACATGTTGTGTTAAACACATAGCATGCTGCTAAAAATCATTTTTCAAAAGTCTAATGTTAAGTGCACATGGCTGTAATCTGGCCTGGAGCCAGCACATATGGAAGGTTTAAAAGTTCCCATCATCTTGTTTTTATTGCTCTCTCCTCATGGAGGAGTTTAGAAAGGGTAAAAACCCTCTATAGGTGCCAACTCAGTCCTCTCCTTTTAAAAACTCTGTGTGTGAATTTTTAGATAAAAAAACGAACCAGAGAAACTTTAATAATCCCCTATTTGTGAATTTGCGTCCCATTCCTGAGGCTGAATGTGCTTAATTTAGACGCATCTTTTGGTCAGGGGTGGGACCTGAAAGTCTTATCAGCCTGACCCAGCATAGCCAATGATGAAGAATGCTGGAAGGTACAATCCAACAACATCTGGAGATGGCCTGCTATAGCTGTGTACTACATGCAGTTCAGTGTAGCTTGTAGTTGGGTTTAAGACACTGCTTCTTTCTTTATTGGTTCTGTTTTACTTGTCGCAGTTTGACATTTTATTGAAAATTATTTATATGTATTGTTTGCTTTTGATGAAGTGGGCTTCTGTCCACAGAAGCTTATGTCAAATAAAACATGTTAGTCTTTAACACTCCTTGCTGTTTTTGCTGCAATGAGCTAATACACCACTTCCCTTGGGATCTGTACTATTTTTGTATGTTTATTTAGCTGCCCTTAGATCTCTTTTTTTCTGAAATTGTGGTACACGTATCTAAAAATACCAGCCAACCAAAGGATATGTGCTCTTTTATACTGCTTTTATCTGTTGTCTTCTATTTTTTTTAATTGAATTTTGTTGTCTTATATCTAAGTCATCCTGGCAATATTTACACTGCAGAGTGGCATGTAAATCCTTAAAGCAAAGCAAAACAAAATAAAACAGTAAAACAAACAAACATTCTGCAGTGCCATCAACTGAACTTTCCACATTTTCAGATAACTATCTCTCTGATCAGTGCTTCAACAAATCAGTTGTGTGCCCTATTGAAAAGGTAAATGAAGTCTCAAAGATAAGCTAAACAGTTATGAAGAATCACAAAGAACTAGTTCATACATCGGCATGCACATCATTTGATTTCTTATCACTTGGTTCTTTGGCACTTGGAGACTCCCAGCTGAATGTGAGTGAACTTGACTCTACTGAAAAACAACACATTGGAGGCAAAAGTGAAGTGATACGAACACACAGGTGGAAGCATTTGCTCTAACTTTTAGGAAGTGGTGGGCATGTATGTAGGAACATGGCTAAGTTATGCTTCCATTTACAATGAAGCCTGCCTTTTGAACAGTACTTGTGGGTGAGTAGAAGATTCTGGTAGTGACAAAAGTAACATATGAACAAAGTGAGCCCCCAGTAAGGACAGAATCTGTATGCCTTTTCCACCATATTCAGTTTTCTCATTTACTTTTTAAAGGGTAAAAATTTCTGTGTTTGGTTTGGCTAATCAGTCTAATAAATGTAAGCAAAATAGGTTTTACATTCTTGTTTTAATGGTTAGTATAGTCATCCTGAATTTTCTTTCCTTGTGTTTGTCACACAGGGACATACATATTGTTTGAATAACCTCTCTATTGAGTATAACAGGGTGTGGAAAACCTGGTCTTCCAGATGTTTTGGACTTCAGCTCCTAGAAGCCAAGACCTGCATTGCCAATGGTATGTACTTTGGGAATTCTGGTACAAAACATATTGAGGGCTAAATATTTTCACAGTCACAGATTAAAAGTGGTTTAAGCAGTGTTTTGCTGCAACTGTTCATCAGCATGAGGATTCAAATTATGTCTACCCTATGAATAGTCCAGAAAATGTAGACTGAAGCCAGCTCATTTAATTTCAGACTTAGAACCACTTCTTCACCTATCTGTTGCCTCAGCTCTTTTCTGCTTATCCAGTTATTTCTCTGGAAAACATCCCAGATTTGTAAGTAGAATCCTTTTAAATTCATCACCAAACATCACTACTGCAGAAGTTAAGAAAGGGAACCCATTCCAACATAACTTTGCCACATGAATGGGTGGCAAGATGATTGACAAAGCGAGTTGCATAAGCATGAAATGAGATATCAGAATGAATCCCAAGAACTGGCTGTTTAAAAAAGTGTGTGTGTGTGAGAGAGAGAATTATCTGGGCAATAACCATTCATCTGTCAAAAATGCTGAGCAGATGGTTGGTTCATTTAAACGATCTAAAATGATTGCCACTCAGGTAAAATGATAGCGCTTGAAAGCCAAACAGAGCTTTTCTTCCTTCAACATTAACATTTGCTGAATGGTATGACACTGAGGATTGTTGGTGTCATATGCAAAGTCTCTCTGCCACCCCCTGCCAACCAGGGAAGATCTGAAATTTGATTTTTACTTTGCAATGATTGCAGATTCAGGCCAGCAAGCTATGGAAATTTAGGCTTGATTTTCTCAAAAAGGAAACACTCTTCTATACAAGCTTTCAGATAAGGATATAAACCTCTACTCATTTCTTCCTTGCAGGAAAGGATAAATAGCTTCTGTAGTTTTCCCACTGTTTCAGGAGAAAACAAATATTTTTTGCAGAGTTTTCTTCTGGTATTTGCACATTATGAAATGTTCTGGGGAATTATTCTATGCAGAGAAGCACATGCTATTTTCTGCCCCCAAACTATTTTTTCCCCTGAAAACATATTTTCTAATGTTGGAAACTGTTTTCAGTGTGACATACAAAGAGAAGAAAAAACACTTTCTGCCCTAAACTGGATATTTTTGTGTATTACTGCACATAATCATTACCTGGAAGACTTCAGTGTATGTGAATAGCAAGAGAGAATTTTTTTTTTTTTTTTTTTGCTGCTGTCTCCTTCTTTCTGATGGAGTTGACAAAGTGTCAGAAAACCCTTTTGTCTGCTGGGAAATGAAACACAATGAATAATCTTTCCCTCCTTACTTTCAGATGTGGATTTCTTAATACTACCAATCCAAAGGCACTGTGCTTCAATTCCATGTTTATTCCTCCCAGAGCAATTTTACTTTGTGCTCCAGAGCACTCTGACATTAGATCTTCTGAGGTATTCAAAGTCCTGCTAGCATGAGCTCAGCAGCAGGGTCGAAGTGAGGATGGACCAACATTTTTGCTTTTTATATATGTGCAGGGATGACAGGTGGCTCTGTTCCTGTGATGCAGCAAATCTACTGCTTGGTTTTCCAGATGCTTTTTCAAGCAACAGCTCCAAGTTTGCACAGGAGCTCTCCTTGTTCTGAAAGACTGTTGGGAGCATGATCCTGCTCCTGGCTGGCTCCTGTATGACTCAGAGCAGCTCTGGGAAGGGTAAAGCAAAAAGTGGATTCACTACTGAAGCAACGACTCCACTAGACACCTTGTGTGTGCGTACCTTTTGTGTGTGCGGTGGCTTTATGAGCTCACCTTACCTGAACTGAATGGAGTCAGTGGCTGACATAAACCAGTAAGTGAGAATGTTGAGGGCCAAGTGAGCTGTGGATCCAGCACAACTCTCCACCTCAGTACATTTGAGCCCCTCAATATCAACGTTTCAGTGTCAAAGTGGAAAGGGCAGGGATGGTTTCTGGGAGGAGGTATCTGAGGTCAGCTCTCCCCTTTCTATCTCCACCCTTAAACTAGCACAACCTCCAAATGTCAAGCTCTACCTATCAAGAGAGGTTAGTCTGGTAGGGAAAGATTTTATCAGACTTTTGGTAATTGATCAGTTGCTGAGGGAATGGCTTGGTAAGAATTGGGTGCTGTATTTTCTTCTATGAGGTATGTTTAAATAGTGTGTTCAATTGTGCTTTTTGTTTGTGCATTTGATCTGAGTATGTTTTAATATGGTGTCCTTTTTTTAAGTTTATTTCTGCTTTCCACTTGATATTATTGTGAGCCACTTTGAGTCTCATTTGGGGGTAAAAGATGGCAAATATTTCTCCATGAATGAATGAGTGAATGAATGAAATGGCTCCTAGGAAACCCTCCAAAGAATCACAGGATTTCAGCCCTAACAGTTTTGTTAATGGGCTGAAAAACTAGTGTAATATACAGAAAGATTACAGCTAGAAGATGTTATTGTCAGGACTCCACAAAATTCAGTGAATGAGCCAGAGCAATTTTTTTTTTAAAAAAAATACCTGTTCAGAAACCAGCTGAATTCTTTAATATGGCAACAAAACAGACAGGCTTGGAAATTTTGTTAGCACACTCAGATGGATTTCTTTAAGCTATAGCTGACAGTTATTCTTTTAGAAATTTTGTCCATGCTTTGGTATCTGTACTGATTTCTGTATGCATTGTGCATATGCTGAGTATATACAGAGGTGATATGTGGTGTGGAACAGGGAATTACATTTAAACCACCCTTTGCTGTTTCTATCACAGTGGCTCTCATTCCATTATTATGGTGTAACACTGCAGGTCCTCAATTTGCTGCCGAACTCTAAACTCTCCTGATTCTCAGGAAGTACCCAAAGTGGATTATTGAGATTTCAGACATGTTCCTCAGGGACATTTTCATAGTGTTACAAGCTCCTTGTTTTTCAGCAGTGTATCTAGCAAACTAAACAGGGAATGACACGTTAAGGATAAAAAATATAGCCCCAAAGAAAAACAAGCATCCTAAAGCAGAAACAGTGTATGACTCATGCTCCCAAGGGGTCATGTTCACTTCAGGAACATTGTAGACCTCCAGGCCAGTACACTGAGAAACTAATCAGAATTTTCTTTCTTTTTCTTCCTATTTTAGAAGTGCAATAGTCTCTTATTTATAATAGCCGCATACTATAAGAGCAGGAGGTAGTGGGTGGAAAACAAGGGGAAAAATTTCATCACTTGTACAAAAGGGATCATTTCATCTAGCCAACTGGCAATAAAATGTGTAAATATCAACAGTTTTAAATTCACTTGTTGATATTTAATCTCAGTATGTAGCACACTGCATTGCCATACATTGTTCAAACAACACAGCAGCCCACTTTTGCTATTGGAATCAGAGAGCCATTGAATTCAAGAGGTTCTTTGTAGGACATCTAGTTTAACCCACTGCTCAATGGAAACTCAGAGCCAAGAAATTCTTGTCAGGTCACTGCCCGGACCAATGCTGGAACACTCCCAGCAATGAAGAACATCCCTAACACAGTGATTGGTACCATTGGCGTACTGCTCCTGACACTGAGACCATTTCCGCACTAGATTGTTATAGTGCTATTACTCCACTTTCAACATCCTATCGAATCCTGCAGTTTGTAGTTTGGGGAGAGACTTTTGAGGCCCTTCTCTAAATGGCAAACCCCAGGATTCCATAGGATATTGAAAGTGGAATAATATCACTCTAACAGTTTAGTACAGAAATAGCCTGAGAAGTTTCTCCTAATATTCAAACCCAACATCAACCCTTCTGCAACTTAAGCCCAAAAGATGCAGCTCTGATCTTTTGGATAACTAGAGATGAGATTTTTATCCTTTTCTGCACAGTAGCTAATCAAGTATTTGGAAAATGCTTTCATGCCCTGTTCTTCAGTCAGGTAAAATTCACTGAGGTCCTTCAGTTTTTGATTCCTCCCAAGACATATTTTTGTGTCTTCCATGTTCTTGACCATTTTCATTCCACAGCTCTCCTGTGAACCAATTCCAGTTTATCTACATTCTCTTTAAAGTGTGGCATCCAGAGCTAGGCACACTGCTTCAGACCAGATTAATTCTGATTACTAGGGAATGAAAGGGATCTGTCTCTTCCTACAGCAGATCATTAAACAGTCAGTTTGTAATTACTTAGAAAGCAATGCCATAATCACTAGAAGTCAACATGGATTTCTCAGAAATAAGTCATGCCAGACTAATCTTATCTCTTTTTATGAAAGAGTTACAAGCTTGATAGATGAAGGGAATCATAGAATCATAGAAATCATAGAATCATAGAAATGTAGAGTTGGAAGAGACCACACGGGCCATCCAGTCCAACTCCCTGTCATGCAGGAACACCCTCAAAGCACTCCCGACAAATGCTGTGGGTGTAGCATATCTTGATTTCAGTAAGGCCTTTGACAAAGTTCCCCATGATGTTCTTGCAAAGAAACTAGGAAAATGCAGGCTGGACAGTACTACTGTAAGGTGGACTTGTAGTTGGTTGACTGACCGAACCCACAAGGTGTTCACCAATGGCTGCTTTTCATCCTGGAGAGAAGTGACTAGTGGGGTGCCATAGTGCTTTGTCCTGGGCCCAGTGCTATTCAGCATCTTCGTCATTTGGATGAAGAAGTAGAGGGCATGCTGATCAAATCTGCAGATGACACCAAATTGGCAGGGGTTGCTAATATGCCAGAGGACAGGGTCAAAATTCAAAGTGACCTTGACAGATTGGAGAGCTGGGCCAAAGCTGGCAAAATGAATTTCAACAGAGAGAAATGTAAGGTCCTGCACTTAGGCAGAAAAAATGGAATGCACAAATACCCTATTTGCTGGTGTATAAGACTCACTTTTTTTCCTGAAAAAATTGTTTGAAAATGGGGTGCATCTTATACACCAGAGTGTCGTACACACTGACAAATAGTATTTGCCGGATTATAAATGGGGTTCATCTTCTGTGCTGGTGTGTCTTCTACGCTGGCAAATATGGTATAGGATGGAGGACACATGGCTGGATAACAGTATGTGTGAAAGGGATCTAGGAGTCTTGGTAGATCACAGGCTGAACATGAGTCAGCAGTGTGATGCAGCAGCCAAGAAAGCCAACATGATGCTTGGTTGCATCAATAGCAGTACCATGTCTAGATCAAGGGAGGTAATGGTACCACTCTATTCTGCATTGGTTAGACCTCATCTGGAATACTGTGTACAGTTCTGGGTACCTCCATTCAAGAAGGATATCAACAAGCTGGAGTGTGTCCAGAGAAGGGCGACCAAAATGGTGAAGGTTCTGGAAGCCAAGCCCTATGAGAAGTGACTTAGTGAGCTGGGTATATTTAATCTGCAGAAGAAAAGGTTAAGAGGGGATGTCATAGCCATGTTTAAATATTTGAAGGGATGTCATGTTGAGGTGGGACTGAGCTTTTTTTCCTCTGCTCCAGAGACTAGGACAAGGAGGAATGGATTCAAGCTGCAGGAAAGGAGATTCCACCTGAACCTCAGGAAGAACTTCCTGATGATCAGAGCTGTCTGGCAGTGGAATATACTGCCTTGGAGTGTGGTGGCGTTTCCTTCAATGGAGGTTTTTAAGCAGAGGCTGGATGACCATCAGTTGGGAATGCTTTGATGTGTGTTCCTGCATAGCAGGAGGTTGGACTGGATGGCCCCTGTGGTCTCTTTCAACTCTATGATTCTATGATTCTCTTAGCTTGCAAGATAGTTCTGTCAGTTCTGTAGCCCAAAATCATCTTTGTCTTTATTTTTTTTTTGTAGTTGCATCACACTGCTGGAGAGAAACATTTTGCATGAGACAGAGTATTCTTCTCATAGGCCTTGAATTACCATCAAGGTAAGGATGCCTACAAAGTTTTGTCTCTGAACTTAATATCCACTCATGTGGAATATTTTGAAATGTCACTTCACGATGTCACGCTGAGCTAAAAAGGGGCCACTCCACCCACATGAGTAGGATGTAATAATTCCCATGTATGAATCACCCAGAGTTTACAAATTATTTTAGAAAAATAATAATATCATAAATGAGTCATATGGAAATGTGAGGGAGTATGGAAGGAATTCATGGCTGTAGAGTGTTTTTATGGAGTAGCCTTAGAATGCAGCCTTTGAAAATTGAAGAATGTCTTAGAATTTTTGTTTTATGGCCATCAGACTGCCATAGAGTCTCATATTAGGTATCTCTTAATGCTAGTTATGTTTTTTGATTTAATGTGCTGGATTTTTAAAATGCAAATAGAGGCTTTAGGAGAATGGTAGGAGTGATAATGCACAGACGGGGAAGGGAATTTAGCACTCCCCTCCATTGTTTTGTTTATGTGTAAAACACCTTCTCTGAAGCTGCTTGTCTGCAATCTTCTGGTGACAGCAGATAATTTCCACCAAATGTAAATAATCAGATTAGAGATTTTCCTAGGGACAGCAGCAGAAAGTGCTAAATTCTTGTCCCATCCTACCTCAATCCCAGTAGAAATCAAGCTCCCAACTCCAGCTATTTAATCGTATTTGATTTTTTTCTTTTAAAAAGCCCCACATGTTAAAAGCAAAGATGCATTTAAGTCTCCCTCTATTTTGGTTCAAAGTGCAAAGGCCAACCAACAAATTGCTATGTATCCTGAGCTCATTCCAATGTTTGGGAGATTGACTAGCATAAGTGGCAGGACTGTACTGAGAGAAGATTTTTCAGAACTGAAATCAGAAATAACCAAAATCGGGTTAAATCAGAAATAGAGACTCTTTGGCCTGCCAAGATGTTTTGGATCTCAGCTTCCAGACACCCTAGCCAGTGAGGCTAGTGAAACAGGAGAGATAGTCCAAATCATCTGGAAGGTCGAAGTAGAAATGCAAAGAAATGCAAAGTAGCAATGTAAAGAAATGCAAAGATTTTCTCGTTCTTAACAAGA
This sequence comes from Ctenosaura bakeri, assembly GCA_948474755.1. Taxonomy (NCBI): domain Eukaryota; kingdom Metazoa; phylum Chordata; class Lepidosauria; order Squamata; family Iguanidae; genus Ctenosaura; species Ctenosaura bakeri. Next base: position 298,100 of record CAOLHI010001264.1, read on the forward strand.
AAGGACATTTCAAGATACATTGTTAAAAAACTGAAATATTTTTGGTCTGTATGAGTGTCAAAAGGTTATTGCTGGAGGGTGGGGTCAGCAACAGCAATGCTCCCCCCAAATGTTTTCTGTGCAAAATAATTTTTGTACATAAATGCATTTTGCAACAACAAACAAAACAATGTTTGCTCACAATTTTCACAAAAAGTCATGAAATAACAAAAAAAAAATTAAAAATGCTAAAAACCCTCTCTCATGTGCTTGAACAGCAAGAAGAAAATATGTAATTCTCCATTCTTATGTGACGAGCAAACTAAACAAAGAAGTATATCCGTAGGCCAAAGACTCTTTGTGTCTCATTTAAATGGCTGCCAAGCAGCCAGAGGAGGAGGTAGAGGAGGACAGTAAGAATGACAGAAAAGTTACTGTGTGTCATTCACAAGAGTACAAAAGGAAAACAACAAAACTCGATGGTGGGCCCTAATGCTGTATTTATTCATTTGGAAATCAGTCTGATTAAGTATAACAGAACGTATTTCTAGCAAAGCTATGTTTGGATGGGGATCACAGTCATGTTTGACATCAAAAGGGGCATTTAAGAGAAAATTCCCACTGCACCATCTACCTCAGATCAGACTCTGTGCAAACAATACAGAATGCTGGTACTTCAGAAGCTATTTTCTTTTTAAGAACTTGGTTGTAACATCAATAGGCTTGGCGTCAGAAAAGTTGATGCAGTTTGTTCTTGAAGCATTAAAGCTTTTTTTTTAATTTGGCAGATCCAATAAAAACTGACTTGAGCAAAGAGCAAAGTGCAATCATTCTGCTATGTCTCTAGACTGAACCAGGATTTGGGAAATGCTAGTGTGTTGTTATTATTAGTGTTTTAAACTGAATCACTTTTTTCTGCATTGAGTCTCTTGTGTCTGAGCAACTGACCCATGAAGAATACAATTGTGCACATGTTCAGTCAAAAGAAAACCTCACAGATTTCAATGAGATTTACTCATAGGTAAAGGACAGATAAAAAATTACCTGTGAGATAGGTGATGAGATAGGTAATCTCTTACCTCCTACTCATAGGTAAGAGATTACTATAATGAGACCCAGCATGGTGTAGTGGTTTGAGTGTTGGTCTATGACTCTGGAGAGCAGGGTTCAAATCCCTGTTCAGTCATGGAAACCCACTGGGTGACCTTGGGCAAGTCACACTCTCTCAGCCTCCGAGGAAGACAAAGGCAAATCCCCTCTGAACAAATCTTGCCAAGAAAACCCCGTGATAATATTGCCTTAAGGTCACCATAAGTCAGAAGTGACTTGAAGGCACACAACAGCAACAAGAAGTGATTTTAACCAAATTAAATAATAGGAATGTTGATCTTTGCTTACTTCATTCTCACATTCAAGAATGAATAATTTAAGTCTTTTTCCCTCTTTGGTTGAAATTACAGGAGATTTTTGATATCACCAATCTTACTGGACTGGCTCATTCAGATGGCAGTAGGAGGCACTGTTCTACAGTGGTTCCACTCCTGTCTGTGGGTCTGTTTCCATGAGGGACTGCTGTTCAGCTTCATTGCTGTGGGATGCTACAGGATTCCATCTTGTCTCCCATACTGTTCAAGATCTATACTGGAGGTGGGAAAGGTACGGCCCATGAGCCTCCTGTAGCCCCCCCAGGGCTGTTTTTGTGGCCTCTAATGTCCCCTAGGGATAAAAAAATATTCTCTAAAAGTAAATGTTTAAATGTAGGTACCAGGGAGGGGTTTTCACTGGGTACTAACTCGAGCTACCTGATGTCAGTGTGGTAGTGATTCCCTCTTGGTTTTAATCTGAACTTTAAGAGCTGTTCAGGATGCAAAGCCTGTTTTGGTGAAAAGGGTCGGTACTTTAAAACTCAGACTAAAACTCAGAATAAATTCAGCTTGGCACCAAGTATCTTGATGCCACCAGCTTCTGTTTGGTCCACCTTCCTCTATCTTTGGCCATTTCTGCAGGAGGCTATTACAGCGCCTCCCGAAACTGCAAACCCCAGGATTCCATAGGAGGTTGAAAGTGGAATCATCATGCTATAACAGTCTCATGCGGAAATGGCTTTTGTGCAGATAAGGGGAGAGATAAAGCACCAAATCTGATGGATGGGAAAGAGCACAGCCTGTAATGGAGACTGAAGTCCCTAAGCTCTGCCAAACTGGGTACTTTTAGTTGTAATAAATGAACAAAGAGTGATTAAGCAACTGACTATGCCTTTCTTTTAGAAACTAAACCCTTATCAATACAATACAATGGGGTTTCCAGTCATACCTATCTGTAAATCCACAAACGAAGGCTGACATTATTTCATGGTGAATGAATCTAGATTCTAAAGCTACAGTCCTGTGCACGTTCACTTTGGCATAAATCTTGTTGAACGTGCTGACTTGTCCCTCCCTCCCCCAGCATTTATATTCCACCATTATATTTCTGTTCATGGGCAGTTAGTTTGCAAAGAAACACACACAAACAAGTAACAGTTGTAATAAAACCACACAATGAAACAGCAGCTTAAAAGAGCAGCAGTGGTAAGCACAAACATCAGTGGAGGGATTTAAAACACCTGGATGAATAAAATAAAAAAAGCAGATCGTGCTGTAAGGATATGATCTTGTGAATGTGATAAAATCACTACAGCATAGAGAAAAGGAACTTGTGGGACATTAAGGTACAGCAGCAGAGGGAGCCTGGTAGCTAGATGGCTTTCTTTACACATCCAAGAAGCCTGCACTTTTAGATGTCTGCTATTCTAGACTGAACGAAGGAAAGTGAGGGGGAAGGAAAGTGAGGGGAGGAATAGAAGCAAAGGATCTTTGTGTACAACTTCTTTGGACTGTCATCACATCACTGCAGTAGGTAGCTGTTTTGGAGTTGCTCATGCAGACAATTCAGAGTTTTTAAAGTGTAGTTTGCTGGAGGAAATAACACAGTATCAGTAAAATGCACAGCAACTTCAAACACCTAAACTTACATTTTTCACAGCAGTCTTCAATAAATGTCAATAAATGCCCCTGGATTTTCCATAGTCCCACATGATCTAGCAGTTTTTGTAGGTAGGCCTGACAACCCCCTTCTCAACAAATCTTGCCAAGAAAACTCTATGGTAAGTTCACCCTAATGTGGAAACAACTTGAATGCCAACAACAACAACAACAACAACAACCATAATCTCTGAAAACTCCTTGCGCAGAGTAGCAGAACTGAACAGAACTGAAAGGATAGAGATACCTGAGGGTAAAAAGATGGCATGGAAGTGAATTTCACTGCAGCCAAGATCATACACTTCATATGTGTTTAGTATCTGGGGCGAGGGTTGTGCTTCTAATTATATTTATGTACATGCAAGTTCCAACTGATAAATCTTACCTCCAGCCAGTATCCTGAGGTGAGCACTGAGAGGACGTTCCACAAGACTGCATGCTATTTAGTTACAGGTCAATTACTATGCTGTTACTGCTGTCTTCTACCTGTTGTCCTGCCACCTTCATAATAAGCATAGATTAAAATCACCATGCTATACCTAAACAGAAGTAAAAAAACAAAACAAAACTACTTTATCACCCTGATTGTAAGGCCAGAAGCTATACATTGCTAATACTATAGGCTGTTAGCCTTATCTAAAGATGCAATCACATATTGTTTCATCCCCTCCCTGATAGTTGTTGGGTGAACACTGGTCAGAAGAAAGTGGCAGCATGTGGAAATTTATGTGCTGATTGGGCGACATCCTGTCTCCACCATAGCAGCTCACTATTCATCTATGTTATATACATGCACCTCTTTCTTACAAGTGTGTACCAGTCATCTGGGAGCAGGGAACTGGAGAGTGGTTTTGGTGGTAGTTATAGAGGGAAACCTGAACAGCATATCTGAGCATTATTTCAGTGTGTGGAGAGGGAGGGTCAAGTGTGCAGCCCTACAAAATTGTTTTCACATTGTCTGGAGGTTCATGCCAACTTTCCTGTTCAGACTTAACATTAGACCATCTGCTAGAGGATTGGGTGATTCTGGGAATCAGTAGGGGAATGTACCGTTACTGAAGAAATCCAGTGACAGTTTCTAATTTTGCTATCACTGCTGCTGTTGAATCACAGAGTCCTTTCAGTGTGTAAGGCAGAGTTTATACTTCCCCTCTGGAAAGAAAGATGATTTTATTTTATTTTATTTTTTTGTCTGTGATGATTCCACTGCTGATTTTCAGTGATGTTGTTCGCCATAGTTTTCAGCATCCACAGCAACAGTAGAAGCAAATGGAGGAAAGTAGGAGCCACAAAATGGATTGCTTGAATGCATGAAGCCTACAGGCTGTGAGTTGTCCACTCCTGATCTAGTCCAATATTACCCTTCCTGTTTGGTGGTAGACTTCCAAGAGATTTCTGCCATTGCTTGTTATCTAAGGTGCTTTTAAATGGAGATGCCTGAGACTGAATCTCTGCATGTGTTTGAAGCATTTTTACATCACTTTAGCCAAGGTGGCTTCCAGAGCATCTTACATAGATCAGCAGTTGGATAGTTTCTTAGGGTTACGATCTTGAGGACACGATACACAAGAAAAAAGAGACAGAGAGGGAAGGGGCAGGGGCTAAGGCTCAGCCTCAGGTATCAGTTTTATAGTGACTAGCTGAGATGCAAACATTAACCTGATGGAGTGGCTATAGCTGGGTGACAATTGAGGGAGAGCCAATTGTGTCTGTCTTTCAGCAGACACAATAGAATCCCCCTGCTTCTCTTTTCTCCCTCTGCTATGCTGCTTGCTGGAGCAACTACAGGTACATGATAGCTGAGGGAGGCGAGAGGCAGCTGGCGTCTCAGCAGAGGTGCTGGAAGATATTTTTTCTTCTTTCCTTTGGTTCTGCCACTTGATGGAATGGCTACCATAAGGAAATTTCTACATGGAAAGCAGGACTCTCCTGGCTTGATAGAGTCCCACTGCACAGGTTAAAAATGTGCTGAAGGGTAACCAGGTTCTTTTATCTGTTCTGTCTATGTGCTGCTATGAGTGGAAAGATCTCAGAGCAGCTAACCTGGGGTTCCCAAGCTGTTTCCCTGTGCTGAACACCTGTTCCACATTGCCTAGCTTCTCCAGTAGATTAGCACGTTAGATGATCTCATAAATATGCTCTCCTGTTCCTAAAAAGAACCTGTGGTATGTTCGTAAAATAGTGATCACAAGTTGAATATTGTATAGCCTTTTCCTCCTTTCTCTCTTCAAAACTCATTCCAGCCATTAGCTAAACTTGGGATGCTCTGTCATAGCTCCCAGTGCTCATTCTACAAAGACTACACTGTCACCAAATTGTTCATTTTGAAGCTAATGGCAGGCAGATCTCATCCCTCCTTTTTAGGGGTTTTTCCCATAGAGATTTATATGCCCAGTGGCAGGGGGGAGGGGTTAAGGTTTGCTGAGAGTGTGATGCACAAGCTGTTTAGTCACTTAACCTCTCTCCCAATGGTTTCATTGAGGATTATGATAATCTTTCCACTGCCAACAGTGATAAACTAGTTCCTGGTGGCTCTGTCCCTCCAAATTGTTTCTGGATGATTTGTGGATAAAGCAGCTGCAAGTGAAGTCATTTTCAGTGGCACAATACCACTTTGACCAAGAAAACATGAGCAGGAACATTGTTTTTCCCCTACAGTGAACTTGAGTAAGAAAGTTATCTTTTATTTAGGCATGCCTAATAATGAAAAGGAATAAATGTCTCTCCTTCACACCCGAGCAAGATTTATATGTGCCATTACACAGACAGTAGCAGGGGATCACTACATCTAAATGCCACTCTTGAATCAGTACTTACTTTATAACAGAGGTTCCAGTCTTTCCAAAATGAACTTGACATCATTTAACTGTTACATGACAAGTAGGAATTGAAGAAAAGGTTTCCCTCACTTTCTTCCAATTCTCTCTCTTTTGGCAGTAGCTGTATTGTTAGACAAAAGTGAGGAGGCTTTTAGAGGTGACTCATGGAGATGGGGAGTGGCAGGACAAGGAGCCTGATGTATACAGTCCTCCCTCCATGTTCATGGGTTTGACCTTCACAAATTTGATTATTCACAAAGTACATGCTTGCATCCCCCCCAAATTTTCCTCTCCCCATTCTCTTGCATTCCTCACCCCAGCCTTATGAGATTTGTGTTTAAAATGGACATTTTTATCTTTTTGAGTGAGCCAACTGCATCCCACCACTGCTGGAAGCAGGTGCTCTCTGCCGGGTAGCTGCACATTCTGCTGTGTAATGGCTGCTGATTGGTCAAGTGCTCTCTTTGCTCCAACCCCCTCCTTTCTCAAGATGGCCACTGGAAGTAGCTAGAATCTCAGAACTCTGTTTTTCTCTGTCTGAGGGAAAAGTACTGGTAAGCCCTTTACCTTGTCTTTTTTCTTCCCTTGAGAATTCAGGGGCCAGAGGCAAAGGAATGGGAGGGGAGAGCTCCGAAGGGGAATCATGGGGAGAGTTATTTGTGTTTTTTCCACTTTCATGAGGGTTCTGCACCCTGTACCTGTCCATGCTTAGTCTGGGCAGTCAGCCAAAGGCAGCTGATAAGAATTAGAGGCACACTGCAAGCAGTTCTTGCAACAAAGTGATTCCTTATTTTACTCTAGTAAGGAAACAGTCTTACACAAATACGAAGCAAACAACAGTCCCAGCAATATCTATAAATCAAAGATAGTCAAAATAGTCACAAGTCAGAGGCATGGCAGGATAAATGGGCAGAGGTATGGCAGGAACAACAGGCAGAGGCATGACAGGAGAAATAGTCAGTTAATGACTGACCAATTCTGGAGGGGAATGGCTCAGTTTTTATAGATTCAGAGATCAGTGCAACTAGTGCTTAACTGCTGCTTGATATAAATTTGCTGGGATGTGTGTTTGTGTTCCTTTTGGTGTCTACGTTGGGCAAAGGTGCGTATTGGTAAGTTATCTTCCGTGTCAGAAGGAACAGGCTGTCTGCTGAGGCTGGCACTGCTCCTGTTCTGTCTCTGGGGTGGGTGGTGCTGTCTTCTCCTATTCAGCAGGTTCTGCTGTTTCAGTCTCTGAGTCAGAGTCTATGTCTAGGTCCTGGAAGCAGGACATGACAGTACCCTCACAAATGTAGAGGGGCTACTGTTTTTCTTTTGAGCCCTCTGACAATTCCCCTTTCGGAGGACAAAGTTGCTCATTCTATATAACCTGTCCTAAATCCCCAAAGTACCCTGCTGTCATTATATGCTGTGGAGGAGACTTATCCCATTGCCAATGCAGCAGAAAAATTCAAGTGCCATTTTAGTTTGTTTCTCTATATAGAACAGGACAGGGGCACCATCATTTTCCTTGAGCAGCAAAAGGCCTTTAGGCTATCCCTTTATCTCATGGGATTATTTAAAGGCATAGAAAGTCTGCTGGAAAAGTGAAAATATACAAAATCACAAAAGAAGTCAGCATTGAAATCCTTGACATCCATGGAACCAGAGCTATTGGAGCTTGAGAAATTTTTTTGGAGTGCCCCACTCAGAATCCCTCAGCCAAAATATCCTAAATGTCAAACAGGTGAGAAGGGACTATGGATGAGTCTTTGCCCGGGGTACAAGTGGGTACATTCTCAGAGGTGTTTTTGTTTCCTGGTGTGTGCGTGTGTGTGTGTGTGTACAAGACAATAGGGAATTGTCTTTATGGGAAACTGAGGTCTTAATATGTGACACTAGCATAGAGTCCAGCCATAAGGCTGGCATCTAGGTGGCTGCCTGAGGATACCGTGTACTGTTGTCAGCCTTGTACTAAAGAATGAGCTAATGAACCACTTCATGGCAGAGAGGTAGTAAAAAGAAGGGTGCTCTCTTTATGCTAAAATCTCAAGTCATTTCAATAAATTTTAGAGCACCTATTGCAATTCCTGTTATAGTGAATGATTAAGCATGATGTCACCTTGTGGAAATAAAGACTTGACATTATTCGGATGTGTGTGCAAAGGCCTATAATGAATACAGGCAGAGTAAGGAAGCTGTTCTTTGAAGATGAGAGGTCAGAATATTCAGACAGACTTGCATGTGTTAAAATATAATTAAGAGAATTCAGGGTCTCTCATGGAGCGAGCCTCTCTTGCTTCCCTCCCTCTTTCAATGAATTGTTGTATATATGACACCTCCCTCCCTCCCTTTTTCCAAGTAGGACAATCATTTAGGGAGTAGATTGTGTCTTTGCCTTGATTGTCCTCATCTCTAAAATGTTAATTCAATCTGGACTTATTCACAAAGCTCTCCTCTAGTAGTTGTACATATGGGATTTCACTCTAGGGAAACCAAACAAAAAGGAAAAAAAGGCTTAGACTCCTGCTCCTTTTTTATTACCAGGCAAAATATATGAATGTTTGTGTGTGCAAAAAGCAGAATTGTGAGGTAGCTGTCTATCTGTAAAGCTGGTACTTTGAAAGCATAAAGCTACAAATGTAGGTACCAGCCTCTGCCCCTCCTCACTGCAGCTTCCTTCCAACTTCAGCTAGCCTTCACGCTACACAATTGATTCCACTTTAATTGCCATGGCTGCATTCTATGGAAACCTGAGATTTGTTGTTTGAGGAAGCACTGGAGCTCTCTGGCTTAGCATTTTAAAAGCTCATCCCTAAAATGTAAATCCCAGGATTTCATTGGAGACAGCTGTGGAAGTTAAAGCAGAATCAAAGGACTTTAACTGTATAATGTGAAAGGCCCCTCTCCACAGCTGAGGTTCAAATATCTGGATGGCAACAGCACATAAGTACAGAGGCGGATCTAGAGTGGGGCAACTGGGGCGCATGCCAAAGGTGCCAATGTCAGAGGGGTGTGAAAAAGAGGAACCCCCGCCTGTCCCCCCACCACTGCTTGCCCCTCCCCCACCCACTGTCACTTGCCCCACCCCACCTGGCACTGCTCGCCCCTCCTGATCCACTGTTGCTCACCCCCCCGCCTGCCACATGCCCTGCCCCCAGTTGCCACCACTCGCCCCTCTCCTGCCTGCTTGCCACTTGCCTCTCCCCCACCTGCTGCCACTCGCCCCTCTCCCTTGTCCTGGGTGCTCTTGAGCCTTGGTACACCACTGCATATGTACAAGGGCAAGCCCACTTAGTGCAGTGGTCTTAAATCAGGGATGATCAATTCTGTCGAGGGGCAGGAGGCAATTTATGACCCTATGACCTTCCAGAGTCACACCATTACATTTGGTGCACTGTGGAAGTGATGTGACATCACTTGTGGACACTGTTTGGGCTGATTTGAAAAAGGTATTTTTGTGGGGACACTGGGGCTGTTAGGCTGGGTGGGAGACGTAAACAATATAATTTCAGATCATTTTGACTGGATTTCAGAGAAAAATCTCTTGAAAATCGGGAGCAAGAAAGTTGTCTATACATTTTTTTAGAAAAAATATTTTTTTCAAGGATGTATGTGGCTTGTGGGGGTCATCAGCATGGCTTGGGTGGTGGCATATGGCGTGCAGGCTGCACTTTGAGCTTGGAAGCAACATGAATTCCCACAGGCTGCCCTTTCTCAACCACAGTCTAAATTCTGGGTAAATATGCATAGGATCACATTGTTAGTCTGCAGTGTAATTTTCACTTTGCATGCATCCTGGAAGTGTGTAGTCCCATGCAGAGGCACTAAGGAGCCAGGTTGTTGACCTGGATCTCAGTGCATCATTTGAACACATTGATGAGTTGACAGGAGATTGCCAGCCATCAGTACTTGCTTCTTCAGTATCTTTCTCACATGAGTTTTGTGAAGCCAAAAAGGAATAGATAGATAGTGATAGAGTGGGTTTCCCAACATAGTGCCTTCCCTCAGTGTGTACATTGGTCCTGTTGGTTGAGTCACCCAACATACCTGGAAAGCCCTGGCTTGGGGAAACTGTGCTGGAGGAATGTGGCACTTTGACAAATGCTGATCCATGAGTGGCTGGGCTACCCAAAGCTCTTCTCCTGGCCTGTCCCTTTGGGCTATTCATGTTTTGTTTTTATCCACTTCCAGTGAGTGGTAGCAAAGCTATTCCCCTGGCATGCTTCCATCAGGGTGGTATGACATTGCTGAGACCTAAGGGAAGACTCCTACGTCACAAAGTGTTTGACCAATATACAATGTGATCATGTATTGGATAGCATCCTATTGGTTAGATCATTTGAATCAATTGTTGAATGGTGAATCAACATGTAGATAAATTTAATGGATTAAATGGTTCTACTTCAGTCAAGACTAAAAGAGGAGTTAGACCATTGTCTGTGTGGGTTCTTTCAGATGGCTAAACCGCTCACTGGTGGAAAAGCTGCCAGGTTTTGTTTCCACTTCACTTTCCTCAACTGAAAGATTCAGATTGTTAGTACAGGAATTATATTGGGACAGCAGAAAAAAAAAAGGAGACTAGGCTCCACATGCTTATAGATAAAACTATACATGTATATGTATATATTTGTTTTTAATATATCCCTTGAAGAAGACCAATTAACTTACAAGCAAGCTGAAATGCATTGGGCTTTTTATAAGAATAAACTCTGACCATCTATAAACAAATGGAGCCTAGTGTCTTTTTTCCTGTTGGTTTAATACACATGCTTTCCAGTACTTATTCCTGCTCAGGTTATATTGGGAAAAACAAAAGTATGAACTTGAAGACACCATTGGAAGATGAAGATAACATACATCTCTTGTCATTGTCCCTTATACCTCTAGTCTGTAGCTCATGTTCTTCTGCTTCCAACAATATTCCTGATTGTCATAATTTATTTACCTTCTCCATGCTTCCTGTTTACTTATATGGAGAAAGTTAACTATAACTATTTCAGGAGGAACTAGGAACTTGGTTCAACTACCTTTTATTGAAGCACACCAAGCTCATAAACCAAAGATGGGTTGCGCATTATGATTATCTTACATTCCTCCCCTGTGTTGGGTTTATATTGGCTTCTGCTATGTATAATAAATAATGTTGTATATTACCATTTGAGGTGACCTACAATAAACACCTTTGCAATCCTTTAATGTGCTTATTGTTGGTCTCATAATGATAGGCACTCAGATAATTACATGGAAAGTTATCCTCAAGTCTTCTGACTTTTCCCATTAAGAACTTATCACCTTCGATTATAGTCAGTCATTTTTTACTGCAATGTTTCTCTAGTTCATGGGATCTATTTCTCTAGTTCATAGGTGTGGAAAGTGTGGCCTCTGGGACACATGAGGTACCCAAGCAGTTTTTGTGTACCCTAGATCAACCTGGGGTCAATGTTTTGCTCCAAAATGGCCCAAAATGCCTTATAGTTAGTATAGAGGACATTTCCACAACAATTGGCAGCCTCATGTGTCTTCCAAGTTGTTGTTTTTTTGTGTGCAAAATGTTTGAAAATTTTTTGCTCCAGGTGCCACATAGGCATGTGGGGTGGGTTTCCACTACATTCTCGTTCTCTGGACCAATTTAGGCCCAGAAGAAGCCTTTTTTTGAAAACAAAAAGTGAACAGGAAGTGACTTCATCCCCTCTTACAAAATGCATCTCATGAACCTAAACTGCCCCAGGAAGGCCTCAAGACATGGGGAAAATGCCTCCATGTCCCCTAGAAAGTCAGTGGGGTCATTTGAGGGCAAAAATGTTTTTGATGTTTTTTTCTGGGAGTGGGTGCAGTGTGGTCATGCAGCCCTCGGGGGTGTCGTGGAGGGGTTATGGGGCCCCCTAGCTTTACACAGTTTTCCACCCATTCTCCACATGAAGTTAACACATTTATTTATTTTTATCCCAACTGACTCTCAACATGGGACCTAAGATGGCTTACAGTGTAGAATAAAATGAAGTACATCATCTGATTGTAACCTTTAATGTCAGTCCTTATTAACCTTCAATAAGCAAGATGTTTAAAGGGCAAGTGGGTGGAAGAGGATAGAAAAAGGAGGAGAGATGTAGATCAGTGACAAAAATTAACTAAACAAATTGTAAATTGAGTCCCCATATCTTTGGACAGCTTTGCCAACTTGCCATTTTCTAGATGTGCTGAAATCCCATGCATCCCCAGGCTACAATTGTAATATGAGTTTTGTAGTCCATCTGGGAAAAATCTAGATTGGGGAAAATGAAATAGTACTTTTGAAGATGCCAATAATATAACATTTGGGGCCAAAAGCAACAGCTTCCATGCCATTTTCTGTAAATCCCTGCATAAGTATGGAAACCAATTTATCAAGAATGATTTCATTAATTAAGTATTGGTGCTAATGAACTAACTCCTCAATTTCTAATGGTTAATATTATCAAATTAATTTTCAAATATTGCTTTCTAAACTATGGCCCTTTTCGCACCTTACCTTCGTCGCAGCAGTGGGGAGCGGCACTCGCGTGAGCAGCCGTTTGCACTAGCCGCTCATGGCAGCCCTTCTGCCTCCCGCAGTGGCTTGCTGGTTGTGTGACTGTCGCGCTAGCACCCCGTCCCTTTCTTTCGCAGCGCAGCCTGGGAGCAGTAGGCTGCATTGGGGGAGGAAGCATGACCAGGCTGGCTTGTTTGACACACCACATGCAGGTAAGTGTGCGAGGGCCCCGCGAGCATTGCGCGATCACGCAGTATTTTTGGCCTAGAGCCGAAAATAAGAAAATGCGCGCGTGTCCCGCTTTAGGCTCCTGAGCATTGCGTGAATGGGAGTGCGTTGTATGGACTGATGTTCCCATTTACGCGATGCGCAAGGGGCCCTTGTGCAAAAAAAAAAAAAAAAACGCGTGCGAAAAGGGCCTCTGTCTGTCTGTCTGTAGCCCCAGGCAGGTTGTGAGTCAGTGACATTGTGGCCATTTGATCTTTAGAAGTCTGATACAAACCTCAATGAGTACCATCTTGAGTTTCTTGGAGGAAAGACAAGACATAAGATGTAGCTTAGTTTTGTCCTTGCTTAAATGGTTTTAGAGGAATAATGAGAAGAGCTGACATTCGGAAAAGAAATGGTGAATTTATTCTGAGCTGACAGATGTGGGTCAGGATTATGCCTTAAATTTCATATGGTCCAAGAATCAAGTTATTTTTCCTGACTGCATGCCTCCTGTGCAAGTGTAATGTGGTGTGATTAGCTCTGTTTTTCACCTCATTTTGCAAACAATTATTAAAAACCTGGGAAAACGATACAGCACTGCTTCAGTACCTGAACCAAGAGGAGATAGGAGGTGGCAATACTTTCTCATAAATCACTCCACTTAGACATAAGGGAAAAGAAAACTCTCCTCATTGTCATTAATTTTTTAAAAAAGAATTCATTATAAAAACAAATCCTCAATTACTGTTTTGAAAGAACAGAGAATAAGAGACTGGGTCAGAAACTGGGGTTATCAATACAGTGCAGAAAGGAATAATAAAGGCTCATTGAAAAATATGTACATGACCTCCTCAAAAAGATTAGTGGCCAGTGTAATATGTTAGTAAAATGCAGTGCATTGTGCTTTTGCACATAAGATACTTTGCTATTATAATGACAAAGACATTGATGTAATACAAAATTTTCACTCCAGACTGTATTATCAGTATTGCCATGCTCTGGTGGTTGACTAATGTCTTGCTTCATTTTTAAGGATAAATAACAGCATTCAGAAATAAAAAAAAAAAGGAGTGAGAATTTTCTCCCAATTCTTCTGTGCTGTCATTTCTCTATTTATATTCCACCTTTTTCCCAATCTGGGACTTGGTCTGGGGTTTGCCAAAATTAAAACAAATATGGATAAAATCCCATACAAAGACGTCAGTGAAAATATAACAAAATTTATTATTAAAATGCAATCAAGGAATCCATAGAATAAAATCCATTTAAAAATCAATAATGCAGCAGCATAGGAGGAGCAATCTGGGAAATTGCCTGTACTTTTCAACAGGTATTTTTCCAAGGTATCTGTCCCATAGCTTTTCCTTGTGCAGCAAGGCAGTTTGCCAAAGCAACACCTTGCCCAAGCTTAATAGGATCTTGGACTGTTGATGGTGTCACTGAGGACATACTTTGGCTTAAAGGCTTATGAGTCCTTGTAGTCAGTTCCTAAAAGCTTGTCAGAATAGAAAAGTTTTCACTTCCTGACAACGACACATTCTACACTGGTTCCAGTCCTTCTTGGAAGAGAGAACTTAGAAAGTGGTGCTAGGGGATTCCTGTTCTACCCCCTGTCTACTGGCCTGTGGGACTTGGTTTTGTCCCCCATGCTATTTAACATCTACATGAAACCACTGGGAAAGGTCATCCGGAGCTTTGGAGTGAAGTGTCACCAACACACTGATGACATCCAACTCTATCTCTCCTTTTTATCTAACTCCAAGGGAGCTGTTTTGATGCTAAGCCAGTGTATATTGTCAGTAATGGACTGGATGAGGGGAAACAAACTGAAGCTGAATCCAGACAAGACAGAAGTGCTCCTGATCAGTTGGAAGGTAGATCAAGAAATACCTATTCAGCCTGTGCTGGCTGGAGCTAAATTCCCTCTGAAGTTTCCTACAGGTATGCAAACAGCAGCCCTCCAGGCAAGTCTGGATGAAAACTCATAGAATTATAGAATTTAGATTTGGAAGAGACTACAAGGGCCATTGAATCTAACCCCCTGCCATGTGGGAATATACCATCAAAGCGCTCCTGACAGATGGCCATCCAGCCTCTGTTTAAAAGCCTCCAAAGAAGGAGACTCCACCACAGTCTAAGGTAGCACATTCCACTGTTGAACTGCTTGTACAGTCAGGAAGTTCTTCCTAATGTTTAGATGGAATCTCTTTTCCTGAAGTTTGAAGCCATTGCTCCATGTCCTGGTGTCTGCAGCAGCAGAAAACAGGCTTGCTGTATCCTCTATATGACATCCCTTCAAATATTTAAACATAGCTATCATGTCACCCCTCAACCTTCTTTTCTCCAGGCTAAACATACCCAGCTCCCTACGTCGCTCCTCAGAGGGCATAGCTTCCAGATGTTCTATCATTTTGGTCACCTTTTTCTGGACATGTTCCAGCTTGTCAATATCCTTCCTGAATTGTGGTGCACAATATTCCAGGTGGGATCTGACCAAAGCAGAATAGAGTGGTTCTATCACTTCATTGACCTAGACACTATACTCCTATTGATGCAGCCCAGAATCACATTGGCTCTTTTAGGTCCTACATTACATTGGTGACTCAATTTCTTCATTTCCTACCTATTGGTCATTCTGGCTGGGATGATGGAAGTTGAGGTCTTATAATAACTGGAGGACCATAGTTCTCTACTTTTGCTACAAATCTTGCTTTCTGTTTTCTATATTTCAAGCCAATTTGGAATGAATGAATTTAAGAGAACAGTTGGGTAACCTAGCATGAGTAGGTTGTCAAGAAAAGGTTGGACCAAACCTGTAGAAAATACTTTGTGATGTGGGTCGTTAAGTGCACCTGTGGAGAAGCCATGTGACTCTAGCTGAGTCATGCTGATGAGCAACCAGGGGAGAAGGTTGCATCAGATATGGGGAGAATGCAAAGGTTGGCAGGATTGCATCAGCTAGTGTGAGTATAAATGTAGCTGAGAGCTAGCTAAGAAGTGCGCACAGTGCCTGACGTGTCTGCTGGAGGCTCTGTCAGAAAGAGCAAGCAGAGGGATGCTGGAACGCCTTCTGGAGATTCTTGTAAATATGTACACATTGTAACTCAAGAATAAATTGCCTCCTTGATGGAAGAGAACAATTGGCGTGGGTGAGTTTTTCCTGGCTACAGTGCGTTGCTGCTAAGATATTCTCTGCTGCTGGGCGTGCTTCCAAAACTGTGAGAGCAATCTCTGCTATATTTTGGGCGTGACATTGGTTAGCCATTAATATTTTCTAAAATTGTAATACACACACACACACACACACACCCCTATATTTTCACAAAGTGATGTTTTTTAAAGAAATCTGCAATCTCTAGCCTGTCATCCAGCTTCTGAGAAGATGATTTTGTGGAAATGCTGCTCTATTGGTAGGAACCAGTAAAATGTTTTATTGGCATAGATGTGCTGTTGCCAGAAAGCACAGCTGTCACAGATGTGTTGCCAACAGAGCTCCCATACCCATGGGGGGGGCACATAGGGTTCTTCAAGGTGCGCTGAAGAGACTGCATGTCACAGACCATTTCCACACTAGACTGTTATCGTGGTATTATTCCACTTTCAATATCCTATGGAATCCTGGGGTTTTCAGTTTAGGGAGGGGCCTTTGAAGGTACTACGATAACAGTCTAATGTGGAAATGGCCAATGGTACACAAGCCCTTAACTCCTTTCATATGCCACCAGAAAAGGCAAAATTGTGGAAGCCATTGAACTAGAATTTCTCCTCCCATTACTGTCAATGGAAGTGATTTTTTTAAAATAAAAAGTTGAATGAGAACATAGAAAATGGAAAATCCTCCCCTTCTTTAGCTGTGGCCAGCCTGAAGTGAGAGATTCAGAGGGCAGTGGTATATCTGCCATGGAATATATATCGTGTGTTATTTTAGGATTGCTCTGTCCAGCTAATCTTGGGAGCTGCATAAAACTAGTTTCTCAGTAGTATCTGGCAGTTTTTGAAGATGCTAAGCAAAGGCAACAAAAAAAAATAATTTTCTGCTTCTCTGGAGTTCTTGGTGATGCTGGAGAAAAGCTAAGAAACAGTAGGAACAATGAAGAAGATGTGCTTAAGATGATGAGAAATTAGGGCTCCCCCCAACGGCAGACAAGTGAGTAGGGATGAAAGAAACAGAGCTAAATTACTAATTCATTATCAGAAGGGCTGTCTCAACACACTGACAGCCTACTGAGAGTTTGGTAATGCCTGTGAGGTTTCTCACTTCCAGCACAAGAATGAGAGGAGTACTTCCCCCCCCCTATCAAGTTTTCCTCAGTTTTGTGTAGAAGTGCCTGTGCAAAACAAGTTTTTTTTCTCATTGTGAAGTAAATTGTGTGCATGTCTGTGTATGTGTGAGTTGCATGTGCATGCGCGCACGCACACAGAACAAGTAACTAATGACTGACTGATGGGTCAAAAAGCTGCGAACTGATGGTTCTAATTTGTAAAAATCCTTGCAGCACGGCAGAATCTGTTATAGTTTAACCACATAATTTGTACAAAATTCATTTTTGCAAATGCCAAGACTGACCAAAAATATCTTGCTTCCCTCTGGGAAAGGAGGGAAAAAAATCCTGTGTGCTTTCATATTCTGCCACAAGAGAATGGGGTAAGCAAGGATATACATCCTTACTAGTGAAATGATTCCATTATATTATTCTTGTAAACAACATAGATATTTCCAGGGAGTTATTTTCAGGTACTATTCTGTTCTTTCTTCTGAGTGAGAATGCCTGCTTAGTGGAGAGGTTGGATATGTACTCTGATTATTCTAATTAGTGCTCAAAAGAACGTTTTGGACATTTTTCTTTTCAATTTTTGTTTTTAAAAAATGAAATATACAAAATGAATCCAGATCAAAATATATTAAAATAATATTGCTGTGTCATATTTAACAAGTAAAGTTTCAGTGACTTTACTCGTTAAATATGACACATGAACTGGAAGTAAATTTCTCAAGAAAATACTAGATAATTATGCTCTATATGATTACTGCAGCCAGAATTAGTTTTGCAAAGGCTTGGAAAAATAAAGAAATCCCAGATGTTGAGGTGTGGCTCCACGAACTATTAGAAACGAAAGTTTTGGATACATTAACATATGGAATCAAAGGGAAAGCTGAGAAAAGAGTTAAAGAAGAATGGACCCCTGAGGTTGAAGGGTTTTTTGGGGTCAGTCTCTCTCACATGACAGTAGGATAAGGGCTGGTCAACTGAGGAACTATTGGAAAGTAAATAGTTTTTGAAATTGTCATTGCAAGATAGAAAATGATAATGGTAAACAGCACGGGCTAATCAGTGAAATAACAAGAGTTGAATGTAAGACATGTTGGTGTGTCTCAGGAAGTGTCAGAATGAGAATACGAGTAAATACAGAAGTACATTCATTAACAACAGTAAGAATGTGATATTAGTATCCAATAATGGAAGACAGGAATTAATATAGAACACTTATCACTTTAATTGTATTGTTTACTGAATGAAATTTCATTATATTTACATTGTAAATACAATTTGAACAAATCATTGTATTATGATACTTATACATTATACATATATTTGTGAATAAAGATACTTTTTGACATATTACTAACTGATACCAATGTTTTAATAATATATATATATTTTAAAAATGATAATTTCTGTCTGTTTCTGGTGACCTGGGCTGAAAGAAAAACAGCTATTTTGTGTGTGCTTGACATCCCATGCATACATATTTCATCTGAAAGTTTGCAGGAATGATTTACCTTTCTTCCCAGTACACTTAAAATAAGTTTTATTTTAAAAACAAAACACAGACATAGAAGGATGAAATGGATCAGATAAAAACATAGTGAAAAATCTAATTCTAGAGAACAATATCAACAGACTTCATATTTTCCCCTCTCTGAGGACATTGCTTTACACATCTGGGAGCTGTCCTCAGATCGGTGGATCGAGTCCAAAACTCACTGTACAATACTACTTCTAAGTAACTAATAGAAAAATTCTATTCTATAATCCTGGTGCAGAGGTTTTTAATGTGTGTGTGTGGGGGTCCATGGACTCCTGGGGGTCTGCAAAACCCTTACAAGGGGTCTGTGAAGCTCTGCTGGTGGACAACAACAGCAGTGGCAGCAACAGGGACATGGCAGCAGAGGGGTGAGGGTGCTGAAACTGCTCCCCATTTGCAAATGAAGGAGCAGTTTGGGTGCATGCACATGCCTTCAGCTGTGTCTCTCTGCACCCACATCCCCTGCTGCTGTATCTCTGATGAAAGGGACATGGCAGAAGATACACGTGGTTGCACAAACTGCTCTCTCATTTGTAAATGAGGGAGCTCTTTTGGTACCCATTCCCCTTCCCACTGCCATGTCCCTGATAAAAAGGGACAATTTGGCAGGCATGTGTGCTTGCCAAAACTATGACTCTGGAGACCAGGGTTTGAATTCCCACTTGACCATGGAAACCCACTGGGTCACCTCAGGCAAGTCACATTTTCTCAGCCTCAGAGAAAGGCAAAGGCAACAAATCTAGCCAAGAAAACCATTGTGATAGGTTTGCCTTAGCATCTCCATAAGTCAACTTTCAAAGGTGAGAGCTACAAAGGCTAGAAAGGACCTCCCCCTCTCAACAGCATGTTGTTCTTCTGTGACATCAACTCATTTTGGAATTAGACAACCCTAAGGTGAACTTATCATAGGGTTTTTTTGGGCAAGATTTGTTCAGAGGGGCTTTGCCTTTGCTTTCTTCGGAGGCTGAGAGAATGTGACTTGCCCAAGGCCACTCAGTGTCTGAGCAGGAATTTGAATCCTAGTCTCCAGAAGCCTTTGATAAATAAATAAATATTTGAATATTTAAATCTAAATTTAAATATTTAAAGCTTAAATCATGAGGGTCCCTAGCAACAAATTGTATTTACAGGGTTTCCCTGCTTAAGAAAAGCTTAAGAACCACTGCACTAATGGATGTACTTCTA
Organism: Ctenosaura bakeri; assembly: GCA_948474755.1. NCBI lineage: Eukaryota > Metazoa > Chordata > Lepidosauria > Squamata > Iguanidae > Ctenosaura > Ctenosaura bakeri. The sequence goes on from CAOLHI010001264.1 coordinate 317,614, forward strand.
GATAAATGTGTGTAAGCTTGCAATTGGGAAGCTGTTTTTAAACCACAGAAGTGAGTCTCACCACCATTTCCTTTCAGTTTCTTGTGATAAGGAAGTGACTCATATTCTTTGGTAGATGACAAAAATCTCAGAAGAAATACAGTGGCTTTTTATTGTTAAGAAAAATGTTGGTTGTGCCTGGTTCAGGATATTTTTGTTGCTGCTGAGAATATTTATTTTCTAGCTTTAGGTTTCTTCTTGCAATTTGATAGGGATGAACTGCTTGATGGCATAACCTATTGACTATGTCTGCATGTCTTCTGTAGCAGGAGCCATTTTCAATCACCTAAATCTTGTTGTTGTTAAGGAGTCCTCCTGATGGGGTATCTAAAGCTGAGTGTTTGGCAAGGGGCTTGTATTATGAGGTTAAATGATATGAGAAAGGAACTGAGAGATGGATCTAGTTGGAGCACGCACATGTGATCAACAGACACATAACCCAACCACTTCTGGTTGGCTTTGGAAAAGAAACAGCTGTATAGGCGTTGGAGGAGGAAAACTGCACAGGCAGCAGTTAAGCCCAAAGATACACATGCAGAAGAAAGGATTGCAGGAAAAGTGTTGATCTTTACAAACTGCTGAATTACATGAGCTACAAAGGGACAGAAAGATATATTGGATGCTCCCCTCCCAAGCAGCAAATCTGTTGCACAGAAATTGCCCTTGTGGTTTTCCAGATGTTCTTAGAGTGCAACTTCTACCAACTGCTCTGTGCTATTGCATGGTTGCTGATTTGTTGTATGGTAATATGCATTGATCCTTGATACACTGATATCATTACTTGGATCAGGACTGGAGAAATATATATATACCAGTATGATGTAATTCCTTGTTCTCCTGTACATTAAAAGCAATGGGAAAAAAATGAGAAACAGTTTGTTGGGGTAAACACAAGCACTTCTGAACTGGCACCAGTGACAGGAACGGAGAGGCAAATCCTGGGGATCAAAGCAACCAATGCTATTCCCCTACCTTCATATTCATTTTCCTTTCTGAATTAAATACTTTTTAAATTTAACATTTAGTGTTTTAAAGACAGCAGTGGCAGTCTTCCTGCTCTTGTTAAGAAAAGTTCAAGTTATTGTGGCAGCTGCCACCATTTTTTTCAGCGACTATTTTTTCCAGACATAAAGATGTAGCCTGCCACAGTGTTGACGGGTCTACCCCCTTGATGGGGAAAGATGTCTTGCTCCTGTCTCCTTACACAATAAAATCTAATCATGAGATGGCTGCCAACAATTTTTACTAGGCTTCTCAGGAGGTACATGACTTCCTGGCCCTCTTTCTTCAGCCTCTATTCTGAAGGTAAGGACTCTGGTAATGACCAGTGTGGCCAAGCAGGTTTCTGCTGGACAGAAGTACTAGCATCTCCAGAACAAGACACAAAATGAAGGCAAGTTGCCTCATGATCCTTCTTAAGAAAACTGTGAGTTGATTTTCGATCATGTCTTTCTTGATGTAAGGTCATGTTCCAGGACCTGATTCCAGAACATGGACAGTCATCTCAGGATGAAAGCCCTTTCTAATCAGGATCAGCTGCCCTTTCTTGTGATCAATCCCTCTCAAATCAGGCCATTCTAGCTGGCAGGTTGTTTCAGGAGCAGGTATCAGGACTATCCTTTTGGTCTGCTGAGCAGCCACAGGTCAGTCCCTGCAGGATGGCCAAGCATTGCTGTATTGGGCCCTAGAAATGGCCCTGCATGATTTGTTGGGAAATCTGAGAGACAGTAGTGGATCTCTGTAGCAGAGTAATCAAACTGGCATGGCAGAAGCCTCATAACCACTCACACATCTACAGGGTCTAGCAGAGAAAAGAAATAACTCTAGTCTTCTTTCAAAAATACATAAAATAGCTTCATCTATACATTATTGTCCATAATGTGCTCTAACAGAGGACAGACAAAAAAATTAAAATAGCTACAGGTTAGAGTGATACAGGAAGAGAGTTGCTTTGATAAAACAACAGAAACTTTGCAACCATGCAAACTACCCATTAATACTGGCATGCAAATATTGCTAGCTCTCAAAAGATTGGCCAGTAGGAGGCTAGTGTAGCATGGAGCACCTCTAACCTCCTCTCTGTGTTACTTTTTAGTTAGTAAAGCAGGGGGTCCATTTTTGGTCATCAGTCTGCCTTTATAAAGATAACTTGGCTGTTAAGCTTTACCATGGGAAACCTTCCCTTGAGTTTACTTTTTTTTCTATTTTGTGTTGGTGAAGGGTCCATTGAGTTCTTGCAGATCTTGGCCCTGCAGCCTGACTCACCCACATAACCTGCCTCACCTTCCTTTTTTGCAGCCTTTATCTCTTTCTGCTCTTTTCTCCTTAACAGCTACACCTGTAGTCAATGAAGCATATTTAACTAATGGGTAATAAGAGGGCCCTGCAGTTATGCATGTCAAGGCTATTTTTTTAAAAAATAATCCAGCAATTAATGTTAATTAATTGAAATCTATCTGTATCTTGTAGGACCAGCTAGGTGCCATTGAGTGATTAGACTACTAGGAGCAAGAGATCAAACTCTACAGGAGTAAGAAGATCTCCCAGAGATAAGAGGTCTAATCAAGGCCATTCTGCCCTACACTATTACAGTGTTATTATTCCCCTTTCAACATCCTGTGGAATTCTGTGGTTTGCAGTTTAATGAGGCCAAAGAGCTCTCTGGCTGAGAATTCCAAATGCCCCTCCCGAAACTGCAAACCCCAGGATGGCATAGGATGTTGGAAGTGGAATAATAGCACTATAACAGTGTAGGGCAGATTGGCCCAAGAATCAGTGAACTACCCAAGAACAGGAAGCCTTGTGGTTTGCTTGAGGTTTCTTCAGCTGGTTTTAGTTAGAAGTAGATATGATAGAAACACACACACACACATACTTAATTAGTATTCATATGAGTCCCATTAAAGAGTAAATAATGCCATTTTGACATTCAGATGCAAAAATGATAATAAAAAAAACTGGTAAGGGTAGATCCCAGTGGAGAAATCTGATAAACAGGAACCATGTGGTAGCCATGGAAAAAAAAATTACAGGAAGACAGCCTCCCCTAGCTTGTAAGTGTGTGATTAAGGCCAGTGCTCACATTCCTAGGTACTATAGTAGACTTAGAGACAGTCTAGCATATTGCATTAAAATTCAACTGAGTTCACTGGGTCTTATTACATGGTAAATATATTTTAGGTTGCAGCAAAGAGTCTAAGGTCCCTTAAGTATTGTATCATTTCAGCTCTTGATGTTCTTCCTTTGTTCCTGTAGGAAAGTATGAAACAAATCTGTAGACGAGACTATCTGACCATAGGACTCAGAGTGTTACTGGATCCCAAGTGTTTCTGGACTCTACTCCCATTGGCTGCATATCACCAGAACATTGTGGAGGGACTAAGGGGAATCATACTTCATTAATATCTGGAGGGTTGAAGGTTACCCAGTGAGGTGAAATGGTCTGAGTGTTTAACTAGGACTTTGGGAGACCAGTGTATGAATCCCAGCTCTGCAATGGAAACCCAGTGGATGATCTTGGGCTAGTCATAATCTTTCAGCCTCAGAGAAAGGCAATGGAAACCCCCCCCCTTTGAACAAATCTTGCCAAAAAAGCCCCATGGTAGGTTTCTATGTCAGAAGGAACTTGAAAGCATACAGCAATAGGTTACCCAGCATCACATTTTAGAGATGACAGTGATATGTCATGTCTCTTTAAGAAGTGAGGTAGCCTACTCAGTTTCTTTCTTTCTTGGAATAAATGGTATCTAAATTCTGGTGTAGTTTTCTAAAGGGTACTGAAAAGTAGTCACTTTTGAAAGCTTACAAAGTAGTTGACTTTTGTTAGCCTTTCCACAGCTTCCATCATGCCGTCATCTCATCTCTGAGAAATTCTCTCCTGGAACTTGCTTCCTGATTTCTGTCTTTTAAAGGTACAATATGCAATCAGCTAGCTTGTTGAGTAGTTTAACAAGGTGAAAAATATTCAATTACTTCCATGTGTTTATCATGCTGTTGCAATGCTGGAAAGTAACAACATGGTGTCTGTCATCATTGCTTCTGCTGATCAGATTTAATATAGTCTACGCTGAGGCAAATTTGGCTAATAGAAAGGTATTTCAATGGCTCTGGATTCATTTTTCAGGCCACAGATTTCTCTGAAACAGAGTTGCTATTTCTTTCCATAACAGATTTCTTCATTTTCTTTTCACATGAGAGTGAAAGGGAGCCATTTTTTCTTTCCATTCCATGGAAGCCTGCAGTAAACCTGGGACCTGGTTGTTGTTGTCACTGATGTCGTTGTTGTTACTGCTAGTGTTATTGACTTGATTGATGTCATACCTTTCCCTTGAAATCCATGAAAACTCATGTCAAATAAATCAGGATTGTTAAAGTCTAAGAGGTGCTGCTAGGTTCCTTGCCCCCATGCTTTTTGCTCTTCTTGCTTCAACAAACTAACTTATCTTATCTCTAACTAACTTATCTCTGAAATTTCTCTGTTTCTAGGACTTAAGGGGGCTTACAAATTAAAACCAATACAGTAAAGTTAAAACATACAGAAAGTCAACAATAAAATAAAATTAAGCTATCAACAAATTTAGAACCAATTTAAAAAGGAGTCAGACATATTCACTGAATTCATTGTATTTTTGCATGCTACTCTGTCAATTAATATGGGTAATAAAAGCCTTAGGTTTTCTGGGGCTGAGAATGTGTGACTCATGCATGTTCACTTTAGTGAAAATGCAGAGCATCCCGAAGATTTTCACCTTTCTTCCTCTGATTGGGCAACTATCTCCTGTGACCTGTGGTGCTGACCCCCCAATAAAATGTAACCTAACCCTAACAGTTCATTAACCCTTTGTATGCCTGAGGGGAAAACTCTCTCTCTTAAGCTCTGTTACCTGGATAATGGGAAAACCTCATTATCACAGTCACCAAGTGAATTTCCATGGACAAGACTGGAATAGAAGCCTGGTCTCCAGTGTTGTTGTCCAATGCTTAAACCAATACACCATGCTGGTCTTAGGGTAAAGGCCTTGCATATCTTATTGCAATCTTTCATATTAATTAATTAATAAACTAACTTACTCAGTCTTTTATACTCAATCTTTCAGCCAAAAATTCTCCCAGAGTAGCTTGTGTGTGTAGGCGCCTTCAAGTTCCTTGTCAACTTGGTGCCCCCATGAATAAAACCTCTCCACCATTTTGTTCCTACATGGCCAACCAGATGAAGCTAAGGAAAAGTTGCAGCCAGGTCAGGAGGGCATGAAAACCTTCATGGTCATGTCTCTGCCCTCCACCACCATAAATGGTGTACTGATATAGGAGGCAATGCATGGGATGTGATAGATACTGAATGACCTTGGTGGCTAGTAGTCACTGACAACCTTCTCCTGCATGAATTTGTCTAATCCCCTTTAGAAAGTCAGCAGTCAATGCTGTATCTTGTGGTAACAAATTACATAGTTTAACACTGCACAAAGTGACAAACTGTTTCCTGTTGTTGGTCCTGAATCTCTGTTACCCTGTTTACTGGGGGTCCCAGGAGGGACACCTAAATAACCTTACAATTACACAAAATGGGGGGAAATTAGTCAAAAGCACTGGTTGGCACTACGAGAGGCAGGGTAACGCAACAGGATCTTGTAACCCAATGTTTACGGGGTCAGGCCAAGTCAAGAAGCAAACCGTGTTGAAAATAATGAATGATCTTTATTAAATACAGGCACACAATGTAAGCAACACACGCACAAAGATAACTAAGGAAAATAAAGGTTTGAGTATGGTAGCGGGATTTGCAGAGGGATAGTAGATTCGGGTGATATGAAACCTGTTCCTGTAGCCCGGAAAGAAGATGGAGAGCGATGCTGGGGTTCGATGGATCTCAGCACGTGGGGCTGAGGGGAAGCTCACCAAGCAAAGCGGTAGCAAGGCGGTCTGGAACTCAGGAGCGATCCAAGGATGGAATCAGGGGTTTTTATAGAGCAAAATGTGACTGCAGGCTATGCCTTACTCGAGGAAAACAATGCGTTTTGGGTGCGAGACAAAGCTTTGGAAAGGTCAAAATTTAACTTGATTATGTTAAGTCCAAATTGACAAAGAGTTAGCCAGTATGCAAATGCTCAGTGCTTGGCAGTTGAGTATTCAGCTTGCCAAGTTGCCTGCTCGGGGCAGGGAGTCCTTTGTAAACAGCGTGCATACATAATAAGGGTATTTGCAGAGGGGTTTCCTAAAGCAAGGATCTGGCTATTTCTGGCCTGCCCGGGGTGGAGAATGGAATGTTCAGCAATTAGTGGCCGAGCCTAGTTCTGTGCTTGTCCGGGGGCCTCACAAACACTTAGAGAGGGGTGGTGGAAGAGAGCCAAATTATTGATATCAAAAAGATATCTAGGGGTATCTCCAAGTAGGCCTAAACTGAAGTAACATCTCTCACTGTTCAGATTCTCTGAACAACTTAGGTGATAATAGAATTGTGGGGGGACCCATTTTCTTCATCTACTTTTACACCTTGTGTAATTATACACTTCCGTCAGACCTTCCTTATTACTCACATTTCACTGAGCTACAAAGCCTCACACAATGTAATCTTTCCGGATTACATTTTCAGCCCTTTGATTATTTTGCTTGTCTTTTTCCACACCTTCTCCAGCTCTAAACCAGCATGGCAAACCTGGATCTTGAGTGCATGAAGTAATATGGGAAAAGAAATCATGATCAAACCAAGTTCTCTACAGCAGCACCAACATGATTTGCTTCATAATGGCTGAGATCCTGCATTGGCATTACAGCAGGTAGACCTTTCCTTGTGGCATACCACATTGATTGTACCACACAACTCTTGTACTGAGCAGCAACACTGTGCAAATGAATACCCACCAGAATCTCCAAGTGAATGGACATCTCATACCCATGTGCATCGCATGCACATCTGTCTGCATGCACAGTGGCACCATATGTGCATTTCAACTCTTCAGCTTTGATGTGAACATAGACATTCCACATTAGACAAAAACGCCAACACACTTCTGTAGGGGAACTTATGCACACATAAGACACCAATGGGATTCCTGCCAATATAAAGTAACTCTAGCATAACTTAATGTCAGAAATGATTGTTCATTCTGGTACCCCACCATTATAGGTTTTGATCTTCCCATACATATTATCTGAATTCTGTGCTTAATTTTCATATATATATAGATACACATATATAGCCTCATTTTGCAGTCCCAATTACACACAACTGTGTGTGTGTTCTTAACATTTGCAGGAATAAGAAGAAATCACAATGTTGCTGATATTTGTAATGCATATGCAAGCACATACGTGCACATGCGCACAAACACATAGATACTTCTAATATTATTTGTACTCCCCACTACCCAGAGTAGTAGACATTTATGTAAACTAACCCTTTATTAGTTCAGCTTTCATGGAAGAAGAAAAACTTGGAAATGTGCAGTACCTGTTAAGTTACTAGTTGCCATGTTGAGCAGGAGAATCCAAGGAAATATGTAGAGACTGTGCCAGCCTTAAAGGAGGGTGCATATATTAGCAGAACTACTTCTCCCTTGCTTTCAGTTTCTTCCAATCAGCTGCCTCATTTAGACTGATGCCTCTTTCATTGGCAGCATCCTGCCATCAAAACTGTTTCTTTACACTAGCTGGCTGTTAATCATAAATCCTGAAGAACTATCTGACAAGCACCTTTAGTTAGCACTTTATTCTTGTGTCTGGACTGAATAGGTGGCATTACTGATGATCAGTGAACATCCATCTTATAACAACTATGGGTTTTTCCCCCAGAAAGTAAGCTTTGGGACAGACCTCTTTTTCAAAGGCCTTTTCTGCACCTTACCACCTTCTGGCATTGGGGTGCAGGGATTGCGTGAACAGCCTCTGGCTGCCTGCTCACGTGAGAGCCCCACGTGAGCAGGCTGTGCTGGGGCAGGAAGCGTGACCAGTGCAGCTCTGGAGGCTCTGCATGCCAGGTAAGTGTGCATGGGGTCTGGGAGCAATGTGCGATTGCACCCCATTTTCGGCTTCTGGCCGAAAATGTAAAGGTACACGATTGGAGCCTGCCAGCCCCTGGAGCATCGCGCGATTGTGAATGTGTCATGCAGATTGCTCCTCTCAATCGCGCAACACTCCAGGCGCCCTTTCACATGGCAAATGCTGTGTGGAAAGGTCCCAAGTGTTCTGAACATTTATTCATCTACTAATATATAAAGGTCAACATTTGTTTGTCTGTGTCAGGCAAGCGAAGACATCATATGATTGGCTGCCTGACAGGGTTCTATGGAATCTCGGGGTTTGTGGTTTAGGGAAGGGCCTCTAGAATTCTCAGCCAGAGAGCTCTTGGGTGTTACTCTGTTTACTGGGGGTCCCGGGAGGGACACCTATATGTGGTCTCAATTAACTAAGTTTGGGGAAATTAGCTAGAGCACAAGTTAGCAATGCGAGAGGCAGGGCAACGCAGCGGAATCTTTTACCCAATGTCTACGGGGTCAGGCCAAGCCAAGGAGCACACCGGAGTTTAAGAATAATTGAGATTTTATTAAATACAGACATACAGTGTATGCAACACACTCACACAAGAAGTATGGAAAGTAAAGGTTGGAGTGGTATAGAGGGATTTTTCAGAGGGATTGATGAATTGGGTGATACGAAACCTGTTCTGAAGCCTGGAAGAATGGAGAGTGATGCTGGGGTTCGATGTGGCTCAGCATATGGAGCTGACGGGAAGCTCCCCAAGCAAAGCGGCAGCAAGGCGGTCTGGAACTCGGGAGTGATCCGAGGAAGGTCTCGGAATCAGGGGTTTTTATAGGGAGAAATCTAACTGCAGGCTATTCTGTACTTGGGGAAAACAATGAGTTTCGGGCATGAGATAAAGCTCTGGAAAGGTCAAAATTTAGCATGATTGAGTTAAGTCCAAATTGACAAAGAGGTAGACAGTATGCAAACGCAAAGTGCTTGGCATTTGAGTATTCAGCTTGCCAAGTTGCCTGCTCGGGGCAGGGAGCCCTTTGTAGACAGCGTGCATACATAATGAGGGTGTTTGCAGAGAGGTCTCCTAAAGCGGTGATCTGGCTATTTCTGGCCTGCCTGTATTGTTTTGGGATATTGCAGTGTTTGATGGCTGAGCCTAGTTCTGTGCTTGTCCGGGGGCCTCACAAACACGTAGAGAGGGGTGGTGGAAGAGAGCCAAATTATTGATATCAAAATGATATTTTTATGCTATCTCCAAGGAGGCCTAACCTGCAGTAACAGGGCCTGGCGTGTTGCTATGGAGATGAGGCCTAGCAGCAAAGAGGAGGGCGGTGCATTTCCTCAGGAACCCAACCTCTGTATGTTAATAACTCTGAATACAGATTGGATTGGGAAATATGGAGAAAAGTTACAGGTACTGGACAAGACATTTTAGGGAATTAGAGACACAGGATCTCAACTCTTTCTAGCAAGTATTACCTATGAGAAAATAAAGTCTCAGGCAATGCTTGGTATATATGCTAGTTTTGTTATATTTTTGAATAATATCCACATTACATCATACTGCTGAACAGAAAATGGCTATTTTCAACTCTCTCTCTTTTAGCATGGATAAACATTTCCTGAAATATATGGAGGCAGACATACTGTTTCAGTCAAAAGGGTCTCATTTGAACTGCATTTTAAAGGCCTCTGTTTTTTGTTTTTTTAAAAAAGCTTTTGGTAATGTGCTTTAGAAAAAAAAAAAGGGCCACAGGAATCTTTTACAGTTTAAAGCATTAGGCAACTTAAGCATTGTTCTGACTAACAGCTCCTCCTAGGATAGCAATAGTAATACATTTCAATTATAAAACAATTCAGTTGAACATTCATACCTCAGTGTTTAAAGCTAATTTCTACAATTCACCTCTATATGAAAACGGGTCTGTTGTGAGGAGGGAGAGGGCTCTTGAGAGGCTGTGTGTGTGTGTAACACCCACTGAACCCTACTGAGACAGTGAGAGAATAAAAACATAAAAGGAGGGGAGGGAAGTAAAAAAAGAAATGGTAATATGCAAAAGTTAGGTTTATGCCATGCAATTGTTGCAGAACAGCAACAAGGTCCCCGCCGTGTGATAGTGTATCCGCACAATCTATTTGGCCTTTCTTAAAATGTGCTAAATATAAAGTAAATGCAGCAACAAAGGGGAAAATGAATTGATAGGAAAATAAGCACAGCAGTGCATTGAAGAGATTGTACAAAATAAAAACTCTCTAAGAGCCCTTGAAAACATATTCCTGGATTCTTCGTTCTGAAGCCCAGCTGGGAGCCACTAGCTGGGCCCACTGAGAGGAAAAGTGAAGAGATATACACAGTAGGACTTTTCATTGTGCCGCAGTGCAGAACAGAAGGAGGAGAAGGAGAAACAGAAAAGTGGAGATCCAGAGAAGACAGGTTTTGGGTGATCATCAAGGTCAAATTGTTGTGTTCCATCTTGTGCCTATATCACACTGAGTGATTCCAAAGATCTAGTGCCTTCCATAGATCTAGTACCTACCAACCTACTAATCTATCATCACATTTTATCTCCTTCCCCAGTCACAAAGACTCCTATGGTGGTTTAGATCCAATCAATTATTATAAGACAGCCCCCACCTGCAAACTTACACTCTAAAAAAAGGTGATGCAAAAAAAGAAAGGAGAAGGGGAAGAAAGGGAGGGAGAAGTGCCTAGAACCGTCAGCAGGACTGGCAATATGGCCCTGCTCCCTATCTCACGTCCCTTTGCTCTGTGGACAGAATGACATGCTCCATCTGCTACAGGGAAGCTAGTGTTAGAGATGTTCCTCTTTTCTCTCATATACTCCCTTGCAGGACCATCATCACATTTGAGAGTTGCTCTACTCACCCTCTTTCATGGAGAAAGTGTTCCTGTGTAAGCATTGCAGGGAAGAGAAAAAAGGAACTCCAGATAGGGATGCTGCTTTGGGCTTTGGCATCCCCGTATAGGTGTAATGCAGAGTTCTGAGCTGGGCATAGCATGAGTATTCAGATACCACTTTCAAAGATATTTTTCCATGTACACCAAGAAAACTGGCACTGAAGCACTGAATTAATCATACCAAATTGAGGATGAAAATAATAACACATTAAAATCCAGTTATGAGACACAGGATGCTATCTTTATCTTTGTTCCTCCTGCTCAAGTAGAAAGAATATTTTATGTATGATTAACATAAGGTGTATTTCTACACTCCTCACCAAAGCACCATGAGTGGAACTAAATGAAAGATAGCTTGGGAAACTTATTCCCTGCTTGGCAGCTAGAACTATCAGTCATAGAACTACATCCCATACTCTCCTTCTCAGTTTTTCCACTTTTATGGGTTGCTTGGGAGAATTATGTCAGATTTAAACTGATTCATCTATGAAGTACCTCATTTTAGACAAAGCCCCTAGATATTCCAAAGGGGAGTACTTCAGTTCTGGATTCAACCTTCCTTAGAAGTATAAGCAGACCCATAATTAGCACCCAACAGAATGCAATACAATAAAATAAAACAGCTATACCAAATATATTTTGACAAACATAGGGCTAGTAACTAGTAATACATAATAATGTTGCATAACATCATCCATAAATAGCCATAACGTATACAGATATTAATGCTGCCAATTATAGTTCATAGATCAACTCATGACAGCGCTGGCAAATTAAACCACTCAAATTACTTTGCTTGGCTTAGTAATTTGACATATGTATATATGACAGCTGATGGTATTTTGGCTTCATTCCTACACTGTCTGCTGCAATGCCCACAGGAAACTGAAATCTTTGATTTGCTTGCTTTAGAGTTCCCCAGTACACAGCTTTTTAAATGTTGGCTCTCTAGTGGAGATCTCAAGCAGGATCCAGTGTAGATACCAAAGGAGAGGAGGAGAAGAATCCAGTCTAGCAGGGATCTCAAAAAATGGAGATGCAATAGAAAGTGTGATGGAGATCCCAACGGGAGTAGCAAGAATTGCCAAGTGTGTAATCTAAGGAGCAAGGTAGACAGGTGCAACTGACAGCAAATTATGCCCCAGTCTGATTCTAGTGAGCTCTTCCATAATGGTCAAATGTCTCAGGAAATAGCAGGATTTATTCTTGTACTTATCTCTTTTTTTAGACTTTTTTTTTTTAGATTTTTAAAGATTTTTAAAAAATTAGTTAGATTCCTAACTGAAAGGTGAGTTTAAAAAATCACATACCGCCTTTCTTGGTTTGTGACTGTGCTTGTGACATGCTTTAAGAAGGTGTAACAGGGTGCAAATAATATTCTCACACCCTCTCCATTTTGCTAGCTGCATTTCCAGGGCACCTTGACCCCTTACAATTTGTTTTTTCTTTTAAAAATAGCCTCAGAAATAAAGCAGCATGGCTATAGAACACTAGTGGAAACTCCCTCCATCACCACATCTTTGGCTGTCAATCTATCCCCTTCATTCTCCCAACCACCCTCCTTTTGCGAAAGAGAAGTGAAGGGGAGCAGGTGACACCCCCTTAAGAAGACATCTTTGCAACACAGCTCCAACTAGTGAAAGGAGCTCCTGCCATGGATGAGAACATATGAAAGCTTTGTCGTGCCATGCTTACCCACACATCAGAGGCAGCAGTGGGGCTGTCTCATAAAGGGAATGAGGTCCACAAGTCTCTTCTGCCTGAAAGAAAGTTAGCCGTGAATGTCTCTCTGTGTGTGAATGTGGGTGGGTTTGAAAGACATAGAAATTGTGCAAGGAGAGAGCATTCCCTAAATGTTCCAACATCTTAGCATCTCATGTCTAAGTTATTTTAAAAAATAAAAATTCACCAGTTGGGAACACTCTTGTGTGTGGTGTAATAAGAAACCAGAGTGAGTGCTGTTATTTTCGTGGTTTAATGTGGGACTTAGAAATTCTGTGTTAAGTGCCACAGCAAAACTTTCATATACTACCAAAATGCAAAGCAGAGCTTGACTATTCCACACATATCCCAACATACAGGTATAACTTTGTGTTTGCCTGCCTAAAACAGTGACAAATGGAATCACAACTAATGTGACTTGGTTTTCTGAAGCTGGAAGCAATGCTCAACGGGGAATAAATTACCAAGAGTGTCTGAACTTGTTGATCCCTTGGTTTCATATCTAGGGAGATAATAGGAGCCTTCTCCTGATTTTAGAGATGCATACCAGGCTGTCATGTTATTAGAACTGGGACTATCAGGCCCTGCAGTTTCTCAGCCCCCACCTCTCTCCTTCAGTGCAACCATGATGGGGAAACTCAAGCTTTTTGCTTCCTTTTTTTATATTAACCAACGTCAATACAAGTTAACTCAAACCCTGCATGCTTATGTGCCGTCTGCTGAAACAACTCTGTAACTCATGGTTTACTTGTTTCAACAAGCCATGGTTGAGATTAACCAAAGTCTATCAGCTTTGCATGCCACAGGAAGCCATAGCTAATCAAAAAAAGAAAAGAAATTTTCCAATCTCTTGCAATGGTGTTGGGGGAGAGGGAATATGCTAACTCAGGTTTCACTGCTCGTCCATGTCGTGAACCATAATGCATTGTTATAATTGTAAAGGCCAAAGAGTTCTGTTCAGAATTCTTGCAGCATTTTTAAACAAGCAAAACATTGCTAAGATGTTTTAAATGATAACCATTATTGTTTAACTAGGGTTAATTTAAGGCAGGGTTTCTCTATAGTCAGTGCATACTTCCTGTGCCTGAGGACTGAATTCTAAGTATGTGTGTGCTCCGACACAAGTCTTTTACAAATGAAGCACTGTGTCTAACTAGGATGAAAGATTCAAAAGCAAAGGGAAAGGATGTTAAATATTAGGAAGCTATCTTCACTAGTGAAAGCTATTAGAGTGTGGCATACTTTTCCCAACAGGAATTAGCAATGCTCCATTACCTTCTGCATTAGAAAGCTACACTGGACAAGGCACTGTGCTTTAGGGGACTATTTTATACAAGCAAAGGGAATGGACTCAGACTCCTTTATGGGAAAGAAAAATAGGACCAAATAAGGAAGATTATTGCAAAGCACTGGTAACAGTGATGAAATTATTTCTGCCAACATAAAAAATGAAAGAGAGATACAAGCTGTTCAAATGAGGATGTTACATGTTACAAGCTTAGGCAAAATAGAGCAGACTCACAGGAGTAAACAGGGATCTTCTATAGTTGTTTGGCATATTTTGGCATCCCCACATCAATGAAATAATAAGAGTAAGAGTAATATAGGCTCCAATGCGTTATGATCCTATCCTGGTGCCTTCTACTTTTGTCTTTGCCTTCTGGATTGTCTGCACTATTTGTTGCTGATGTATGGCATGTACCAGCTGTCAAAATGGCTGCTGTATTTTGTAATGTAGATAACAAGACAAATGTAAACAAATGCAGTGATGCTCACCATTGGAATGCCACCAGAAATTAAATTCTATTATCAGCAGACAGAAGTGAAGAGGAAATTAAGGTCTGTATTTACTTTCTTATGCATTAGATTGTGGCCAAAGCCAAATATACTATGCAAGTGGAAATAGCAACAAAAATATTGTGGTATATACTTATCCACTAATAAATACGCTTCTGATCAGAATTTCACCTAGTCAATCAGCTATACCTTTTCCCAGAATATTATAAACTGTAAGGGAGTAAAGTAGTCCAATCCATTCTCTTCCCCACTTGTCCATGCTCCAGCTTTCTGTTTTCCTTGCCTAATACAAAACACTCCAAGTTGTCTGCAGTCCACAGAGCATACTCAGACATTACTAGCACTTTTGGAGAAGGGTCTTTCCCTTTTGGTTTTGTAAATATTTTTATTCTTTTGTATATCTCACATTTCAGCCAATCACAATTTTGTTTCATGGTGGCCCTCTATGGTTTCCATGCTTATTGGCACTCAAAACATCTGAGTTCTCTTTCAGGAGGAATAATAGTAGTGGCGGTAGCGGTGGTGGTGGTGGTGATTGTTATTGTGTGCCTTCAAATCATTTCCAACTTATGGTGACACTAAGGGAAACCTATCACAGAGTTTCCATGTCCAGTGCTCAAACTGCTAACCATGCTGGCTCTAGAACAGTGTACAGACATATCAGTTCATGGCTGAAAACAGGGACATGGAATTTCTTATTGAATCAAGGTTCACTATCCAAAACCTTCTTCCACCATCACTAAATGGTAGGATGCTTGAAGAATTTGGTCTTTGCACATTCTCACATGAACCACTGGATCATACCTCTGAGACAAATGTCAGAAAACACTTGTCCAAAGGATTTTTCACTTCCTCAAGTGGTGCTGCATTTTACAAGTACATATTGTGAGAGAAAATATGTTCAAAATGCATATTTCAATTCTTTTTTTAAAAAAGATTCGAAAGTAGTATTGAATGAAATGGACTTATAAATGGACATGCATAGAATACAACTGATACATTCCTGCTGCACACCACTCAAGGGTCTGCTTTCTTGGCTATTGTCAGAGTTTGGAAAAGCTCCTTTCTGGACTACAGGTCTCAGCATTCCTCAGTCAGCAAATGCTGACTTGTGGGGACCACAAGTTCCAGCATTCCCCAACCAATATACTGATTGGGATTCCGGGAACTGTAACCTAAAAAGTAGCTATCTCAAACTCTGCATTTACTTCGTAACTTCTCCGCACAGTTTTTAAAAGTGAAGCAGGTGACAGAGATGGTTAACTGAGGCAGTGGTTAGAGTGTTAGGGTACAGCTCAGTTCAAATCCCCGCTGGGCTGTGAAGCTCACTGTTCACAAGATTTTGTAGTCACAGTGCATGAAATAGGGACACTCAACAGCCGCAGTGTGTGAAATAGGAACATTCAAAATAAACCAGTCTGATTCTCACTTCAGCTATTACACAGATCAGAGCACAGCTTTCCTGCATTTTTTCACTTTCTTAAATTTTGATGTATGGTTTGAACCTCAAAAAAACATAACAAAATGCATATTAAAATGTATAGTTTGGAATAAAATGAACCTCCAAATGCATATGGTGGGAGGGAAAAATATGTTTATAATAAAACCTGTATTGTTGTGCAGCTTTTAACAATCTCCAGTTAAAGGAAAAATACTGAAACTTAAGTGGTCTGGAAACAGACCATTCCATCTGTCCCTAGTAGAAATGGTAAATGGTGCATTCCTGAGGGTTTAAAATTCAAAGTGTGTGTACATCTGCAATGGCCCAGGTATACCATGCGTTGAATTTGCTCCTATGCAAATATTTAATTGCTAGACATCAAGAAAAGCTGAACACTCCAAAGTGGAAAATAAGCACAAAACAATGATTTACCAAGATGAAGTAACAGAGAATAATGGCTGTCCCTGGAAGGAAGGAGACTAAAACAACCATTAAGATTATCTGAGTTAAGATTATCTAAAATGCTTGATGGTAAACATTGCTTAACTTTGAATGGTCTGGTCTTGGAAGGCTGTGGATTCTGCTGTAGTGGTGGCTTTAAACAGGATTGAGATGGTTATCTGTCTGTGACGCTTTTGGTGTGGATTCCTGCATCTGGAGGCTGGACTAGATGACCTCACCCAGATCCTTGCAACTCTACAATTTTGTGATTCTGTGAAATAAGGAACATACGTATTTAATATTCATTATATGGGATTTCTTCTTTCATGCATATCTAAGCAGTTTACGTGGGGCTCCCACCAGTCTCCTATTCAGGCATTATTCAAGCTAAAATCTGCTTAAACAGACAGCAACATCATGTTCCCATCTTTTGAGCATAATTATTTGCTGGATTCTGAAGGGGAACAGTCCACCGCCACTCAAGAATTTAGATCTAGAACCAAAGATGAATGAGAGAATCAGCTTTATTGAGAAATGCATTTCTGACACTCGCCTTATTAGACAGGTAATTAGTAAAAATGAGATCTCTGAACTGAGAGCTCCTAAACATTTTATAGTCTTTCAATAACAGTCAAGTCATCTTTAAAAATACGAACTGTCCATGTACAAATGTAACTTTCTAATTAGCAAAGCAGATGAAATCAATAGATTCCAATAAGTGCCAAAGTACTTCCAGTTCACAGAGATTTTATCCAGACTCCTGCCCATAGCCAATATCAAAAGGGTTGTGACTCATAATTCATACATAAAAATTATCAGGTTCAATACCATCTCCCATCTTAAAAGATCTTTTCTTT
The DNA here is from genome assembly GCA_948474755.1 of Ctenosaura bakeri. Classification (NCBI taxonomy): domain Eukaryota; kingdom Metazoa; phylum Chordata; class Lepidosauria; order Squamata; family Iguanidae; genus Ctenosaura; species Ctenosaura bakeri. The sequence goes on from CAOLHI010001264.1 coordinate 334,802, forward strand.
TACAGGTCTCAGACTGACCCTAGATCTGACACATAGTTATATGCTTTCAAGTGGCCTGTCCAAACTTATGATGATCCCATGGAGAGTTTTCTTAGGCAGGGAATACTCAGAGCTCGTTTGCCCAGTACCCTGTTTGGGAGTGATTAAGAACCTTATCACATCATACCTTAATCTCATGTTGTTCTGTTGGAATCCCATTATAGCCTTTCCCGTGATGGTATCAGGTTATTAACACTGTCTATCGCACCCTGTCAACTTCTGTGGGTGAGTAGTGTCATTCACACTGTTCTTCCCTTTGCATTGCAGCATCATTGCTGAGTTCTTTTCCCCACCCTACACCTCATGATTGGTCCATTTTTAATGTTTTTATTACACTGTACTTGGCTAGTAACGTTCTAACATCATGACACAAAGACATATGAATCCGCGATGTTCTGACACCCACACCACACCCACTACTGAATCAGCTGTGGGAGGAATCACTGAAAGGGAAGCTACACTCCACAGCTAACTGGATTGTCACAGGAAAGGGGGTCATTAACAGATTATTTACAGCATGAAATAATCAAATGGGTTGCTATGCAATAGCTGCTGGTGAGCAATGACATCAAGTGACAGGACTGATCTCAGGTGCATTGCTCTGGCAGTATGACACCTTGGTGTGATAAGGGTCTAAGTTGAGTGTGTCACTCATCAAACACAAGCCTCTGGTTTCCATCTTCCCTTGGAGTTTGGGTTCTGCATATTGAACCCTGACAGCATGGGATTTCAGCCAATAAACTTTCCCATGCATTAATATGGGGTCAGGGGGCTCTGATGTCTGTGGGATGGTGAGTCTACTTCTAGTTTTAGTCTAAAGCTGAAATAAATTATTCAAGGTGCTAAACTCTCCCCCTCCAACAATAGGTTCAGCACGTTGGATAGCTCCTCTAAGGTTCAGATTAAAATTCAGCTTGTGTTCACTACCCCACTGACACAAAAGCCACCAGCTGCTTCTGCATGATGTGGTTTTGTAAATTTCAGCACATCAAACAGTAACACGTGCTCTTTATAGTTAATGGATACCTGCTTGGGCCTGCCTTTACATTCTCACATTCTTTTGTTCATGAGCTGGTTTATTTGGGCATTAGTTCCAGATGCTACACTTGCATGTGGAGGTTTGACATTTCAATAGCCAGTCATCTGCAAATATCATTTATTTCAGCCATTTCTATTTTATTTCTGATTAGAATAATTCCTTTTAAAATATTTAGTATGTATTTTGAAGCACTGTTCTCACAAAAAAAAAGGGGGGGGAGGGAGTTAAAATGATCCAAAGCGACAGGCAATTCTCTGGCTATCTGCTTCTAATTCATATGCTCTGCTTGATAACATTCATTTCCAGTGCTTGGCAAACCACATGTCTGCCTTTTAAGAGGAAATGCTCAAGATGAAAGACAGGAGGGCTTTTCACTTCATTATGATATTGTAAATCAGCTACAACCAAGTAGTTAAACTAATAAATACCTTTTAAAATTCAAGCAGTTGGGGGTTATTCTTTCAGTATGTTACCTAACATTGCACAGCAAAGTTGCTTTCGTTTGCCACAGAGCTTCTGTTGTATTGTAACAATGGGAACCTGAAGAGGAATGGGCTTTCTTGACCTGTCACCTGGTTCCCTTGGTAAGGCACCAGAGGAGGAGGCTGGTGACACATTCTTCATTACAGCAAATAAAACATGATCCAAATCCTTCTTTTCCTTTTGAGAGAGAGAGAAAAAGGGCAGCTTCAAAACACAGGCAATTGGAAACATAATAGTGGCCAGGACTTGAGCAAGGACTCTAAATCTTCCAGGCCAAGCTCAACTACACAGATTCCCTGGCTCAGAGCTACAGATGGCTTCATTCTAGCTGAAATGTATAGTGCTCTCCTAACTTGCCTTTTCTTCTCTGTGAGCTATACATATTTGAAAGTGGAATAGTAGTATACAATTATCTCTTTTAGGAAGAATAAATGCTTTTAAAATGTCTCTATTGCCTAAGCTATTGTTCCTGTTCCAAAATTTGGCAATAATAGGAGAAGAAAAGATCTTCAAAGAATGGGAAAAAAGGCTGAGGAAGTTTATCTGGCAAGGTAAAAAACCAAGAATAAGATTTAAAACATTACAAGATGCAAAGGAGAGAGAGGTTTTTGATGTGCCATTGCTGAAAATATATTATCAAGCATGCTGCTTAGAAACAATTAAAGACTGGATTCAAGTGGAAAATACAACAATAAAAGAAGTTGAAGGAATAGGAAACAGATTTGGTTGGCACGGATACTTATGTTATGACAAAGTTAAGGTGAATAAAGACTTTAACAATCATTGTATCCGAAAGTCTCTATTGAAAGTGTGGATACAAATAAAACATAAATTTTATAGAGGATTTCTGATGTGGACCTCACCCCAAGACGCATTTAATATTGCTCCAACAGAAAGAAAATTATTGATGTATCAAGAGCTATTGAAAATTATTGATGTATCAAGAGCTATTGAAAAAGGATGGTACAAAGTTAAGAATAAGTACAGAAGAGGAATTAAAAGAGCAAGTCCATGAAATTAACTGGTTCCCATGGAGACAAATAAAAAAGAGATTTAAAAGGGATCAAAAATTATATGGGTTTGAAAGAAATGAAAATGAATTGGATGTATTGATGAAAGGGGACCAGAAAAAAAGAATTTCTAGATTTTATAAAATATTGTTACAAAGAGAGATGGAACCAGAAATTGTTAAAAATAACATGGTTAGAAGGGCTCAAAATATAGGACATCCAATTGAGTTGGACACCCGGGTGAGAACATGGAAGACAGATGTAAAATTTACACCAAGTTTGAACTTAAGAGAAAATTTTTATAAAATGTTATATAGATGGTACATGACGCCTGTAAAACTGAAAAAAATAACAGGAAATGGGAATTGAAAATGCTGGAAATATGAAGAGAAAGAGGGATCTTTTTTTCATATGTGGTGGACCTGCAAAATAGCAAAAAAGTTTTGGAAAGAAATACATGATGAAATTCAAAGAATGTATGGTTTTAATTTTGAAATGAAGCCAGGACTTTATTTGTTGAATATGTTACGGCAACAAAGAGAAATAAGATTTCATCAAAAGACATTGTTATATATAATAACTGTGGCAAGATTGACTTATGCTCAACATTGGAATGACGGAAAATATATTGATATAAGAGAATGGAAATTCAAAGTCCTGGATATGGTGGCAACAGAAAAGCTAACTTTTTCACTTAAAAATAAGCCAATCCAGGGTTTTGAAAGAGAATGGCGAGAGGTATTGAATTGGATAAAAGAATGAAATAGGGGAAAGAAAGAAGGCTGTGAGAAAGAAGGAAGATAAAATGAGGAGATAAAAGATAAAATGTAAATAGTAAAATATAAGTTAAAAGTAATAGTTTATGATTGTTGTAAAATAGAGACAATATACGGAACTGAATGTTTACATGGAATGGAATGTTAGATTCAACTGGAAGAATAGATGTCTGGAAGTGGGGAGGGGTTTTTTATTGTTTTTTTATTGAAAATTTTAATAAATTTTTTTAAAAAAAGTGGAATAGTAGCCCTATAACAGTGTAGTGCAGAAAGGCCCTTGGAAAATTTCTTTCTAAAAGTAAATGAAATTATCATTCCAAAGCCACCAAATAGTTAATTATCTTTGTAGTTACAGTTTAAAAGTAACCCTCTCAATTCTCAAAATCAGAGCAGTTATTTTTGGTGACTTAAAAAAAATGTGAATGCTAGAAATCAATGTCTTGTTGTCCAAACACTCCTCCTGATCATACTGTTATTGTGCAACACCCTCAACAGAACATGAGGCAGCAGCACAAGGCAATGTTTTGAACCACAAAAATTGCTTCCTTCACCATTTGGGCAAGATACACCCTGATAATTATAAAGGTAACTAAAAAGTTGAAGCTACATTTATTCTGTAAAAAATGAAGTGCTCTCCTGCTAAGTTGCAGTCACTATGTAATATAGTTATACTTTTGCTACAAGAAAAAGGAATTACAAACAACCTGTTGCTTGTATCTATTTATTTCTCAGCTCTGATCTTCCTAAACGAAAGAACTTTTCACTCAGGCAAAGCTTATCACTCACACTTAATGGCCAAAATAGGAATGGGTAGATTGAAGAAAACCACCCTATCAACTTTCACCTCAGCCTTTTCACCTCCTCAGTCTTTGAAGGAAGTAAGCATAATTGAGAAAGCACTTTGCCTCAGTCCTACTTTCTAGTCTTAATATAACCTTCCCATTTCCCTTTTTCTCTGTTCAATTGACCATCAGAGAAACAGGCAGAGGCTGTCTTAATGAACCACAAATTTTGATCAGATCATTAGCTGCCCCAGAAGGAAAGTTAATGAACCCTGTAGATATGAAGACAAAAATCAAGTTTTCCTTTAATGGTATCCATGCTAAGAGTATCATTTTAGGTTAGACTAATCTCTGGATGATTTACTTTTGACTCCTTTCTTTCTTTCTTTCTTTCTTTCTTTCTTTCTTTCTTTCTTTCTTTCTTTCTTTCTTTCTTTTTTTTGCAAGCAGTAGTGGAGAACATCTGTTCATTAAGTGTACACAGACAATGTTCAGAGACAGTGTGGAGGGATTGATGGCAAAAGCCTAGAGATAGAACATAAGCCATCTATTTCAAAAAAGACTTTCAAGGAAGGGGAGGTAGATTTAGCTTTCTTTATTCTTTTCTTTTCCTTACAAGAATGAGAAAGGAGTCCCTTCAGCATTAAAAACAAAACAAAAAAAAACAAAAGAATGAGAAAGGGATACTTCTTGCTGGACATTTTATGCTCTTGGAATAGGCTGGAAAACTAAAACTGGAAACTCACCTGTAGCTCATGATAAGAATACCATTGCATATGTCTTTCTTTCTGCGCTCATGAAAGGCTGAGCTTAAATAGTGAAGAGAAGTTACATGAACCCTTTCCCTCTTTATCACATTGATAACCTTCCACATAAGGCAAGGGCTCCAGATGAGGACCTGATTCTTTTGAGGCCAGGATGTACTTTTTAAGAACATAAGGCCATGTTCTTATTTTTCTTTCTATACCTCTTTACTGAGGAGGGAGGAAATGAGCAAATGGAGCCCTTAAGCAAACAAGTGCTTGATACACGACTTGGCTCCCCCATGTACGTTTTATCTGCCCATTAGACAGTGGTGCTCCTTCATCATATAATTTTGTTATTAATTTTAAGTGAATGTATGAACTGAAAGTAGGAGCAGGGCTCACGAGAATGGGTTTACACTGTGGTGAATTTTTCCCCCAGCTCTGGAAATTTGCTGATTCCCTCAAGACCCCTAATGTTTTATTATTTACTAAATCTATATCCTGCCTCTCTCCCAAGATGGGATTCAAGAGTCCTTACAACATTTTTTTAGAAACAAAGAGTAAGCAGAAATATTTCTTGCTAGATATTTAGTCTTAGGCCATTTCTGCACTAACTTGTTGTAGTGCTATTATTCTACTTTCAACATAGTATGGAATCCTGGAGTTTGCATGTCTCCATGTACAAGAATTAAGATATATTCCAGGGTATCCTATAATGTCCCGGCTATGTCTTGGTTCACATACATAGAGACAATAGGTCTGGACCACTGAATGGGTATCTGCTTATATGCTTCTCCAGTCATGCCTGGAGATGGGGCTGGGTCATATAACCAACACTGGGAATGGGACCAGGAATATTGCAATCATGTCAGTAAGGTACAAAGGGGACTTCAATCTTCTCTCCACCTTCTCAGCCACCTCTCACAATGTACCTATCTTACATCATTTAGTGGTAGAACTGCCATCTTGAGTGGTTTTGTTCAACATCAGAAATAAAGCTGGAAGATACTTATATTTCTGCTTCTGTATTTCTTTTCCCGTGTTATCTCATGCACTCAAGATCCAGGTTTGCCATGCTGGTTAAGAGGTGGAGAAGGTATAGAAAAAGGCATGATCAAAGGGCTGGAAACCTATGTGGAAAGATTACATTGTGTGGAATGTGAGTAATGGGGAAAGTATCACAGAAATGTTTAATATTACACAAGGTGTGGAGAAGGTAATACTATCACCTGAGTTGTTCAAGGATTCAGAGAGAGATTCAGGACCAACAAAAGAAAACAGTTTTGTCATGCTATGTTGAACTCTGGGATTTGCTACCACAAGATACAGTATTGACTGCTAACTTTCTAAAGGGGATTAGACAATTTCATGCAGGAAAAGGTACTCAATGAGTACTAGCCACTAAGTTCTTCCAGTATCCATTGTATCCCATGCATTGCCTCCTGTATCAGCACACCATTTGTGGTGATGGAGGGCAGAGACATGACCATAAAGGTTTTCATGCCTTCCTGACCTGGCTATGACCTTCCTCTGGCTTCATCTGGTTGGCTTGTAAGAACAAAATGGTGGAGAGGTTTTTCATCTGATCCATCAGTGTTCTTCTTTTGCCCCTTTTTTACTGTTTGCAGAAGCAAGCACAGACTGTGGTCTGCCCATTCAGGTCACGTCAAATGATGGTTTACCAAAATCCGAGAAGTAATGAATTACCCTGAGGGCAGGAGAACAAGCAGAGGGGAAGAAAGATGTGAGCTAGTGGCTCTTTTCAGGCTTATCCTTGTAGCACTAAACCAAATCTTTGCCTTATGTCTGTATGGAGCCCATGGCATCTTTGTCCTCTCTTCCTGCTAATGAGCAGTATCTTGGAAGCCATAACATGGCCTTCCCTTCTCCTGCTTCACATTGTAGGCTATTGTTAGTAGGGACTGTGAAAGCATACAGTAACTCATTGTTATATGTCATGCTATAAGCTTCAGGACTCCAGCCCTCATGTTTACAAAAGCTATACATTAGTACAAAGCCTTTGCTACTGAAGGTCATTTTTACAAAGCATTTTTATGTTTGCCCAGTCCCTACTTTTTCCTCCTCATCCTCTATCTAGCTGAAAGCTTTTTTCCCCCAGTATCAGCATTGGGAAGATGGTGAAAGATGTTGGAAAAACTCATGCTTTTCAGTTCCGGTAATGTGTTTGCAGTAAACGATTTAATAAAGCTTGAGCCAAGAAGGAATGGGATTTCATTGCAGCTCATTCTACTGTAGCTGTGTGTGTCAGCCTATAACAGGGCAGGTAAACACCAATTGCCTCTAAAATCAGTAAAGACTGAGCCTGGAGGGAAATGAGACTGCCTCAACACCTACAAGTCTGAGCACTGAAATGGAAAAGTGGAGAAAAGAAAAGTGGAGGTGGGTGAAAGAAAAATCACCCCTCAACACATTTTGGAAGAAACTTTAAAGTTATCTCTAGATGACAAATGTAAACAAATGTTTTTATTATTCATGGGAGACTTACTTGACCTGTTTTATTTCATATGTGCATATTTTCAGTTTTGAATAAAAAGTTGACTGATGCATGTTGAAATGTCCTTCATTTTCATGATGTAGCAACCTACCTCTATTATTTCCATGTTATTTCTACTTCTGGGACCAAGTTTCCTGTTAAAGAAATGATGCCTGGGAACACATCTACTTTGTTAATTGTGGTATACTGAGATGTACCTTTTAACTGAGGCAAACCTGTAATCATATGTGGCTTATCATCAGTATTCTTTGTCATGTAAAATTATTATAAGCTTGCAAGCCATTCACTGGCCAGATCAATTTCCAGAGTAGGATGTGTAATTACATCAATGAGCACAGTGGATACATTTCATTTCTTTGACAATGAACCTGTCCTCTTTACCTACTAGATAAATAATGTGGCATATTAACATGTTTATTGGCAGAGTAAAAAAAAAAAAAAGGAAATAGTTGTGGGTTACCAACATTGCGAAACATTCAGGTAAGCTGAGGCAAGTACAAGTGATTTTTTTGGTATCATCCACACTGAATTTCTTCCTCCCAACCCTCAGTGCTATCTAGTGATTTTTAAAATTTATTTTCCATAAACTGGATGATTGACTGATTGATGCTGATTTCACTTCCCTTTTTTTGTTCTTTAACTGTCAGTATGCCAATCTTGCAGTGATTAATTAGAAAATTTGTAATGCTGTCTTATTGTTCCTGTTCAGTGAATGTTAAAATGGCATCTTCTTTAGAAAATAATAAACATCGCAAAAATGCGGATTAAAAAAAATAGATGAAGGAACATTTAATTGTTCATGCCCTATGACATAGGTTTTGCTACCTCTGTTGTTAGACATCTAGTAAGAGGGTTAAATTCACATCCAGGCATGCTGATTATCTGGGGTTCTTTGCCATTTGTGACATAGAAGGTCAAGCATTGTGAATAAAATGGCTTTTTCTAGCATTAACTTTTTGACCGTGGAACTTTGAAATAAAAGGAAATTGCATAAGAAAAAAATGAGTTAAATGGGATGTATGTATATATTATTACAATCCAAATCTCCTATTAATCCAGAAATCACTCCCTTGTCCAAGGTAGTTTTCTTTTCTTCAAAAACGTTCTTTACCTTTGCTCTTGTGTATGGCTAAGAATACTTTTGTGTTACACAGATACCATTACATTCCCTCTCTTCTTTTTCTCCCACTGGCAAACTCATTTCTCTCATCCTCTGTTCTTGGGATTCATTGTTTACGGGATTGTGCAAGAACCAAACTGCAGGAGACACTGAGCTTGTAGTTAGAAGGCATTAGCATGTTTTCCCTGCAGCAACACATAAGGGAATAAAGAAAGCATAGCAAACAAGGGGAAAAAAAGACACAGAACAACTACCTTAAATAAACAATGCAAAAAGCAACATAACAGAAAAAGACAGATAAAGATCTAAACTAAGGTAGGGTCAGAAGGATAGACACATGGCTTCCAACCCCTCAGCTGATGGTTGTAAGATAAGGTCCTAAATCTACTTTTTCAGTTAAGATACACTTCTCTGTGTTGGTAAAAATGAATTCTCTCCAAAACCCAAAACTAAAATTCTCCCAGTATTCTCTCAAACACGCAATAGTCATGTCCCAATGTTTTTTAAAAAAATTATTGAATGATTCTTTAATTAAAATAGTCAGTTGTTTGATTTCTGCCAGAACATACAATTTCATCATCCAATTTCTTCAGTCTGTATGCTATTTAAATAAAGCTGATGAAGAACTTGATCTCTTTTAATTTTTTTAATTTTTAATTTTTTATTATAACAGAATGAAACAAAAACATCATGTGAATAACATAAAGGTGAAAAAGAGAAAAATTACAACACAAATAGCTTACATCACTATTTCTCTCCAGATCTTTTATCATCATATACTTAATCAACATATTATATCATATTGATTATATATTTTCATTTCATGTATCTAAATCTTACTCTCCTTGTACTCATTATTGCTATAGTAATGTTCTTAAATTTATTCTTTTCAACTATATTTAACCTGTTGCTAATACTATATATGATCCTGTAATTAACCATAAACCCTAACCCTAAATGTGAGCCCATTCCCAGAGCCAATTATATTTCATTTTATTCTGCGTTCAAAAATTGTAATTCTTCTTGTGGAGGCGTGAAATTCCCTCTCTTTTTAAAGCCTTGTCCACAAATATTTTCCATATTGCTTCAAAGAGGACTTGATCTCTAACCTATCTTCTCAGAAAGTAGACAATCACTTTTCTTAGCAGGTTTCTTTACCATGCCACCCAGAAATCTAATCTGTACACTTTGTCCAGTTCCCAGCAAAGGTCTTCTCTCTGGCTTTCCAAGTGATCAGCCAGAGTGTCAATGATTCTTGTATGTATGCATCTCTGATATTATTCGAAGTCTGAGGCATCCCTCCCTTTCCTTAAAATCAAGTAAAACCACCACATCTAGATTCTGTTCTTGAAAAATAAATAATCTCTCAGAAGCTTCTTCAAATTTCTGTGTCTTATCTTCTGGCAATTTGATTTTTTTATTCATCTGTTTATTCTCTGTTGTTATTTGAATCAAAGAATGTCTTACATCCTTAAATTCAGCCTTGAGTTCAGCCTTCAGCTCTTGTTTAAAATCATTTCTCATTTGATTCATATTCACTCTCATCTAATTCAGGTCTGCCCTCATTCATTTAATCTTTGCCAGAATAATTAGATTTGAATCACTTTCCTTAGATTGTTTAACTGATACTCTTCTTGAACTCTGCACATTTGTTGTTCGTATCTGCTTTGACCTCTCTCCTGAATTCATTTAGATAGCTGTAGTTATTCCACTTCACCTCTAGAGGTCAGTACATTTCTCCATACCATTCACTCTAGCACCTCTAGAGTTCAGCACTCACTCTTCAGGTGGGTGAAACTCAGATCACCCTGAGTTTACAAAGAGTTCACTTCTTGTTTCCCACCCAGCAGCAGCATCTTTGAAATTTAGCTATATAAGATAAGCACACTGTTTTCCCCAGAGTAAGAGTTTATGGACATCTTTAAATCTTTGAAACTTTTAAGTTAGAAAAAAGTTCATTAGTAAAAATTAAGTGGGTTAAAACCTCTAAGATTATCAGTATATTTAAATCTTCTTGCAGTTTTATTTTTAACTCATTTCTACTGCACTGTTCATGCTGTTAATTAAAAAAAAATATTTCAGATTTTTTTTAAAAGAAACAACAGTATATATTTAACTGTAGAGAGAACAATTCCACATATTATCTTTTCTTTCCTCCCCTCCCCCAGCCAGGATACAGAACTCTTTGCATTGTAGCCGTAATGTGCTTCAGATTTCCTCTAATGGTCTTTTCCTGATATTTCATAAAAAAACATTCAGAAAAATCCTAGTTGTGTATATGCTGTTTGTTATATCTTTCAATCAATAAAATTTGACTTATTACCCCATATCATATCTCTTTCTGATCCAGGTTTATCTCATCTAGTTTTTACTTAAAAAAACTTTTCTATTTCAACTAATCCTTTTCTAATTGTTTTTGAAGAAAATTAACTACGGTGCCCACTCATCATTCATCTTGTCATCCATTGACCATTTAAATCTCTGTGTTAAGATATCAGGAGCTTTCATTTCTTTTTCTTTTTTTAATTTATAATTTTATTAAGTTTCACAGATTAAAAAAAAATTCTTTAACCTGTAATTTTACATGAAATATTTCTGATCTTCCACTCTGATCTAGTCTTCATTTTTTGAAACTCAATCCACTTATTACGTTTATGTATCACAATACAATGTTCATCTTAAATGTTTGATCATGCATTTCCCTCTCCCAATCCATGTTATGTTACTGTTATCCCACTGACATTTCCATAATCATAATACAGTCATTCTCACTTGACAGTTCCCAGCTATCACCCATTACAATTGGCCATTCTGCTTTTCTCTAATCGTCTGATTTCAATCTATTCTCATTTCTTTTCTTGCCTCTTTTAGATCTTATGATATCTTCTCTTATACTTTTTAAGTCCTCCATCGTTTACAACATAAAATCTTGAAATTTCTAAGGTGTATCTGTTAATATATATCTGGCAATCTGAGCTGTTATTACTGCAACAGTCACTCATCTTCTTGACCTGGATTCCATTCTATTAAAAATGTCTTGTTTCCTACTTTTATACTTGTGTCCTATTCCACACCCAATGACCCTTTAACAATATCAAAATGCTTATATTAATGACAATATATCAATCAAATTCGTAAGCTTAATTGTTTAAAGTCATTCTAATATTGCTCAAGTACAAAACCACTTTGTCTAATTCAGAGCCCTGTGCCTAAATCCAACTCACATTCCCCCCTCCCATCTGAAACTCTGTTGTTTGAAGATTCTTCTGTATTCTCAATGGCTGATTAAATTCCAAGCCGCTCCATCTGTGGGAGTGAGGATATTATGCTTAAATGTCCTTCCAGCACAGATTCACCAGTCTCAACAATCCAAACTCAAAAAAAAGATAGGAAACAAATCTCAAACAACAGGAGCTAAGAAAAAAACAACAACACTGCTCAATAACTGTTGCCTCCCAAAGTAGTCTTCTAAAATCAGAAATCCAGGGTCAAAAAACCAAAATACCAATCCTCTCAGACCAACCAAAATAGTGAAATGTAGAGAAAAAGAAAGTTCAATGTCCAAATGGAGTTTATTAGATCTTGTAAAATCCAATCTTAATCCTTAGCCCAGTTCCGTCCATTTAATTATTTAGCATTATCAAATTGTAAATCTCTGTCCCATATTGCAAGTCAGAAATCATTTTACCATTAAAGACTTCAATCCTCAGTAGAAAAGCAGAAAAACCACTTAATACGAACTTTCAGCCATGACACACTCACATCTCCTCTGGGTCCTTCCATTCCTCTGCTCCTGTGCAACGTTGCAAGTCAGTTTCGGATGTGATATTGTCAAAATCCAGTGGGTGGCAGCTCAGGGCCACACCATTGCGCAGCTTCACTCTGAGCTGCCATTCGCGAGCGCCATGCGACCGGAAGCAGGAGCTTTTTTCCCCTAACAGTTCATGAAGTCATTGTGTGATTTCAAGAGCCTCTTCACTTTTCCTAGCTTATGCATACTCAATTTCTTGCTGCTGTGATCACAAAGAGCAAGATTCTCCAAAATTCCTTTGATATGTTTGTGTCTAATTCATGTAACATGTTCAATTAGTAGAGTTTTGGGGATAAACCAAATTCAATTTGGAGAATTTCTGAAATAATTTTATGTATTCCAGTTATATATATATATATATATGTATGTATGTATGTATGTATGTGTGTGTGTGTGTGTGTATTGCTTTCTGACATCTCCACCACATATGGTAAATTGTGCCAGTCTCTACATAGCATTTCTGGCACTCTCCCATATCAACATTGTAGATTTTTTTTGAGCTTTTCTAGGGTCAAATGCCATCTGTGGAACATCTTCAGATGGTTTTCTTCATGTTTTGGGTCACAGTAAACTTTTGGGTCAGCTTCCAGCTGTGTTCCCAATGCTCTCAATCCAAAGTTTATTTCAGATGTTTTGACTCACAGAAATGTTGCAGAAGTATTAATGATGAAGTTAACTCTTCGCATCAGCTGGTGATCTTCCTTAGGTTTCAAATCTTGTATTTGTAGGAGATTAAGAAAGTTGGCTTTGCATTTCTAATTCTGAAAAATGGCTGCTGATGTGTGGCAGAGCTTATGTGTAATTCTGGTCTCTTCCACACTTCCAGAGACACTTTCTCTATCCTCTAGGTGTTGGAATTGGGAATCCAGACCATGTGAATGATCCTCTATGTCTCTTGTGCAAGGGAGGCAATTTCCAATGTGTCAAACCAAATCCTACCACACAGAGTACCTCTTCCCTTAATGGAGCTCACTAAAGGACCAGGCTCTGTGATACCAATCCAACCCAGAAGTCCATCTTGTCTGCTTTGGCCCAGAGCTACCCTTACTCTAGAAGCATATGCTCCCATGCAGGGATTTACACTTCAAAGTTAAACTCCCAAATAGTTTTGACTTACCTGGTTGATTTACACACTTACCAGTAATTCCACCTTCTTCTGTAATGGAAACAAATGCAGAAGCTTATGCTCAATTTCCCATGGAAATAGAAGATGTTTACTAAATCTCAAATCAGCTTCTGGTGTTCTAACTAATGCAAATATCTTCACATGAAAAGGTACCAGTTTCAGTTCACCATTTGTTTGAACTTTATCGTCAAAGCCAGTTAGCATTAACATTTGTATGTTGCTTTGAAGACCTTCTCCTTGCCTTTGACTGAACTAAACAGGGAGATCTGTAGCTCTCATATGACCTGAAAGCAGCACTGGTACCACTGGCAAAGCAACCTCACACCCCTGCCCCATTACATCATGAAAAGTCATATATTTGTTTCAAGGATAGCTTTGAAATAAAATATGCTAGTCATATTGGGGTCTCTCCCTTGGATCCTACAACAGGAAGTAACTGTAAGTACTCAGTATGCTTAAGAGACATCAAAGCTTTCGACAGCTTTTAAGTTTATCAAAGATGGGACACTGAGGCCTGCTTCATGTGCTTTGTTTAATGTCATTGTCAGTGACACTGTGAGTTCTTTGAAATAGTGATTCATTTCTTTTTCAATCAGTTTTCCACAATAGGGATGTCATGAAGTGCATGTGGATTTGTTTTTAAGGCTGAGACCTTCAGCCTATCTCTGTTAGCCTTATATTGTAAGGTCTTCCAAGAGAGACTTTCCAAGACAACACAGGTGATATCTGACAGAGTTCCAGATACACATTTAATTTTCTTTACTTGGGAAAAGAAGGAGAAGAAATAGAATTCATTTACTTAGAACATGGACCTCAAGCTAAAGGCTTATGTGGGCAGTTTCCAATCCTGCGTTATCCAGGCCTTGCTCTGTTTACCATCAGCAATTCAGTTGCATCATATGCTGTCAGATCATAGGCTATACAGACCTGAACTATACAAGGGATTGTGGATGTCCGTAAGGAAGCATCATCAAAAAGTGGTACCTTCCATGTAGTTACATCAACATTTTGGAATTTTCTTTTGGAGGAATCTGAACAGACGAAGTTTATTGGGATTTATAAAAAATTTATTTTTTTTTAAAAAAAAGTCCTTTCTGTTTCTTTCTGACCAAGGAGGCTCAAATAACTGGAATAAGCTGCTGTAGTATAAATGCCTTTTATGATGCTGTTATTGCAAATGTTTTAGTTGGATCTTTCAACATTTCAACTGTTGAATAATTATGTTTTGACAAATACTTTTATTGTTGTAAGTCTCTATTGCTGAGGGATTTTTAAAATGGAAATACCCTTAGAAATGTATAAAAATAATTAATTGTTTCCAAAAAGAGTGTAGTAGAAAAACACTATTTATCTGAATGTTTTTCAAAGTAGTTGTCAAACTAGCTCTCAGCTAGAAATTAAGAAAATGTTAAGTTTGTTTTGCATCCACTATACATCCGTATACCCACATCATACACAGGAACACTAGTTTATATATGATAAAGGAACATAGGCATATTGTAGTAATACAGAAGATGAAAATTCATGGACTGAAAAGATGGGGGGAACTCACTGGAATAATTTTGTATATATATCAGTTTTTATATGTGTCTGTGCGTGCATGTGCGGGCATGCGTATCAATCAGTATTAACCTGTAATCAGTGTCAATCTCTCCAAAGTAATAATAATAACAATAGCAACATCAATAGATGTTGGAAATTTTAAATGGGATCTGTGGGGGAAAAGAGAAACCAGATGAGAGGAAGGTTTAAACTTCCTCCGTACAATCCCAATGGTCCTAATTTTTACTGAGGGCATGCTTGCTTTCTTTAGTTTAATAGAGTTAAGAATCTTAAACTATGTGTTATATAATAAATGTAACATGTAGTGTAGCTTTCAGACAGAGGTACTCAGGTGATCTCTTAAGTTTATGGATTTATGTTTATTTCTATGCAGATACATTGCCCAATGATTTTAGATGCCTGTACTACCAATGAATTACCCCTGCTTTGGTTTAATTTAACATTAAGTAGTTCTCTACACAGGAATGTGATATGCCTAGTGTTACCACTAGTCCTTGTGAGAACTTGGAAAGTTACTTTTAAAAGTAATTAGCTGCAGCTATACTTCTGAGGCGCCAATGTAGTTAGCTACTGTTATGGTTTAAAAACCAGCTATTTGCTTTCCTGTTTCTCAAGTCATTAAATATTTACATTACATAAACTGAATGTTTTCCATTCAGTAGTGTATGACACAGCAGAATCCAGCACCAAAACAATATGATATCCAACCCCCTGCCCCCAGTGTGTTCAGGCCAGATGCTCAGGAATATGAACATAACTTAAAATAGTCCTATTATAATGCAAATGAATGATATTATCTCCCATTAAATTACAACAGAACTTTAACGTGGCCACATCCTAGTTATTACAGGAAGGACTCAACTATAAATAACCTGTTTTTTGTAATAAGTTCTTTGCAATGACTTCCAAGCTCCATGTTCGTCTATTTGTTGGTTCAATTTTGTCAGCACTGGAGGTGAATGGTGTCTTCTTCTTCTTGTAGAAGTGCAGTTCGAGACTATAAAGATTCAGGTAAGGAGAAATTAACACAAATTTGGTAAAACACATTATTTTCTTCTCATTTTATTGTGGAGATATCAGAAATGAATGAATTATATTTTTAAAGCACTCTCCCCCAACCCGATGTTTTCCTTTGTTCAGCAATTTGCAACGGTTGGAGGAGTCCATTTCTCTGGTGTCCTGCTATGTATGTGACAGACGGATGGACTGACTGACTGACTGACTGACTATGGGTGTTGTATATCTTACTTACAATGTTAACCAGAGATGTGCATGCGTCACTGGTACAGCATACCTGAATTCTTAGGAAAAGCTGTGCAGTTGTGTTGGAGTAGCTGGTGGCTTTGAGACTTAACATGGCTTTGGTTTTGAGCTCAAAATAACCCCAAAAGTGAGTATCAGGGCCCAGGGATATATCTGATACACAGACATTCATGTTATAATAAGTGAGTTGGCATATAAGATGCTAACAAGTTCTATGATATTCTAACACGGCTCTCTTCTGGTATATTTTATTCCAAGATAAGCTCTTTCTGTACTGTGAGTTGCATTTGAAATCTGCAACATGGTGGTTTCAAGAGATTTCCTTCCACAACATAGTGTTCTCAAGAGACTTTGAACTGCAGCTGCTATCATCCAGTGAGTTTGATTATTGATTAGTGATAGTCAAAATCATAGTAGAGAGTGTCTTGAGGGCACCATGCTGAGGAATTCTAAAGTGGAGCAAGTGAACTAAAAGGATTCTGCTCTACTACTAAAAGTAAAGTCTTGCGGACAGAGTTATCTTCTGTATCTACAAAGTGCTAAGTATTAAAGGTGTTGGGCACCTGGGTATGTCTCCTTCTTCCTCATTGTAAACATCATTAACATTAGCACCCTCACTTTTTAATTGCCGAGTGTGGCAGCCTGTTGTATTGTTACTTGTAGATTAAAATATAGTTGCTAAGAAACACTGAGATTAACATGCTGACAATGCAACCTCCTTTGATAATTTAGGCTTCAGTTGTCTGCTTTTGTAATTGGCAAGGAAAACCATTTTGGAAGAAAATTTGTCAGTGTGCAGAGGAAGGCAGACATTGTGAATGAAAGGGAAGGGCCAATTTTCACACTCAATGCTGAGTTGGCAGCCTGTCTGTTCTCTTGATTTCACTTTCTGCTTGCTGGGGTGCCTTGGTGAAGACTGAAGCTTTCCACAGTACTGTGGTTGGACATCTTTTTGAGCAGTGTGTGGAGATCTGATCCAATCAGAGGTCCACAGATGGCATCATTTTTTTTTCTTGACCAGGTATTCATGTGGCACCTGTGATTGGGACAGTGCCCCTCTTCCAGCCTATTATTAGGCAGCATAACCAATCCCTTCAATAGGCAGATGGGCAGTGGCCAATAGCCCCAAGGCTGTTCCTTTCAGCTAGTGGCAGAAGTGTATACTGAATCACGCAGCTTATCCTGAGCTCTCTAAACTCTGAACTGCAAAGGATACTATCCTAGGGCCTTTCCATACTATCCTAGTATAGTGCTATCATTCCAATTTCAACAGCTTGTAGAATTCTAGGGTTTGTAGTTTACTGAGGCCAAAGAGATTTCTTCCTGGGAATTCTAAATGCCCCTCCCTAAACTGCAAATCCCAGGTTTCCATAGGATGTTGAATGTGGAATACTAGTACTATAACAGTGAGTTTGGAAAGGACCCTAGCATCAGTGTTGGAACTATATTCAACTCCCAGTCTGGCTGGCTTTTGTACTTGAAATTAGTAGGGACATCATCTTGTCTTTTGCCTTAGCCAGTAACTTGTCTTGTGCCCAGTCCAATACTGCACACAGTCATCACTATGCCAGATGTGGTTATGAGTGTGGCCTTTTATATTATTTAGAATTCTTCCTTTTTATGCACTGTTCTTCAGAAACACAAGGGACCAGACATAAAAATGGATGCAGAACAGCCCAGAGAGATATGGCTAAATAGGAAACAAGTAAAAAAGAAATAAGAAGAAAAGAAAAATAAAGAAGGCCATGTTAGTATGTCTCTGAGTGGGTATATATGCATTCAAAATCTACAATTCAGGAAACAACCAAAAGGTTACCAAATAGGAAGCAAACATTCAGGTTCTCCAGAAATCTTTGTCAAGCTGAACATTAAGCAAGGTACAGGAGGAGAGGGGAAGAAAAACTGTCTTGACACTGAAGCCCAAAAGTTTTCATTTAATCACAGGCTACAAACAGAGAGTAGGAGGATGCTTGTTGATGTAACAGAATGAACAAAATATGGTATGTTTAGATAGTCTTGGGTACTTTAGTAACTTTCAGACTAAGGAGCTGGGTGTGCAGTTTGTGGGGAGGCCAACACTCTCTCAAAACTTATTTTCCCCACGTTCACTTTGGAGGTCACTGCCATGGATGGATTTCATTAAACTGTGGCTTGTGTTCAGCCAGGCAGAATCCTTCTCCCTCCCCTCTAGCCCCCTCCACAATTCCCTGCAAATGTACCTACAGTAAAGTAATTAGGAAAACCAATGATGCAAATCCCCCATGGTAATCTCGTCCTATTTAGGATACAACTGCAGGCTGAACTTCAATAACACCTTTGACATAATCAAACATCCTGGAGCTCTTTACAAAGCCATAAATTACTCACCTGTAAAATAATGACTGCAGGGAATTAGGGCAGCTTTGTGGGACCCATTGATCAGTGTTGGACTAAACGAGGCAGCAGAAAGGCCTCAGCATATGGCTTTCCTCCTCTCCCTTTTCTCACCTCACACACCCTATCTCTGGAAATTTCTCCTATGCAGAAAGAAGAAAACAACTGAGACCTGCAAGAAAATGTTGCAGAGTGGAGCACTCCTGTTTAGAGTTCCAAACCAGTCACAGACACTCTGTTCAAGGATGCTCTGATCTATTCCTCCCTCCCCACACAGTGAATCAGCAGTCTGCAGTCACTGAGCATGTTCTCTTCCTGTGAGTGAATTTGCTACTTGTGAGTAAGTTTTCTATAGGAGACAGCAAAGTCCCATGCTTGATCTTTCTAGGGATTGCCCTTCAGATGTTGTTACACTGCCACTCCTAGCAACCCCAAGCTATCACAGCTGAGGAGGAGAAATGTTGGGGGCTGCAGTCCAACAATGTGTGAGTAGCCTCACTTTTGCCACCTGCGATCTAGTCCAACATTCTGTTTCCATGGGCACCTCTGTGATGTTCACAAGCAGCTAATGAGGGTAGTAGCCATTCCTTATTGACTCCCAGCATCTCTACAACCCCCCAGAACCTTTCTTGTGATGCCCTGACAGTAGCTTGCCAGAGGAAGTCACTGCTGGTTTCTCCTCTGTGCTGTATTGGCTTATCATTGCTGATTACTGAAAGCCAGTCCCTCAATCCCTCAACTTTGACCATTTCTAGTTGGGCATATAAATGGAAAAAGCATAACCGCTATTACTCCAGTGGAGATGAGGGACATCTGCTTTTACAGAGCTACAGACTCTGGTCTCTTGGCTTCTCAGTGTAGACAACCACTTGCTCAAACATGAACTGAGCTGCTTGTGGACTACCCATCCCCATATCTCCTTCTACTTGTCTTCTTCAAGAACTGGGACAGCCTGCTGTCCTCCAGATGTTTGGAAATACAACTACCCTAATCTCTAACCAGTAGGCATGCTAGTTGGCAATGATGGGAGATGGAGGCCACTAGGTTGCCTCCTCCTGGCCTACATGCTGACTCCAGTCCTGGCAATTGCCTTTGAATTGCCTTGGATTTAATGTACAGTCATCTCTCCACATTTGCTAGGGTTAGGGGCACAGGACCTGCATGAAAATGAAAAAACCTGGAATAACTTTCGGCCCTCCGAAACTATATTTAACACACAAAAAAGCATGATCACCCTATTCTATCCACCATGGATTCCTTTGAGGCACCAGGGTTCCTTCATAAGGCAGAAGTGGGTGGCTGATGGGGCTTACTGCTACCTCCACTGCTGCCCCATACCATTTTTAATAGGGACTTACAAGCCTCATTTGCAGTTTCTCATTCTCATACGTCCCTATTAAAAATGGCATAGGGAGGCAGCAGAGGTGACAGCAAATAATCTGTGAATAATCAAATCCACAAAAGTGAAGCCTGCAAGTGTGGAGCGCTGACTGTATAATGATCGCTATTCTGCCCTGTTGGTCCCATATGAGAAACTTGAGAGAATCTTGTAGTGTGCAAATGTTCTGCTGCTGAGCTATGATTTGCTTCTATTTTATCTTATTCACAGTCAAGACAGGTATTCTGTTTTTGTATAAGTTTCCAGCTGAAAGGCAAGTGTGTTCTTAAGCCATGATAGCACTTGTTTTGTAAAATTTAAGTACTGTTTTTTGAAAAGAGGCTCTTGCCTTTGCAGTATAATGGGAGCTGTTGTATCAACATCTGGTACCTTCCCCAATTATCTTTCATTCAGAGCTGCTACAGCCCTTACACTGTTTACGCTGGAGTAGTTCCATTATGTGCACTGGGACTGCCCTGTAGCTATTGGCTGGAAAATCCAATGTGTCAGTTTGATGGGATGCCATTAGATTGTCAGGCAATGACAGCTAATTATTTATTTAATAGAGGGCTCAGTTCTGCAAGTCCTACTTTTTATTCCATGGTAAATGACACAGCAGTCAATCCCACTGATACAGCAAGGTTGATCTGTTTGGCTCTGCGATACTTGAAATCCATGCTTTCAAGGAAACCAGTTCATCACAACATCATCTTTGAAACACAGAATGATAATGACACCCACCCATACTTTTTAAAAATGGCACTTAAGCTTGCAAGAGAAATCTTACCCATTTTTTTAATAATGTGAAAACCGGTAAAACCTCTGGTCATTTTACTTCTCCACTTTCCCCATTAACACATGCTTAGTTTTTGCGCATATCTGAAAGTGACTTTTCTTTTTCCTTGTGTGTAATATGCATGCACTAGTTGTACATATTTTGAAAAATGTGTGTACTTCTCCCGTTGTTGTTATTGTGTGCCTTCAAGTTGTTTCTGACTTATGGGGACCCTAAGGTGAATCTATTACAAGGTTTCTGGAGATGAGAGTATGTGGCATGCCTGAAATTACCCAGTGTGTTTCTATGGCTGAGTGGGGAATCAAACCCTTGTCTCCAGGATTGTAGTCCAACTTTCAAACCACTATGCCGTACTGGTTCTCCTACTGACTAAAGTAAATTTTCATGCATATTTCCCCATTATATGTATTTTTGAATACATGTTTGCTGTTGCAAGAATCATATTGTAAGGAGGAAAAAGTACAGACCAGAAACTTCCCATTGCATTTGGCTCTACATTTGTTTTCAGGTGGTGAGAACAGGATAAGCTTTGGTCAAAAACAAACTGAAAGCAATAGTTCACCCGTCTCTGCCTTTACCAAGTGACACAGCAATGTTGTTGGACTGCAGCTCCCACAGACCCTTACCACTGGCTACATTGACTATAACTGATGGGATGGGTAATCCAATAGCATCTGGAAAGTTACACATTCCCCACACCAGTCTGAAATCTTACTTTTAACTGGTCTCCTTGTAAAGAAATTACGTTCTGGTCAGATAAAGAAGGCATTTTGCCAGGTTTAACATGGGGATTCCAAATTTACTAGTATATGATCATGAGAGCCTTTGGGAGAAAAATCAGCTATAAACCTAAATAAATAAACTGAACATGATTGGAAAGCTCAGATTTGCTTTTGTAATTCTGCCTCTGACCCTAACATGGCTAATGTGTTTAGGCTATGGGAACCAGATGCTAATGCTTCAAAATCCTCCCACAGAAAAGTTCTGTTTTGGCTGACTAGCTATATGTGCAGTCTCGTAATGTGAACTCTGCTCTTAAAAAGCCTCTATATCCCCTTAATTTATTGCCTTGGGTATTGAGGAAGAATAGACAGAGAAAGCAAGAGGACTGTGTTCATGAGTAAAGTGAACCACACTGAACCCTGAAGACTTAATTTAAGGATCTAGTAGGAACAAAATTCTTTCCCTTAGGAAAACAGCTTAACTAATAGTGAATTTCTTTCAGTGGATAAACTCTGCTGAATTTTAGAGACAGTCTCTAGTGGGATAGGAGAACTTCAACTGGACTTACATCTGGTCTCCATGTGCATCCTTCCTGCACTAAGCAACCCAGGCTTCCTTAGCAAACTCTATAACTTTCCAGATGAGTAACTGTGCTAAGTCCATTGGAGGAGCAACAGCAAAGAGACTGACTTAAAGACTAATAAATTATGGCATCAGCCAGGAGTTGGCAACCTGGTGCTCTCCAGATACTTTTGATTTATACCAACCTCAATCAGTATCACCTATGGTAAGAGAGTATGGGAGTTATAAAACCAAACATCTCCAAGGCAGCAGGTTGCCTCCTGCTGACATGAGATGTGGACAGTCATTTCCTCAGAGGCAACTAGTAATATTCTTGGTTGGCAGGTATTTCTGCTCCATATGGTTAAACTGGTTGCTTCCCACTGACACCTTTATATAATTAACTGTAGTCCATGAATGTTTATGCCACCACACATCCATTAGTCCTGAAAGTGAACCAAGATTTTTTTGGAATGTGGATTTCCCAAAATACAGAACCCAGGATGATGTATATACCTATTGGGACATGGAGCAAGATTCAGTTTTTTGGGGGATTAATACAAACACTTTCATTTCCCATTGGGATCTGTTAAGGGGACCTCAGGAATGCAGGCAAGCTAGATTAGTCAGATGATGTCTCCCAAGTGCCAAGGAAACACTTTGGCAGGAAGCACATGTGGAGTCCTCAACTGACATCCTATTGATGCCCAGCCTAGCAAATGGGTTTGGGAGATGACAGGCAAGTTATCTGATACCTGGACTTATGCCTAAAGACATGTCCAAACTTAGCTGTATCTAGTAAAATACTTGTTGTTGTTGTTGTTGTTGTTGTTGTGTGCTTTTAAGTAGTTTCCAGTTTATAGTGACCCTAAGGTGAACTTATCAAGGGGTTTTCTGAGGCTGAGAGTGTGGCATAATCAAGGTCACTCAGTGGATAATAAAACACTTAGCTGTATCCAATAAAATTGTGGCTTTTTCTCTCCAATCACAACTTGTGTGTTTTTTCCATCAACTCCTCCTTGGCTTGTTGCTAGGCCAGCAGTGGGACTCAGCTTCAAGGAACAGGGCCTTTATGAACTCTATTGTTTTAGTCACATTTGAAAGATTTCCTCTATAGTTTTCTGATGGAACCAATATATTAACCAATTTGCAAATATCAAATTTACTTGTGAAAAAGAAAAGTCACAGAAAAAGACTGTGAAATAGATGGAGTCCAGACATCCCACCAGCCAGAGTTTGGAGTGTGTGTGTGTGTGTGTATGTATATATGTATGTATGTGTGTGTGTGTGTGTATATATATATATTAAAGTAATACGTTACTTGATATGTTATGAGCAATACTTTGTTAATGTATTATTAACCTTTCTCCCTCTTTGCTGCCTTCTAAAATGTTTTAAAAACTTTTGGAATTCATTATTTGGCTTTTAATAAGATGGTTACTTTGCTTGCATATTAATTGTTCTTAGACTTTATAACTTATTGGTTTAAGTTGAACTTTCTTTGATTCCTGAATCCCTACCCCAATGATCTGCCCACAAAGAACATTTTGGAGATAAGTGTTGCTTCATACATAAAAAAGAGCACTGATATTTCTGGATATCTCATTACTTTGTAAAAATGACATTTGTTATGCCTGTATCATTCCCCCACAAATGGTCGCATGGTGCCTCCGCTAAAGTAGTGTGTTATAGCTTTGTTACTTCTAGCAAATTATTTCCAGGGTCTGTCACCAACAGGAAACCTAGGACTTTGTAGAAGGGCAGATGTCAGGAAGTTTCCTCTCCCACTAGAAAATTAATCCCCAATTTGATTTCTATCTTTCTCTTAACCCATTGTGCCATCTAAAAGCAATAGTCGCCTTTTTTGCTCTAAGTAGTAAAATCTTTCCTTTTTTCTGTTCTCTAGCTTACAGAAGGCCTGTGAAATCTAAATTGAACTAGGTAGCGACTAGGCTAACTAAACTACTTATTCAAAGATTCCCCCCCAGGGCATTACCAGCCAGAAAGTTAAATTCATGTCCAACTGATTTATCTTTGCTAGGAGCTATTCAGTAGCTTCATCCTTGCATGACTTTTTGTAACAGGTGATTCTGGCATCAAGGAAGGATTTCAACATAATAATATCTGCAAAAAGGCTATTTTCATTTTTGCTCTTTCAGTCTATCAGCAGGGGAAAATGCAGCTTTAAATGCACACACTCATCTGTTTTTCCCTCCCCTGTTTTGGAACATCATGCCTGAAGAAGAGTTCTGTGTAACTTAATAGACCACTTACTACTGCACTGTGAATAATGATAGATAATAATAAAAGGATGACCTTTTCTACTGATTTTCAGGAATTTTCTTTTTCTTTACCAATAAACAAACTTTACTTTTTCCTAGTGACCTTCTAATATTTCTGATTTTTAGAGGCATCCTGGCATAGTTAAGAGCAAAATTCACTGAGTTTCTGTACTTACTTGATTTTCATTTCCCAAATGGTTTTACCAAGCATAATAGAAGTACTCTTTTGTTTTCATACTCTTCAGGATTTCACAGTGCAATGCTCTAAATGAAAAAAAAAAAAAGTACACAGGGATATTTTCATACAGAAGGCATACATGAATAAAAGGAGTTTGCAAAATCTGTGCAAAAATGAATATATTGGGACAACATGTGTGAGATATTGTACAAATTTTGATGCTTACAAAAAGGCAGATGGAAATGCACACAGATATTTATATGGGCTTAGGTTTTTTGGGGAGTCGGGAAATTATCAAACTAATGGGAACGAAAGACCTGGTACTTGAAAAAATGTAAATAGCACGTAGAGCAAAATAGAACAGATTTGTCTGGCCTTTTATCCTGATCACTTGCAAAGATAAAGATACATAACATTTAGTTACTGTGCTGAAAAGTTAAAATAGTTTTGCATAGATGATTTATACTCTTGTACTATTTCACTTCTGTCCCAAACAATAGCATTTGAATGTAGCACACTTGCTTCTCATGGTTACAGGGTTACATAAACAAGACACACACTGTCAAAACCGAAAGCCGTCAGTATAGTACAGAGTTACACCTTCACTTTGTAATACCCTGAGCTATTTCTTCACAAATGAAAAAGTCATTACCAAGCTCATCCAGAAATTTTATGTGAGACAATGAGTAGAGATTGGAAAGGGAAGTATCAGGAATTATGAGTCCTTTCCTTCATTTTGGCATCAGTGATAAATCTTGTTCTGCAGTTAGAGGATCTTTTGTCATGAGGATAGAGAAAAAAGAGAAACAAAACAGGAAGAAGAAGAAGAGGGGAAGGCCGCTTTGGAGAATATATGACTATGTCTCTTTCTTTGGATAGAAGGCTTGAGGATGCATGGGAAACTTCCATGACTAGAAAGTGGGGAGGAGCTGGGGTTTGCAAGTTACTCTTCCTTGCTTCCAACCCCCTCTGCTCTCTCTTGTGAGGTTCCAAAGGATCCCCTCATTTCTTGGGGTAGATTTGATACGACCATAAAATGTTGTATAGGAAAGGGGGATTCAGCAAAAATGGCCCATCTTATTTTTGCTCATGGAAACTATAGTGGATCAAAACACCTCTAACAGGAGACAAAAATGGATACAATTATGTTGATCTGGGAGGCCCTGAGGTCCTGCTCAATTTAGCCTCAAAGCATACATCTCAATAAGACTAAACCACTGAGACAGCAAGGTATAAATTTATTGTTGCCAAATAATTGAAAAGGATGTAATAACAGAAAATATAAGCAAAGAAATGTCCCTTTGGTCAAAACTCTGACATTACCTCAAATGTGGATGGTCCCTGAGTCCACACTGCTAGAAGTTATGTTCTTAGGCCATTTCCGCACTACATAATTATAGCGCTATTGTTCCACTTTCAACATCCTATGGAATCCTGGGGTTTGCAGTTTAGGGAGGGGCCTTTAGAATTCTCAGCCAGAGAGCTCTTTGGCCTCAGGAAACTACAAACCCCAGAATTCCACAGGAAGCTGAAAGCAGAATAATAGCACTATAACAATGTAGGGCAGAAATGGCCTTAGTTCCAGATGGGCCTTCAAGGTCTTCAGTGAGGCCGACATTTTCCCTTTGCAGGATTAGGACAAAGGTATCTGTCCTGGGTGGGGATTATGTATCTTAACAAGACAAACCTTCTAGAAGCTACAAGATGATGTTTGCAGGTTTGGGAGGGGTGTTGTCCCCCCTCTTCCTCCCTGAGAAAGGAGGCAGATTCATGCTGTCAGTGACAGGATCTTATCAGCAGCAGGGCTGGCATAATCACCCTGGCTGCATCTCTGTTTACCTTTAGGCTTAAGGCTTCTTTACGGAGTGACTCAAACAGAGTACAATAATTAAAAGGGTGGATTTTAAAGCAAGTTAGCTTAAATACATGTAGCTGTAATAAAATAAATGTGTATGGACTGATGAGAAGCCCAGTAATTAAAAACTCCTCATCAATCATCTCTAAACACAACTTGTTATATCAATATCTGAAAGCAAAGCATCATAAAAAGCTTTTAAAACTTTAATTCCTCTTTTAAATTTTAAATTTATTTTGTATTAGAGTTTTCCAGATGGTGTTGGATACACCATCCTGGTACTGCATAGTTGATGGTGAGTGATTCAAATTTGTATCCCGTGCGTTTCCATCCCCTTTCCTTTTCTCTTTTTCTCTCTCTCATTTCTTTGCTATTGAAAGAGTCATCACTTAAAAGCAAGTACATTTATAGCATGACCATAGGCATACTTTTTTGGCTAGAGGGTGCTCAGTGGGATTACTTGAGGGATATATGTTTAGTCTGCACTTTTAAGCAAGCAAATCTAATTCACATTTCCCAGACAGGTATACAGATAGGAACACTGTTATCTTTCAAACTAAAAGTCTCTGAATTTTGTGATGCAATTTTCAACTGAATATGTGGATAAAAAATGTATATATTGTAGAAATTTAGTTACAAAAATGCAGATATTAGGGAAAGATCCATATAAAAGGCAGAAGTTAAGGGAAATTGTGTACAAATTTTTTTGCAAACCAAAGTGTTCTTTTTTGTTTTTTGTTTGTTAAAGATACAAACTATTGTGGAAATTGAACAAAACTGATTCTAGATAGAATACATGTGACAAGGACTGGATATTGATCATAAACGATAATGGACTATAGTCCTAAAGACAAAGAATGAAATTATTTCACTTAGCAAGTGGTAGAAAATATGTTGTTTCTTAATGTACAGTAAATAAGAAGAAAAGACAAAATATCTGAGAGAAAAGCAAACACCAGTCATTAATGGACAATTTGTTTCATTCAGTTGTACTAAAATGATAAATGCTGTGAGCTGATAATTAATGTGAGAGATGGGTAATGAGAAATACCTTATTAGAAGGAGAATTTCAAAAAAATATTGATGCATTTGATTCCCACTAATTTTTTTAAAAGAAAACAATGGCTATGGACAGACAAGAGGGCTGTCCTCACTCCTCACCATTCAAGCATTGGTGGTGTAAATTGTTTATTTCTAAAAATTCAATGCCTTCCATGGTGATTCAGAGCAATAGCATTCAATACAAACAAAACTGAGAATGGCTGTTCTTGTTCTTGTCCTTGTTGTGTGCCTTCAAGTCAGTTCCAACTCTTGGTGACCTTGAGATGACCCAATCATGGGGCTTTCTTGGCAAAATTTGTCCAAAGAAGGTTTGCCATTGCCTTCCTCACAGTTGGAGAGAGTGTGATTTTCCCAAGGTCACCCCATGGGTTTTAATGGCTTATTGGGGGTTTAAATCCTGTTCTTCCAGATTCCAATACTCAAACAACTATGTCACACTGGGTCCCAAGAGAATTGTACTATTGTTAAATCAAAATAATATAAAACAAAATATAAAATATATATTAAATAGTATATCAAAATGGTATAAAAATCCTGAGGTATGAGGTAAAACGTTTTAAACGTACAATGTGTAAAAAGTCTGGGAAAGAGTAAAAAGATCTCCATCTGGCATAGAAAAGATAGCATCAGCTTCAGCCTAAGGGTAGAAAGAATGTTCGTAGACTCAGGGGGAAAACAATGAAAAAGGGGCTTCTCAAGTGTAAGGAAAGTGTGATAAGGATAATTCTGTTGAAGTCTCTCTCTCTCTCTCTCTTTTTCCTCCTGAGTCCTTGGATAGACTCAAGAACTACATTTCCATTCTCCCAGCTTAGATTCACCTATATCTTGTTCAACTAAGATGGCCATGTTGAGTGAGGATAAACGAGTGAGTAAGATGGACACTGGCTAGGCTCCAAGAGCAGATGCATGCGTCCGCAGGGTTGTCCTGGAGGATGTCTGAGTTGTTGTGTGCCATCTATGCTATCAGTTGATGGGTAATCCTCCTTGCATCTCCGTTGCCTCCTGCCAGCCACTACACGGCCATGTTGCTAGGAAGGGCTGGGGTGACAGCCAAACGAGGCTCATCTGTCACTGGCTATGACAGCTATTGATAGGTCATCCTTCTCACCTCTTCTACACTACATGGCTGTGTGAAAGGGCTGGAAAATGGTGAGTGAGTGAGGAGGCTTCTTCTTCCCTCTGTGAAGGATGAAAACTGCATGTTTCAAAAATGTTTCTGCAGTGAAGATAATTGTTTAAAATTACTCTTTCTCTCCTGGAGGAATGAATTATTTAGACCAGAACAATCTTTCTTGAGAAGGGCATTCCAAAAGAGGGTGACACAATTGAAATTGGCCTCCCTACTGGTTTCCTATAGTTTCTTAGGCAGCTTGACTAGGGATGTAGTTCTTCACTACGTTTCTTCTTGGGGGTAGCAATGAATAATTCCAGCAGTTTTCTTCTTCTTAGAGAAAATCTTTGAAAGCCACAAAGTTTTCAAAGGGTATTCTCATCTGCACAAAATTCATACATGGTTGTTTCTCACAGAAAGCAGCATTTTCTGCATAGAAAATACTATTTCAATGAAGAAATATTAATAATAACCCAGAAAAATGCTGTTTTACACACAATACAAAATGTGAATTTTGTGCAGAATAAGCCCTGAACTGCAAAAATTCTCATCAGTCCAGAATAATTCTTATCAGGGTTTCTCAACAATCAAGAAACATGTTTATCAATCATTTTTGAATATTGCTTCCACCCCTAAGCTTAAGAGACTCTTTGCCATAAAGATTTGATGAACATGATACATCATTTGAAAGCCTTATCCTGAAGTGTTTTGCTAGATTATTCTGTACAAAAGTACACATGGCTTCTTTGCAAGTGAAATCATGCAAAACACTTTTTTTAATTATATTTTTATTAAGATAAGGGGAAACGAGACAGAATACAATAAGCACTATGAGTAAATATTACAAAACAAAGCAAAACCTATACAAAACATATACTTACATTCAATATACAAATATAATATACAACATATAGCCACAATATGGACAATTAACAAAATTACTCTTAAATGGATTCCCCCACTCACAAAGCACCAGCTTGTTGTCTATTAATCATCATCATCATCATCATCATCATCATCATCATCATCATCATCATCATCTATATCCCGCCTCTCCCGACGGATCGAGGCGGCACCACAACAATACATCAATACATTAAAAACAATTAAAACATAACCCATCCTCCCCACCCACCAACCCATCTAAAACCCCCTAAAACACATTAACTATTAAGAACAAGAGGACAGTTGGTGGGAGGCGGTGGAGCACTAGTCTGGGAAGCCCTGTCGGAAGAGAACAGTCTTGACCGCTTTTTTAAAGCAGTCAAGACTGGTAATATGCCGGGTCTCTTCCGGCAGGCCATTCCATAACTTGGGAGCGATAGAAGAGAAGGTCCTCTGGGTAACTGCAGCCAACCTCTTAGTTATATTTAACTCTCCTTTACCAATATGAGAGGAAATTGAAAAGTTTGAATATGACATTTATGACAAGCACATCAAATTATAGAAAATAAATCATACCTTAACCCAATTAAAAATATCTTAGATATCTTAAATATCTTAGATTATTATTATTTGAATATCCTCTTAAATACAAAATAGTAATAAATAACTGCTATGTAATCATCTGAATAGATTTGACATTCTCATATTCAAAAAGGAACCCTCATTATCATGGATGTCAAAGAAAATAAGAAAGCATCATTTCTTTCTTCCTTCCTCAAAACACACCAGTTTGCAAAATTAGAAAAGTCAACTTTTTAATCCAATAATACTACCTATTTTACTTTGGAGATAATCTGAAAAAAGTTGCTACATTTTGTAAAACTTGGGAGTTGGATTTGTTCTCTAACATATGAGTAAGCTTGTCCATTTCTGCAGTCTCCACCAATTTCTCCAACCATTCTTCTTCTGTAGGAGTAGAGACCTTCCTCCAGTATCTGGCAAGGACAATTATGGCTGTTGTTATCATATGCCAGATCAGTCTTTCTGTTTCTTCTCCCAAATACCTGTTGGAGTTGAAAATGCCCAATAGAAAAAATTCTGGTGTTACATTGATTTTTATTTTAATTTTTTTTTCCATTTTAGAATGAACCATGAACCAGATTTTTTCCACTCTATCGCACCCCTGCCACTGATGGAAAAATGTGTCAAATTCTTTATCACATTTCCAACATCACTTCTTCGTATTTCTAGATATTCTGGAGATTCTTTCTGGTGGGAGATACTACCTGTACATCACTGTCATCACATTTTCCTGCAGATTGTATGATCTGGTAAATTTGATGTTATTTCTCCAAATTTTTCCCCAAGTCTCTATACTGATGTTATGTCCAATGTACAAAATATCTCCCCATTCTTGCAGATAGTCATTTTTAAGAGTGTAAGATTCCATTTTTGTGCAAAAAAGAACAATCATGAAACAAACAAGTGAGAAGGAAAGGTAAAGAATAGCCACATTTTTGGTACAAGATTGCTATTTTTGTTCAAAACCAGAAAATTACAGAACACCACTAGTTGTTCCTCAGTGAGAACATTCGAATGCATTCTGCCCAAACTACAATTGATTCTGAAGAATAATGCTGACATCTCACGTCTCTGGTTGGCAATCCTTTACTAGCTTGCATGCTCAAATAACTACTCAGCTTTACCATTATTGTATTATCATAAAATATCAGTATACAAGGACAGATACATTGAAGATGTGTGGGCATGCCTCTGTCAATATTATCCTCCATTCTTAAATAGACGCCCATTAAGAATGATTGCTGAAAATTATATGATATCTAGATCATCCCTTCAGGTAGCATTTTGTTTATTAATTGCCATATTTGCCAGTGTATTAGACACACTGGTGTATAAGATACACTCTATTTTCAGACCTTATTTTTTTTTAGAAAAAAAAATTATAGCACTCAGCTGAGGAAAAATACATAGGAAAGGGGGAGTGAAAGGAGATGTGGCACAAGGACTCCCCCTTTCCCTATTTTCCTTTTGAAGATTCCCCCTGGGCAAATCCCATTCTCTCAGCCGCAGAGGCAAGCCATGACACCCTCCCCTGAACAAATCTTGCTGAGAAAATTCCTCCATAAACTGGAGCTGAGTTGCAGGCACTTAAGAAAAGCAACTGGGAAGAGGAAATGAAGACAGGAGCCACTGAGCCCTGTGCAGAAAAGGGGTAGGGAGGCAGCAAAAAGAGCGGGCTGAAAGCATCTGGAGGCTGCTCCTCTTCTTTATAGCCCCCTCTTGACTCATTTTCTTCCTCCACACCCCTAGCAAGGTGGTGGAGGCTGGAGTAGGAAACAGGAACAAGCAGCTGGTCCAGAAGAAACCAAACCTCCTGTTCAGGCTGAGAGGGAAGAAAGTGCACCTCCATCCCACTCCTTTCCCCCTAGCCCAGGAACAGAAACCAATAGGGTTTTGCAGGCTGTGCTGAGCAGGAGCCAACCAATTGTAGGGAAGGGGTAACTGAGAAAATGCCCAGTGCCACAGAGTAAGCAATTCCTTATTCCCCCCTGTCCCATAGGTGGTTGGCACCAGGAAAAAGATCTGTCTGGGATGGGTGAATGCAAGGAAGGAGCTGCAGCAAGGTGGGATCTTCCTCTCTTAAAGGGGCTGCCAATGTTTTCCCACTTTTTTTTCTTAAACCCAGAGAGCTTTATTCCCCACAAATCAATAGTCTACAGAAGAATTAAACACAAGAGGTAAGACTGTACAAAGTAGACGCCTCACTCTAAGTCAATTGTTTGTGGTAATTTTCAACATACTGTATTTACTGGTGTATAAGACACATTTTCAGAAGGCATTTTTAAAGGAAAAAAGTGCATCTTATAGACCAGCAAAGATGGTACCTTTTCTCTGGGTAATTTCTCTTGATTGTTTCTTGCCAATATTTTATATACCTGTTGTTGCTATCTAGATCTATTATTTTCTATAGTTTATGAGTGGACTTTTGGAGAGTGGGGAATTTGGATTTCCATCTTGCTGTCTACCATGAATGGCATTGTTGATGACTTTTGGGAAGATTAAGACAGTTTACAATGCCTGAGGTAAGAACAGGGTGGATAATTATAGCACCATTGACACAACACTGTGAGTCAGGAGAAAACAGAAAAATTCTGAACACTTTCTGAGAAAGCTGACAATTGCTATAGGAACAGATAAAAGAACAGATTGCAAATCATTAACTAGGATATTTGTTAGAGATGGTATTTAGCAGATTTCTTGTCTTTCTTAAAATCAGCCTACATGGTATAATTTATAATTTTAAATTTTGCAGAATTTTTATTTTAGTCTTATCAATTTCATCAAACCTACAAATATATCCAAGAGGTTTATGACCTCTTCTTTTCAACTCCACAGCATGATTTTGGTCCCATGAGAGCTCTTTTTCATAAACACTTAGTTGCGATGCTGATATTGTTAGCACAAGCTTTCAAAGTCAAGTTGGCATTTGGTGTAAATAAATTGGTTATTAAACAAGCAATAAAAACACAAGCAAGAGCATAGTCTTTGTTAACCTTTCAAGTGACATTACCACCTATGAATAGGCATTTAATATGAAGCAATAGAGTTGCTATGGAAGGCCAGATTTGTTTTGTGGAAGTGTTTAAATGCGGGCCAAGGCTCAACAGCTCATTCAGTGCCTAAAGTGTTCAGTGTTATTGCCATTACTAAACTTCTAGGCATGAGTAAATAAATTGTGGAGCTCCTTCACTTTTCAGAAAGTATGGCATGGATCACTGAGCCAGCTTTAAATTAGAAACTTCATCCTTTGCAAGGAAGAAAGGTAAAGCATCCTAGATTTCTCGGTGTATGTTGAAAACCCACGATTTCCCTCACTGGCAGGACACTATAGTATTTTCATTCACAGTGCACCTCAGAGCCAAGGTTTATAATGTTCACTGGGAAATGGAATATGCTAGAAGGAATGCTAAGTGGCTGTGGTTCAGTCTGTGTCAGCCATTTTCCTCCTAGAAGAAAACAGTGTGGATCTATCTGCGGTGCATATTCTTTAGTGTCATCTTATTTGGCATGATAAAATCAAATTTGAGCAAAATCACATTTGTGAATGGCTCAACACCAAATCCTAGACTGAGCTCTGTGTGAAATAGATTATGAATGGACCTGAAACTGGTTCTCGAGATTTTAATCTTGTGTATGATAATTCAACTTTACAACTTGCCTGCATGCATTATAAACACAACCACATGATAAGACTGCATTCTAAAATACAAAGAAAGTTCCTCTTGACATTAGAAGCCAAGGGTGCAGTTCACACGCAGTAGGGAATTCTAGAAATTCTTTTTCAGAAAAATAATGAAGGCTTGATTCTAAGTAAACCTGTTTCAAAGTGAGATTCCAAATGTAATTATGGTAGCTTCAAAGAAACATTCAGGGGAAATTCCTGTTCCACATGGGAGAATGTAGGCCAAAATGGTAATTGTAGTTGTCTGGTGGATAGGTAGGGAATAAGTCCAATATTCTTATTTCCTAATGGTATAGTAAGCCACTTCAAGCCTAGCCTAGCATTAGAGCTGTCAACATCCCTTAACTGCAACCCACATGTCCCATAAACCTCAAAATGTTTATTCTTTTAAAGAATATTTCTTTTAGAATATGGTTCCACACAAGAAATGTACATTGTTTTCCATTATCAATCATATCTTTATTTTTTTCCTAGTTAGCATCATGGCTGGCCTTTGGAAAGAAGAAAATGTGATCAGCAGGAAGTGACAGCCATGAATTGATTTGATACTTGTTCAAGGCCAAGCCTACTAGAGTTAGGCTAGAGATTGGATAAGCAAATTGAAATGACTGATCTAGTCTGGAGTCTGGTAGAGATGACCTGGAACCATTGTAAGACCAATTAGATTGCCAATCACATCTTCTAGTATATACTGGCTCCATGGCTTATCTGCAAAACACTGTCAAATTGTCATTTGTATTTATTTTAGAAAAATCCACTTTCAGTTGAATAGTTGCTTATAACTATAACTTATAACTATAATAGTTGCTTATAACTTCTTTTAACCAATATACCAAATATTTTTTTTAAAAAATCCCATATCTCCCCAAGATTCCCATCATGCATGACATTTTATCTTTCATTACAGTGAAAGGCTTGAGCTTAACCCTCCTCCCCCAAATTTAGGAATACTTTAGGCTAATCCAGCAATATGCTTTTCCTGCACAGTTGCCATGTCGATTGCTTCCACCCAATTACTCACTAGAGGAAGAAATAATAACTAAACTACAGTAACCCCCTCAAAAAAAACTTTAAAAATTGCCTTTGGTATCTTTTTGCTTTGCTTTGTTTTGTTTTGTGAATATACTTTCTATCTCTTGCGAGCCTCAGATGACTGAACAAACAATGGAACTGTGAAACACAAAATCCCAAGGACACTGCTAACGGGGGCTTCTCGTGGCAAAGATAATAGAAAGGAGAGCAGTGTACATGCTACAGTTTTTAACACATCGACCCAATTCCCCATTTTCATGTTAGCTTTAATTCTCCTATCACTTACACCCACTAAACAATAGTATCATT
The DNA here is from genome assembly GCA_948474755.1 of Ctenosaura bakeri. NCBI lineage: Eukaryota > Metazoa > Chordata > Lepidosauria > Squamata > Iguanidae > Ctenosaura > Ctenosaura bakeri. The sequence goes on from CAOLHI010001264.1 coordinate 369,884, forward strand.
GCACTGAAATCAATCTACTTTCCCCTAATTTGTGCTGCTGGAATCAACATCTGGGATTTAATCATCTGCAGCTGTTGCTCAAGCAGGCAAATAAAGAGCCTGCAATTGCTTCCCTTGTCTACAAAAGGGCAGGAGTGAGCATATGCCAATCCCCTCTGGCTTCCTTGGGAAGGGCAGAGGGAAACCATCTCACTTCAAGGTAAAAGGCAGCAATGGGAACCCCCATACTTTTCATTAAAAGGGGATGTTCTGACATGTAGAAAACAATAGTGAGAGAAGCAGTAGCACACAATACTATTCTTTTTTTGAGAGTCAGTATCACAGAGGGCTTTCTAGGGGCCTGCCTAAATTCATTAATATAGTCATATGAATATTGATTTATTTGGTAAGTCATATCCTACTCTCTTTTGCAAAGTGATGTAAAGTGGCTCATGTAATAAATCATATAATAAATTGAACATGAAATCTTGCATTCTGAGCTGGCACTGGTTGCCGTTCCAGATCTCCCCAGGATTCTGACAAAACTGACACACAACACTGCTATGAGATACAATTTATTGAGGGTAATTGCAGAAGATCTGCAATGGAGAGAGCATAACAGTCCCTTGGCTGATGGGGTCCAGCATCCCTGCACACCAAGTTGTAGAACTGGGACCCAAAGCAGCTAGTTCTACCCAAAGTGTCCAAGCAGCTAATTCTACCCAAAATGTCCAACACTCCACGTGATCATTGCTAGCTAATAGGGTTCTTGGAACCCCAGTGCAAACCCCCTGAGTGAAATCACTGGAAGATGAACTCTCAAGGTCTATACAGTGCAGAAATGAATGAAGGAATTTAAGTTCTCCAGCATGACCCATCTACCATGCTAATAGCTATGAGAACTGTACAAGGAGTTGACTAAAAGGAAATGTACTTCCCCTTCCCTTCCCAGCTGTCAGTCTATTCTCAGTCTTGAACTGCCAGGTTAAAGTGAAACCATTTAGCAGGTGCCATAGGCCATATTTCAGAGGAAGGAACTGGCAAAACCACCTCTCAGTATTCCTTGCCTAAGAAATCCATGAGGTTGCCATAAGCTGACAGAGGACTTGAAAGCACACACACACACACACACTCTCTCTCTGCAAAACAAATGTTTCTATTCTACTGAACAACTGTGAACTTTTAGCAAAGATACTGTCAAAGTCTCTAAAATAGTGGTGAGAGTGGCCATGCTTATTACAGCAGATAAACCGTGGTTTTCCCCTATGCAGTTGGAATGTAAATCTCAGAATCCCTCATCACTGGCTATGCTATGGCTTTAGGGAGACTCATAAATCAAACTGCCAATACTGCAACAAAATCAGTCATGGAAAAGACAGTATGAAAATAATGGGCAGATCAATTCTATGTTGGGGCTAGGGAAGAGTGGAGTGACAGATCTACTGCTGGACCCTACATCCTGCTGGTTTAGTTTATGGCAGGAAGTGGTGTGCTAAGGTTTTTAGCCCAGTGGGTATTTTTCCTTTAATACACTCTGAAAGCAATTGGTGGTGGTGGGGGAATGTTTTCCATAATAGCTCTAAGTTGGACCACAACCCTCATGGGAGAAGAGAACCAGCTTTGGATCCAGTGGATTCAAAACTGTGGCCATTTGCACATGGCGTCACAGTTCCATGGTGGGAATATGATGGCACCAGTTTGTGGGGCATGCTTTCACATGATGTCATCACAGTCCCGCTGCCAATCTGTCCCCACCATTGTGATCTTAGGATATTCTCTTAATGGAAGAAATCCATTAAATATCCGCTATTGTGCAACACTACCATCACCTCAGACCATGCAGGAGGGATAGAAGTGCAATCGTGTGTTTCCTTCCCCAGGGTAGCACAGGAAAGAAGCACTGCAGAAGGAAGGAGCATGTCACTTGTGCTCCCTTCCACAGGGATCCAGCTGGGTGCAGAGAGGAGCATTCTTGTTGTGCTCCCTTCTGGGCAAAGGTGCTGCTGGGATGCAACAGAATGTTGGCAGGAACTGATAAGGTGGGGAAATGGCCTGCATCTTTGACCTGTGTTTTATTCATGGTAGCACCAAGAACTGCAGCCACAGTAGTTTTCTTGCTGAGCAGCTTTCCATGGGTAATGCTGGGACTTTTGTGGTGGAACATCTTCCCTCAGCACAGCTTCCCTTTACCAGTGGATATTTGCTACTCAATCTCCTCTGGCATTTATCACAAGATAAATTAGGACAGCTCTGCCAATGCAAGAAACTGATTAATTAAACATTCTCAATGAGCTATGTTTTGACCAGATGCCTGAAGGAATCAAGTATTCTTTTTTTTTTTTTGGGTGGTGGTGGTTTGGCAAACCTCCCTAGGGAAAATGTTCCAAAGAGTGGGTTCTGAACTCACTCAGTTGTTTGTTCTCAGATTTGTTCAACTGTTTCTGATAAACTGATAAATTGTTAAAATGCTCAACTGAAAAGGCAAATTAATGAAAGAAAAATGGACCTGGTGTGAGAAGAATGAAGACTAGGGCATAAGGAATCTGTTACTGGAAGCAGGTGAGGGATGGGTAAGAAAGAGTTTAAAGCTTAGGAAGTAAAAAGACACCAAGGGGAGAAAAATACAAGCTTAAAGTTAAGAAAAATCATCAGTCTGGTCTGTGAGGATATGATATAGTCTCCAGTGGTAAAAAAGCAGAATCTGTAGAACAGTGCCTGTATATTGCGTTGCTAAATGTGCTATGGAGAATAACTCCACACTGGCAGAGGATTAGCTGAACTAATTGCCTTGATTCTAAGATAACATGCAACCCTCACATCATAACAGATGTCATCACCTTACAACTAAAATTCCCAGCAGAAGGCTAAGAGACACCATCTGTGACAGGATATTTCATTTCTGAAAATTATGGGCATGAAATAACTGGATTATCATTTAGCCTGTTGGCTCTGTTTTTTTAAAATATAAAAGTTGCTAAATAAAATTAGGCCATTTATGAAATTAAAATGATAGAGGAACAAACTTGTGACAGTTGATGTGCAAATGCACTACTTGGTTTTTTTTTATTCTGATAGCCACTGTTTACTGCTGCTTACCACAATACAGTTACTTTTGTAATTGTTCCATAATGGTATATACTACATCATTGTGGCATGCTTGATAGTTGGGGCTCATCCTAGCTCTCATGATTGTAGTTTCAATTGTGTATTCAGTGGCTTCTTTCTCTATTGGGATCTATCCCAGCATTGGGGATGGCAAGAAAAAAGATTGGTTGTAACACCATGCTGCAGGGAAGTAAGCAATTTGAGTTATGAAGATTTATTAGCAGATTTGTTATTTAGATTTCTAATACAAACCATCGCTTTTCAATAAGAAAACCTTTCAAAATAAATGCTCCTAATGCTTTGCTAGACAAAATGGATAATCGGAGAAAAAATGCAGCAGTAATATATTCTGTGGCCTTCTAGTCCTAAATATTAATACAATTATATTGTATTTGCCTGTGACACCAAAGCAACATTGTATTTTATTAAGTCTGAGGAACTATACATTATTCCCTGTGTGGTTATATGAGTTGGTGTATCATGCCTTAGGTGTAACTGCTACTCATATCTTCCAATTCAATGGTAATTTCTCAGATTCTGTTTCTCACTGCTACCCCCCCCACTTTATTTGAGAATACTGTCACTTCAGAAGGCTGTGGTAAATTTTGAAGTGTAGACATTTTCCACAGTAGTCCCCCAAGCTATGTACTACAAGTAGACTCCAAAAACACCTGCACTTCTGTTGATCAAGATCTCTTGTTTTCAATTTCTCATGTGTGTATCACACAGCTCACAACAATCTACTGTTGCTGTGAAAATCCCCTTCACTCCCCTGCTGAAGATTTCCACTCAGCACCAAGGGCACAGAGAAACCTGATGAGTAGTGGTGGCACATGATGTCACTAGAAAAGATAATCAAAAACTCCTAGCTCTTTGATCCTATGAGCCTTGGCACCATTACATCACCCCATCTAGGTAGTATGTTGATGACAGTTTTTACTCTTGATCTACTCATCAGCTTTGGTAACTGCATCTTCCTGAATCCACTAGGTATTCTCTTGGGTCAGTTTCTTCAAAACTTTCCATAGCCACAGTTCAGTGTCCTGTATCTTAAACACCAAATCTCTTATCATACACTGCCCATGTGCAGGGCCATCTAGTCCAGTTCCCTGCCATGAAGGAACACATAACTACAGTACTTTAAACAGGGTGCTAATCCACCCCCTGTTTAAAGACCTCCAAAGAAGGAAAATCCAATGGCAATCAAACCTGATATGCTATAGTTTTGTCTTCCTGTTTCTGTTTCCCCCCACCCAGAAAACCCCTCCCCATAAACAGAAGCGACCCAGTGTAAAACAGAAATGTAATATTATTTAATAAAGAGCACTCCCGTTGAAAAGACACTAACTGTGGGAGACAATAGAACAACAAAATTTAGGAATCAAAGCTGACATACAGACTGGTGCATCATGCTATTTTCTCATTTTAGTATCTAGTTGTGAAAATAATTTAACCTGTTCAGTATTATTCATAGAGAAGTTGGATTAAAATATGGGCTTATGGGAGTCACTCGCGTTGAATTTTTTTGAAAAAAAAAACTATAAAAAAGACATTCCTGTTTTATTTCCTAATATTTAAGCAATTCAAAAGTGTTCCCATAAGATTGAAGGTGTTTGTAAGAGGTACATTTCATCTCAAGGATGGAGAGAACTGTTATCAACAAAAGCAATGCATTTCTTAAGCAGAAAGCAGACTTTTCTGAAGAATACTGATCCAAAGAAGGAGTTAATTGGTTTCATGGTAATTCCTCTTATCTTTGTGAGCCATTAAAGAAGTCTGGATTGCACACAAATTCATTTTGGATTCCCCCCACCCACACCCAACTTTTTGGTAAAGTAGCTGAGTAGAATAATTTTATAACAACCAAAGAAACAAAATTGGTTAGCTGTCAGAAAAAAGGAAAAAGAAAACAAACAAACAAAAAAGAGTTTGTAGCAGTCCTAATGGCTTACTGCAAATACATACCTTTTCCATGGAAATTGTCCCAATACCTGAAATGCCAAAGACAGTAGCAATCACCCATCCATGAATTTCAAGATGCCACTATGAAGATGTCTGTGTAAATGAGGATAATACTTTTTGTCTCAAGCGTCATAAAACTTTTCACTGAGAAAAATTATTTCCTATGAATTGTGGGCACAAAAGTGTCTCTCATGTTCATGCTTTCTAGCAGCACAAATAAATATGGCCATTCTAAACTGTCAAAGGCTTTGGGATCATCTAAGCACAAAATCAAAGTCTCCTGTGCATGCAGTTGAGCCTGATACACACACACCATTTTGAAAGCAACATTCTCTTCTCAGGTTTTGGTACATTTTTTGAGTCAAGAACTGGATAACAAAATTCAGTTAAAATTTACTTAAAAACGCAGAGCAGATGAATTTTTCCCTCATCTCTATCTAATTTAGGGATATCAGCACATCCTGAAGTATTTTCCATATTCAAAATTTGTCTTGCGTGAGTCAAACTTGTGCCTATGTCCTATCAATTCCATAGACAGCAGGGAAAACCTGCAGAACCTGGAATGTATGAAGGATGTAAATCCGTGATGGTCTTAGATGTGAAGATAGAAATTTTTCCATTCTTGCCTGTGAGACAGTGAGATGTTTCCCGTTGGTCTCAATTAGAGATGTAAAGCTTTGTAAATCTCATTTTGGCAAGAAAGAATGAATAATGTTACCATTTTTTCTCTTTACTGTGAGAAAGTGAGGAAAATATGCTGCACAGTTTTTAAAAACTGTTCACATTTCAACACTTATTCTTTGGCGGAAGGGGAAGCATGTAGGCTTTCTGATGCAGAAAATGGTGTTTTATGTGCAGAAAATAGCATTGCTGTACAGAAAATAATTTGTTTTCTGTGCAGAAGTATTACTTTCTGCACAGCCCCATATGTATAACTCCTAAACTGAAGGATTCTCCATGCCAGCATTTTCCAAAATTCAAGAAAGACATTTTAAAAATATAGTTTCCATCCCTAGTCTCAATGAGGATTTTTGCATAAATTTCATATATTGCACAAACTAGGAATGGAAAGACTATTCAAAAATACTTGAAAAATTGTTTAAAACATGTTTTTCAAGTGTTGAGAAATGTTGATGAGAAGAATTCTGGACTGATGAGAATTTTTGTAGTTCAGGACTTGTTCTGTGCAAAATTCACATACAGCTGTTTTCTGTAAAAAACAGCATTCTCTGTGCAGGAAACAACATTTTCTGTGTAGAAAATGGCATTTCAACTTAGAAATATTAATTCTTAGCAAAAATGCAGTTTTCTGTGCAGAAAATCCTATTATTGGGGATTTATTCTATGTAAAATTTGCACAAACCTGATTTAAATAAAAACATTTACTTTCTGTGCAGAAAACAGCATTTTCTGCAAAGGTATTAATATTTCTGCATGCAAAATGCAAATTTTGTGCAGAATATATCTTGAATTGTGTGTAGCCTTCAAAAATTGTGCAATTTTTGAAGAATTACATACCCCAAAATTAGTACTCTTAAGGCATGATCAAACCATAAAGGTTTGATCAAACCACAAAGGCATCTACCATGTCATCTAGGGGGAAATTGTGGCTAGAAATAACCCCTGCTTATTTTAAAGTCACATATATTTGGCAAATAAAAATCTGTTGTCACATGGGATCATTTGTCATTTCTTTTATTTTTGTTGCTATCATGTTTAGTAAATGTTATTGTTATTTTTATCATTATCAATGTCGTTATATTTATACTTATTTATATTCCACATTTTTCCCAGCTTGGAAAATTAATTTTTTAAAATTAATTTCTGAGAACACGTCCCACCAACAGTCTTGCCTCGTCTAATCTCAGTTGTGAGCCTCCATGACTTGTGTCCATTCCTGCACATACATTTTCTTGTATTTTTATATATATTTATATTTTTATGAAAATGTATACATTTTGATAGTTTTACTGGTGTATAATTTAAAATGAATTTTTCTCTTAACTAAAGCATGCTTGTGAACATCTTTTTTCCTAATCTAAAATTTCATTAATACACATTTTCCTAAGGTTCTGTGCTTGTTCCTTCACTGAAATTCTTCATAAATCTTGGAAATACTGTTTATTACATTGTCAGTCCTAGAAGGTGTGAAAGGGATATTTTCATAAGCAAATGTGAACTGCTGCTGTTGCTGACACAAATCTAAAATAGATGATCACCTCATTCCCAATATGTTGTTGGAAAGGCTGTACTTTGCCCCTTTCTCACTGTTGTCAAATTTCAGAAAAGACCTTGCAGAGAAGTTTTTTCTTATTTTGAGGGAAAACATTCATACTACTTAATTATAGTGTGCTCATTCCATTTTAACCATCCTATGGAATCCTGGGATTTGAAGTTTGGTGAGCACTAGAGATCTCTGGCTGAGAATTCTAAATGCCCCTCCCTAAACTCCAAATCCCAGGAATCCACAGGATAGAACCATGGCAGTTAAAGTGGAATAGTGCTAAAATTCTGTAGTGTGAATGGACTCCACGTGATAAACTGAGCTATCTGTGGTGAGGAGAATATAGGAATAAAACCTGACTCCAAAATTATAAACTAAGAAATCAAATAAAGTCATGAAAATAACCCTGAATACTATGCATTTATTAATAAAGTGTAGAAATAACTAAGTATGAATAAACACTAATCCTAAACAATTGACTATAAACTGGAGCAGCTAAACACACACACACACATGTTACTGAAAACCACTTAGACAAAGTTTGCCTGAACCCATATTTCCAAAAAGAGACATACAAACATTTCATAAATTTGAGAAACCTTTACATAAGTTGCTGCAGATAAAGATACCCAACACATGACAATATTTGCAGGAGACATTCAGACAATTCATGAGTAAAAACAGTCTATCACAAGATATTACAGATACAAATGTACTATATATAAGCCAAACATGTTTCAACGCTTGTCTTCATCAATGGTTAGGAGACAGGGATGAACCATTCACTCACAGGTGGTCAAATGAGGAAGCTTCTGTCACACCAAGTCTTCCCATCCCCACCTGGAGCAACCAGTCAATCTGCAGGTCTATGTATTTTCAGTTCTCAAGGGAAATGGTCCTTTTTTAAAGCACCAGAGCAGTGGCAGAAGCTTCTGTATGTTCACAATTGCGTCCAACATAGCAGAATCCCTGCTTCAAACTGGCTCAATGAGTACTTGAGTGAGTACATGTGGTTTAGCTTTCACCTAGAGGGTGTTTAAGATGTGGTGGGATCCTCAACTGGAAGAAGGTGTGCAAGCATGCTTCTCTTTAGTCTTCTAACTTGCCGGATCACATGATTCCTTTGTGGATGTGTATGGACCCAAAGATTTGGTTTAAACCTTCACCTGGCACTTCCAAAAATGATGTGTATCTGCTAAGTGAATTTTGATTCATATCCTGGAACTGACATCTGAATATCTATGCCTTCCATTGACCATCACTGGAGATAATAAAAGTAAAGAATTAAATGGTGTGAGATTTTGTTCTCTTTGTCACAACTGACAATCCCGTAAATTACTGATAAGTTTAAATCTTCTTTTTTTTTTTTTGCAGATGGAATTGGAAGACCTTTGCAAACTCAGTAACCATTTAGGAAGTAATTTTGTTTTCAAAATTTAAATAAATAGGATTTTTTAAAAAATGCAAGACTAGCCATACCTGGAGGCTATTTAAAAAAAAAAGAAAGAAAGAAAGAAAGAAAGAAAGAAAGAAAGAAAGAAAGAAAGAAAGAAAGAAGCAAAACAAAACAAAGTGCTTAGTTCTCCTGTGCTCCTTCTGGCCTTTTGCTATGAAAACAGAGGTGGCCCTAAAGATACATAAAGAAGCATAAATAACTTTAAATAACAACCCCAACAATTTCATAAGGATAGTGGCAGTGGTTCATGTGGGAGTCTTAAAATGGAGTTGTGGGGAGAAAAGAGTGATTAACTTCTGTTTCCCTCAGTCAAGCATCTGAAAAAGTGGGCTGCTGCCCATGAAAGCTTGTGTCAAATAAGACATAAATTAGTCTTTAAGCTGTTAGGCACCAAATTGTTGGCTTTGCACTCCCCTCTCTAAGAATTATTTACAAAATGCTCTTGAAGTAAGAGAGACCACCTAGGAGATAAACAAAATCTGCTAGCTGGCTTTCCCTTCCATTTGGTGTACCTTTCAGTGCTGTCATTTATTACTTGTCAAATTAAAGGCAACTGTAGTGTCCGCTGGCTTGTGTAAAATCTAGAAATCAATTGCAAGTAGTGCTTTAGACCTATTTAAGGGCCACAGAGTCACACCAGTATGCAAAATAATTAGACCCGTTTATCTTCAGAGAGAAAGCTGCTTAAATTGAGCTGCATTTCCTATTTCTGGGCCCATTTTGAGAAGTGATATTGAGTTGCCACATTATTCATGGGGCCAATTAAAATGCTTCTTTCGTGATATTCATACAACATGGCTGAAAATTGTGTTAGATTCCCCCCCCCCAATCTCCTGGCATCTATCTAGAGCAGTAATTGTGGTTTGCTGACACTGACCTTCCATTTCATTTTGAATCTCAAATGTGTTAATTTATTTAAATTTGTACTCAACTCTTTAATTCTCAGCATGAGTTTTAAATAGGCAACTGCTGAAAAGGAAAGAAAAATATGTTTTCTTTAGCTCATACCTTCACAGTTTTGAAGTTGCAGGAGGTGGTTTAGTCTTAAAAAGCTTTACATGTGGACAGGCAACTTGCAGTTAAATCATTCTAAACATATATCACAAGTAGGGATCCGTTATAATTTATAGTTAGTTGCTTGAGCGGTTAAGTGGTAGGAATCTCTCTTTCATATAAGCTTATTGAGGCTGCCTTAGGGCAAGCTACCATTAGGCAGAGTGAGTTTGCTGCCTGAGGCAGCACATTTTTGGTGGCATGAGAGGTCAACAAAATGTTAGTTATTTAATTTGTTATAGTATTTTTGCTGCTAAAGCTGGGGAGACATGCTTGAGGGATTTTCTGTTCCAGGTGGCAAAGTAATTTGACTAGCTTTGGAGACTGTGCACCTCACCTTAAAGGGATTCCATCTGCAGCTCTGCCTCAGGCACAAAAATGTTGGGTCAACCCTGAGCTGCCACATATCAAATCATGCTATTAGTTCATCTAGTCCAGTGTTGTATATTCTGAGTAGAGCTGCTATGTACAGCACACATTTCTGCCTCTGCTAGCTGCAATTCCACTTCTATCCCCCTCCTTTTAGTGGTACTACCCAAAAATCCCATGATAGGTGGCAATGTTGTACAGTGTTGCCTGCATCTAAGAAAAGTACTGTGATCAGGTGAGGCTGCACCCCGCAATGCACATCTTTTAAAATGTAGGCCAAGAACCTTTGCAGTTAGGTAAATGTAGCTATGAATGACCTAAGGAATCAGTTTCTGGAAACTATTTTAAACTCCAGAGAATTGCTTAGAGTGACAGAGGTCTGTGATACAGATCAGGAGTGGGCTGGCCACATCATTCTGAAGCGCCCGACTCAATTGTGCTGCAGACCTCAATCATTTGGGGTGGCTTCTTAGACTTTAAGATGGGTTCTGAGGGCATGTATGATTGTGGCAATAGCAGTGATGGAGACATGAATCAACTGACTCGGACTCAAGTTGGACTCAAGTCACTTCAGTGACTCGACTTGGACTTGACGTGGCAGTAAATGATACACTGACTCAACTCGACTTGCAACTTATATATTTTTAGTGATTGACTCGCTGCCCTTGGTTCAGCAACATTGCACACTCATCTGGAAACCTTACAACTTTGAAAAATGCTTCCATCTCTTTTTGCCTACTGGTCACATGATGACTTGTCTCAAGTCCAAAGCTTGGGCCATTTCTCAGAAGGGAACAGCAATCAAGTTAGACAACAGGCTTGAGGCAGAGTTGAGGTCTGCTCAGCAGCCTGTCTCCTCTGCATATCGGAGGAACCTTCTGATTCTTTTCCTTATAGCAGAAGGCAAGACTTGACCCTAGAGTGCAGGGGTCCTTCCTTCTAAAACCTTTGAAGCTTCATTAATGGGAAGTAAGAAGGATCTTATTCCCCACTTCAGAAACTGGCTTCTAGACTTGAGACTTGACTTGAAAGTATCTTGCAAGAACTTGAGACTCATATAGAGACTTGAGACTTAGAGTAAAAGACTTAAATACATCATTGGGCAATAGTGCCATGATTGTGAATAAGTAGCATATTTGAATATGGAGTAGCTACAGATCCATAACTCAAGGTGATGAAGGATGGCAGCTGAAACTGTTCAATTTGACTAGTGTGAGTGGAACCAATCAGATACTCCCTTTAGACATATACTGCAAATGAGAATACGGGATCAGCAAGTTAACTACTCTTTCACTGGCTGGTTGCCTTATTGTCTGCAGGCCCACAAAGGCATCATTTAATTGGTTCAGCTTGCTCCTGTTGAAGTTAGTAAAGGAAAATATGTAAAATTAATGAGGTCATAACAAGAAATATTTGTTCATTTATTATCTCTCCAAAACAAGACTCAGGACAGCAAACAATAAAAGGAATAAAACAGGTACAGGTTAAAAATGTAAACAGATTAATTTAAAACATTTTTTTTTAAAAAAAGTTTAAAGCAATGAAAAACAAATCAATGAAAGGCAGCATCTTCTCACAGTACCCACCCCCTTTAATGTCACCCAGCTGAACTGTGAAAACCCTGTTTGACAGCAGAAGTGTAGTGGGGCAGGGAAGGAGCAGTTTAGGAGGAAGGGAGTTCTAGAGCCTAGGAGCAGCCATTGAGAAGTCCCTCTTTGGTGTTCCCTCCAAATATACCTCTGAGGATGGCATGGCTGAGACAGGGCTTCCTCCAAAAAGCCCAAAGCCCGGGCATACTCATATGGCCCTTCAGGTAGCTGGACCCAAAATGTGTAAGGGGTTTATAGATCATAATCACCACTTTGAATGGTGCCCAGAAACAGAGAGGTTTATTGGCCAGTTAGTGGCTACAGCACTTTGCTATGTTGGGGTAGAGCAGAGAAGCAGCAGCATGTGCCATCTTCTTGTGTAAAACAAAACAAGGCAGTAGGGCAGCAGGGAAGGTTTGTCCAAGGAGAGGAGTCACTGGGAAACAATTTTTCCAGAGACCCTATAGCCATAGCTATGCTTCCGATTCTTGAATTTTTCTTAATAGTTCTGGAAACTTCTAATTGTTTCTTCATCTACTTTGCTGAGCAGACACAAATCCCTGACTTTATCAGATTCTTCACTCCATCAGTCTATTGCCAAGTCATGTTGCTGCTCCCTTCATAAGATGGGAAAAATATAGAATGTCCTGTCTGGTCCTTTGACAAAAAACTCACATGGCTATTTGGGTTGTCTCTTACCTAAACTACTGGACTTTTCTCCAGATATGGTCTTCTGTTATCTAATGTTCCACTTACATCTTTTCAGCAACTTGCTATGCAAATCATGCACTTTCTGCTTACTTAAAATCTCAGCTTACACCAATGTCCACTCTGCTCCTGGATCCAATTTGATTTTACCTTCAAAATCGTCCATAGTCACTGTCCTCTTATCTTTATAGCTCTCATATCATGGTGTCTCCTTACCTGTGGCCTCAAATCTCTCCTGCCCTTCCATCTTCAGCTGTCCAAAGTTCTCCTATTCCAACAAAAGATGCCAGACGTGCTTTCTTTCTTTCTTGTTTACTTCCAACTGCCTTCAAAAACATCTGTGAGACACAATTTCCATCCCTTCTCAAATTCATGTTTTATTTGACACCTTAGGTACAAACAAGCTACTTTCTGTACTCTCCTACAAATAAATCAAAATCTAAGTATGTGTAACTAAAAAAATATTTTCTTTCCTGTTCATCTATGCTTCCACTTCCTAGGTTTTCCTTCTGCTGCATTTTAAATTGTGATTTCTTCCAGAGTGGAAACCTGTCCTCTAGGGATGTAATTCTTTATTGAATTTATTCCTGCAGGATAGAACAAATATTAATTCAATTTGCTCCCCACTGCAAAACAAAATTAGAGGCTTTGGGTGCACAATGATGATGTCATCATCTCAGACATTCAGAGGACCCCTGGGACATCTTGGAGGATGCCTGTATCACTGTGCATCTGGCTATCAAAATATAGTTAGACACTCCTTTGCTGCCTCTCTTCTCTAGTAATTAAAGAGCTGTATCAGGAGGGTGGAGGCAGCTGAGGATCATCTGACCATGTTCTGTGAGTACTTCAGAAATCCCAGAAGATGATATAATCATTGTGTGTCCAGCTATCAGAATTTTCACATTATCCTTGGCTGATCTTTCTTTTCCCCTTGTCCTTTCCCCTCCCCTGCCCCCTAAAATGTCCATGTAGTAGCTGACATGATGGTGCAAGACATGAAAATAGTGAGCTTCTGAGTGGGAGCAGAGAGGCTCTGCCTGGCTGTACTGTCTCCTCATCAGGGTCAGGACTTTGGCCAGGACACACTAGAAATCCCCTCTTTATTTTCCCCCAAAATATTATATACATATTCTTTCCATCCTTGCTGCTCTACTGTACCCTTTCAAGCATCGTACCCACTGGTGGCTCTATATACAATCAGTTGGTCAATCAGCCAATTTAGCCTATCATTGATGGAAACATGGGGAATGAACTTGGGTCCTCCCTGTTTCCATAACTTCCCTCTCTTCTGTTAGGGGCACCCCTTGGTTCGAAGTAAGTACTCAGTGAGTTCTTTTGTATGTAAGCTTTATGGGACGCATGAGGCAAAAGAATCCAGTGATCATCTTTGTAGCCTTGCTGGATGATCATGCTGAAGACCTTGTTGAGGATTCTTAAGGTATAATGAACCCAGTCTTTTATCCATGAGCTCCATGAGGAGGTCCAGCAGGGCCAGTGGAACTCCTGGAGAGTTCTTGGGCAAAGTGATCTTGTAACAACAGTGGCAAGAAAATTGTGCTTCCCCTGTCTTAGAGAAAAATGATCACAGGGATGATGGAAGAGAAAATGGTGAGGGAAAATAAATATTTCTGACCTTTTCTCTTCTAATCAAACCTTGCTGATTGAACAGCCTGAGTACCTTGGGGCAAGCACACATCTTTTTATGTATGATATCTAAGATTTTGTAGAGATTCAGATATTTTGGAGGGAATAATGATAAGGCATTGGTTGCTTTCTACTATATTTTAATCAGGGTTTAGGGTTTAAAACAATCAAAGAATATCATCCCATACATACAATTTTCTATAGACTCACTTCTGAAAAGTCAGAAATAGGATACAAATAAATATCCAGCAGTATAGAATGAAAACCCAGTTATTCTTGTGTGGTCTAAGGCAATCTTCCACTGTGCAAAATCCAGAAAAGTGAAACAATTCTTTTTCTATGTGATGAGGATCAAATCTTTCAATTAATATTCACATTCAGGAAGAAAATACAAAACTTCAACTGGCACATCAGCATCAATAGTCACTTTGAATCAAGCTTCTGACTTTTATACAGCTTTGATTTAAATTTGGAACACATGTAAGATTGTAAATGGGTTGCTGTTTTAAGCAGTAGCCCTGTGGCAAAAGCAATGAATTCTACTAGGAGTCCAAGATCTTGCATACATGTCAAAGGATATGATACAACTCTACTGATATTGAATTTTTCATTGTTCTATATATTTAATATACTGAATACATTTTTTCTATATATGTGGTACTTAAAGAATCAAAGCATTTATGCAATCAAAGATGACATGTTATTCAGAGTTCAGCAGCTAAAGGCACAGGAATCTTTTCTGTTCCACTTGGTATGACAGTCAGAGATGGGTGACAATTTAGTTCAGCTTTCTGAGAGTTATAGGTTTCTCCTAAATTTGATGGAAAGAACTTGAGATTTTGAAGAAAATCAGATGTGAGAGAAAGTGAAACTGACAGATTCACCCATGCAGACAGGGAACAGGTATATCTCCTCCCCTCACATGATAGACTCTCCATTTTTAACTACATGGAACAACAACTACAGGGACACCATACTGTGCATATGTGTACAAACTGAATTGGGCCAGTGCAAATGACTGAGCAAATGTTTTCACAAACTGGAAAGAAATAATTTGAGTTAAAAAAATGGAAAAGAAATGATCGCGAAACTGGAAGGTTAGTCTAATCCCAGTAACAGCTCTTTATTTAGGGTTGTCATGGATGATTCTGATCTTGAAAGAGCTTCTGAAACTTTAGAAGTAATATGTCACTGGCAGTTTCAACATTAATGGTGGCAATCATGTGGCATTTTTAGACTGGAACAACTAGCCCTCCTCACTGTTGGCTGAACTGGCTAGGGCCACTTGGATTTACAGTCCAACAATATCTGGAGAGCTGCATGAGGCCCATTTCCAGTCCACACAGTGCGAGTTATGAGTGCCACATATGATACTTCGATCATTTGGCTTTTCATACAATGCATAAAGCTCTTATGTTGCGCTTTCCTAATTCATGGGCCTGGCTAATTATTAATATCCTGTGTTACTCTCTCAGGAAATAACATTTCTATACAGAATCTGGCTCTTATCCCATTCTGTACAGTGTTAAAGCTAAGAGAAGCTTTTGCTAGCTTTCATTGGGATGGAGGCCAATGTGATGTGTGTCACAGCATGATCCACCATGACAGAGATCATAAGGGATGGTTTTAAAGCTCCTGCTGCCTCCTTCTCTTCTTCTTTGATTGTGTGCCATGGATTGGCTAGGAGCAATCAGGATTCTTTGACTATGGTGGTTTGGTGGTTGTTAGGTGACTGGGTGGCTGAAGGGCAATTGAGATGCTAATGGGTGATTGGAAAGCTGGTGGGTGTTTGAGTGGCTGGTGGTGACAGCTGACATAAAGAGAGTGAGAGTGGCAGATCTCCACTTCAGATCTCTGATTTTCTCAATCACAGAACTCAGATGGGCCTTGGTTTGGCTTGTAGGCCTCTGCTGGATCCAAGTGGGCCTATAGGCCCCAGTTGGACACTGTTTTTTGCCCTGGAGAGACCTGTATGTCTTTGGCAGCCCTTAACAGGACTCTAGGACCTGGCTGCACCCTGTTTTTTTTTTCTCTTTAAGGTCCAAAGTAGCATGTAGGTCCCAACTGAGATTTGTATGGGACCCAATTTAGGCCTGAAGGACTTTGGCAGACCATGGTAGGGCTGGTGGGTATTGATAGGCCTGTAGTTCCTGCTTGGTTTGAGTTCTGGACTATAATAATTATCCTAGCCCAGGAAAGATGGTGGACAATCAAAGGATAAGGATCCAACAAAGAGGAAAACTTTGAAGCATCTGTTTCTTGAGTTATCCTCTTCATATTAAGATGAGAGGAAAGGAGGTAACTTGGTGGCCATTTTGGCCAGGGCTGATGCTCTGCCAAGCAGACAATTCCCCCTTGTTAAAACAACAACGACAACAACAACGACAACAACAAAACAGTTTGAGGTCTAACAAGGCAAACAACACTAATCAAATCTTGGCTCATCTTGATGCCTTAGAGAAACAGAGGTAATAGGAGGACCCTGTGCTGAGAATGATAGTCCAGAAGTGGTGGCTTCATCTGGTGACCTTGACCTCAAATGAGCTCAGGTGGGGTTCCTGACATGGACAGTGGGGTCACAGGAAGTTATAGCTAGCCTTGGAGGCCTTGTATTATGCCAGGTATCAGTAGTGGTTCAGGTATAGGTGCATCAGTCTACTTATACAACTAGCCTGAGCTTGGGTGCAGTTACTCAGCCATGGCGGGGTTGGGATTAGGGATCTATGATCCCTTCATTCAGTGGCCACCTCTTATGGGCAGCAGTCACTCCATTGGGGTAGTCATTTCCTACAGTCTCCAAAGGACAACATACTTCTTTATCAGGAGTTAGAAAGAAAGGACAAGGAAGACATGGATGACAGGGAAAAGGATAAACTGAGGAAGCATAGGATTGTTAAGGCTTGGGTGAATTGGTTGCCTGGATTTTTCATATACACTGGGATTATTTCTAGGGCACAGCTTTTGCAATCTTTTCCTTTGATCCAATACATGGATATCATTTATAGGGCTTTTGTGGATTTTTCTGCACCTGCTTGGCTCTTTTATGATGAGGCTTTTGATATGAGGGTAGTGATTAACTCCACCAGATGGGACCAGGTGCAGCCACAGGTATGGATGCAAATCATAATCCCTCCATGACCAACTCAGGTGAGCAGTCACACAGTAGTCAAGTTGTGCAGAGAGAGTGCAGTGTTCAGTCCCAGGGTACCCAAGATCATCAGCAGAGATGAGTCTGTTGGGAATTTGGGGTTCAGGGTATATGCACATGCTGGCTGTGTAAATTTCAGTTTTATAACTACTCCAAAGAAAGGGGTCAATCTGGTGATATCAGATCAGAAGTAATCAGCACTAAGTACCTCTAAAAGGGGCCCAGCTCCATTAACATTCAGACTTTATTGGTTCTGTTGCAACTGTGTACTGTATACTGCACATTATTTGAGGAACAGGTTTAGAGTAGGTTTTGGGTTCCATTTCAAGGAATTTGCTGTCTTTATATGGCTTGGAATCAGTCACCATTTCGGAGCATACAGTTAAGGAAAAGATTGAGAAGGAAGTTTTTGAGCAGAAAGTGGTTATCCCCTTCTCTTCATCCCCTGTTCCCAGTTTTGGGGGGTGTCTTCTTGGTGTTGTGCTGCAGAAAGTTCCAGGTGAATACAGGATTATTCACCATTTGTCCTGTCCTGGAGGTGAGTCAGTTAATAATACCATTCCTGCTGAACTGTGTACTGTTAGGTTCACTTCATTTGATGAGGCAGTGAGGGAGGTTCATAGGCATGGGACAGAGGCTGAATTGATGAAATGTGACATTAATACTGCCTTTTGTCTTTTACCAGTGCATCTTGGAACAGTGCAACATGGCCATATTTTACATTATTAATTCCTTGTCATTCAAGTCTCCTAGGGTTATGAGGCTGGTTAGGGCTTTTACCCTCCAGTATCTGCAATATAATAGCCTTTTTATGGTGTTCCATATACAGGGGTGGACAATGGTATTGCTGATGTTCTCTTCCACACAGAGATGGAGTGCTTCAGACAACTGGTGCCCGATGCAGTTGCCATGCTGGATCTGATGCCAGCAGACCTGTGGATGTCTGGAAGGGTGAGGTAGTGAGGGCCATGAGCTTATCCTCAGCTCCTAGCACCAGAAAGCTGCTAGAATGGTGAAGGAATTTTCTGAGTGTGTAGGAGGGTTTGAGTGATGAGTGGCCAGTGTCTGTTCCTTGCCTTTTGCAATATTCTGTCTCTCTAAGCAGTAGGGGCCTGTCTCCTTAGTCTCTTAGGGCCTGATTGTAAGTTCTGGCCTTTTGGCTCAAGGCTCAGGGTTTTCTGGACACTACAGATAACTTTTATATTCGTAATATTTGGTATCAGGAGAGATTTACAGTTGCAGATGACAGGAAACCTTTATCCTGGATATCCTTAAGAGTCTAGGGAGACTTTGGGTGGATATTTACACATCCCAATATGAGGAATCTCTCTTTCATGAAACTTCTTTGATGGCTTTCTTTGGTGCTCTGAGAATAAATGAGCTGGTTCAAAGGGTAAAAAGTCAAGGTAGGCTTTGGAGTTCTATGACCTTACCTTCAAAATTCAGCATGTGTTTTTTTTCAATATACTCCTACAAAACAGATCAAAGGAAGGTGAGGTCCAGTTTACAGCTTCAGACTTGCAGTGATTGGTCACTATATCTGGTTTGAGTTTTACAGGATTATGTTCAAGTTGGGGGTCCCAGACTGGCCCTTTGTTTTATCATGCTAATTTGTTGCCCTCGGCTAAATACCAGTCGTGATCCATCACCTCCAGGGCCTTATTCTTGTTGGGTTTTAAAGGGATTAAATTTGGTACTCATTCATTCTTGATTCGGGCTGTGTCAACACTGGGTATAAGTCCACAACTAATTCATCAGAGGATTAGGCATGGGAAATTTTGTGCATACCACAGATATGTTTGCCCTTTTCAATATTAATTATATGCTACAATTGCTTTTGTTGTTTCTTTCAGAGTCTAGGTTATGGCCAATGAGGCATCAAGTACTGATCTGTGGCTACAGTATGTTCTATTGGGTAGCATGCCAGAGCCTCAGCTGCCATTTTGGATCCCACTTGGGACTGCATGATCTGGCTGTGGTCAAATGGATGGGTAAGAGGAGCCTTTGGTTTCATGGCTTACTGCCAATGTTGTATGGGGAAGCACATGGGCTCTTGACCAAACATTTTGGTCACTCATTTTGGGTGTAATGACCTATATTTGTTGAAGGGCAAGGCCCTGATTATCCCAGCGATTCACAAAATGGGCATCATACAGTCTAACAGGCCTAGGTTTTCCATACTGTGGTCTGCCACTTTGCCCCAATAAGTATGGCAATGAAAGGAGTCCTTGGTATATTGATAGAACCTGGAGAAAGTAAAATAGGGAAATTTAAACTGTGTTACTGGAGGGGTTGTGCCACTATTTGCCAAATCCTCAGTTATTTTTTAATAAGCCTTAGCTCCACGAAGCAGGTGGTATTCATTTATTGGAGGCAGGCAATCTGGGAGATCTGCAACGGGTGTGAGGCCCCTTTTGGCCAGTTGCTGGGGGAGAGGAGCTAAGTGAACACTTTCCCCTTATCCATGGCACACAGCAAGGGGAAAAAAGTGACATTTTGGTAAACTCCTATGGCACCCATTTGGTGGAGGCAAGGGTATGGGCCTGCCTTTTTAGGTCACAAGACCCAGGGATGAGGAAGGAGACTTTTTGTGGGGCTAACCTGGGAGTTCAGCCCTCACTTTAAGTCATATGACTTGTTGGAGGGCTTCTTAGGTTGGTCTGCCACTAGTGGGATGGCCAGGGAGCAACCCTGCTTTGGGTTCTCCTTGGGGTTTGGGTATTTCATCCAGGAAAACCTGAGGAGGAGGTCTGAGTGAAAGATTACAATAAAGTGACCCTTATTCAACCCAGTCTCTATTGTCTTGTCTCTTTATTTCCATGTTCAGCCAGCAAATTGCTGTTTCCTGCACAGAAAATATTCTTTTTCTTTGTAAGACAACCATGCATGAATTTTGCACATATTAAGTCTCAAATTGCAAATAGGCTTCAAAAACCTGTATGATTTTCAAACACTTTGTCACAGTGTGAAGAAAATTATTAAAATTACTCTTTTTTCCTTCAAGAAGAAACTTAATGAAGCATTATATCCCTATTGCACACCTGAACTCCTGTCCCAGGTAGTCTGTAAGGGAGAACTCTTGTTCCATGAAAAACCTTCCAGGGCTGTAAACTAGAGCTCATTTTACTGTAAAACACTCCCATACTTTAAACAGCTCCCTGTTGCTGATTTCCAGTCACTGATTAGAGATAAAGGCATACAGATAACAATATAATGTTATAGAACTCTATTGTTATGAAAAAAGAAAATTTAAGAGTAGAGTATGGGACATTTTACATCAAAAACAGATGATAAATTCACTAAAAACCCCAGGTGATTCTTAATGTATTGTTTCCAAATTCTTGATTAAATTCTTAACTGAAATACCCTTTGTTTTTTGTTCCTCCTTTCAAAAATGTTTCATGAGCTCAAGACACAGTATTGCTACTATATAATATCCTCATCCTCATCCTCAGTTTTCATGTTACTTCTAATATTCCATCATATCTCAATATGGTTGCCTTATTGTGCTCTGATACTTATTATTTTTTTGTGTGTGTGTTCTTAGTGCTGTTGGCTTATATAGTATCAGCAAAAGAAGAGAGAGGCATTGGTTGGTAGCACTGAATATAACAGCAGCTGTTGCATAGCATTTGCATTGATTATGCTAACAGATAAATTGGCAAACCAATAGAATTTTAATAATCTTAAAGTCCTTTTGCTGAGAAATATTATTGACAGCACTACATCAAAACTTATCTGTTATGTCTACAATAATTTACATATCCTTAGGTTTAGGAGTGAGACATTCTGCTATTTGTTCTTAGTTCTTTGTCTTTTAAGTGACCACAAACTCACTGTTTATCAAACCATAACTTACCATCACAAGAAGGTGGATAAGCCAATAATCTCTTGCATCTACCTCTATGGGGAAAAATAATTTTACCACACATCTCCACCAAATTAGGAATTAAGTCCCATCAGACCATTGCAATTCTCTTCATGGTATTATAGCGCAAAATAACCAGCCATTCAGAAAATCATGGTCTTCTATTCACTCAGAGTTTGGAAAACTTTCTGCAGTGTTATTATTAGGAGAATGCATAATAAGGAGCCATCAAGGCCTGAAATGTTTGCAGAAGGTGCTGTGATAGTGTTTGGTTCCCTTCCTGTCCCTTAATGGTGTGGTAAATTAAGGTTTTGCAACAGTGCTTCTCTGCTCCAGGCCTTTTGAATGTCTATGTTACAGCTGGTTTCATCCTCTTTTACTGATACTCTCTTCCCACTCAAGGTCATAGGGAAATTTCTTCTGCTTTTGTCTGAAAGAGCCTGCATTTCTCTTCTTTGTGGGACAATCCCCAGTTTGCTTCAAGCTCTCTCTTGCCTTCAGGCCATTTTATTCCTCAGTTCATCCCCAGGTTTATTCCAGTTCCTGGGCCACCACAAAATGTTTATCTGCAGGTGCTGAAGCTATTATCTGTTTTTCCTTCCAGCGCTGTTTGTCTGCTTTTCTTATCTGACCATCTCGTGTGTATGAAAGGGGTGAAAATAGGAGGAAAGGAATTATTTATTACTTTCTCTGCCTGACTTTAAATAAGCTGGGATAAAGAACAGAAAGACTTAGAAGAATAAGGTCCTTTAAAAAAAAAAGTCCTCTATGAAATAGTCCCAAAACACAGAGCTTTAATATTAATGGTCTACATAGTTGGAATGAGCCTACCTACTATTTAGTTTCTCTTTCTATAACTGTAAGGACAAGGTAGATGGGGGGAAAAAAGAGCAGTTTGTGGACAATGGGAGGGAAAGGATTCCACCAGAGGGTTTTAGCTCACTTATGTGTGTTTGCCAAGCTTCACTGTATTTTCAAATAGTGAGGGGAAAATCCATAGTACTCGTCGGCCCTGAAGCACAGTCCAGCATAACATATTGCTGCAATACACCGTGCCAGTGGCATTGCCTGGGGGCCATACCATTTCCAGTGAAGACTGTGCTCCTAAGCACACATAGTAGAAAATAATTCTTATGGAAGTTAGTAAGCCTTGTTTCTAAGTGAACCATTCCTTTTACCCAGGCATAACTCCAGTGAGTTCCTTCTGGATACCAACATGCAATTTATTCTATTGAACTCAGGAGCACAAGAACAATTCCCTCTTTCCTCCTCCTCCTCCTCCTTTATTGCTGCTGTGACTGCTCCCACTCCTACTCCTATTTCACATTCCACTGAGCATTATAATGTGCGGAACTGTCACTAAGCCTACAGTTACTGCAAAAGCTACTGACTTTCTCCATACTTTTCCTTTTTGGACCCCCCTCCCTGCAAAATATGGAATAGTTCAGTGGTGGGTAAAGTATGACTTGTGGGTTATGTGTGGATGCCAAAGCTTTTTTAATATCTTAATACCTCTTCCCTACCCTGTTTTGGCCCAAAATTACTGGGCCTAAAACAGATCTGAATACCCTATCATGCTATGGAGGCTTATAGGGGCATGAACTGGACCTTTTTAGGCCCTTAAACCCACAGTTTTTGGGAGTGGAGATTTGTTTGTGTATAATTTTATGGAAGTCCAAAATACATTACTGTGGAGCAGCCTAATGATATGCTTAACTGTATATGCTATTAAGGAACCAACCGGTGCTTGTTGTATTTGTGGAGGGTGTACAGCTTCAGCCAAATGTGACCCCAAGCTTAGATTTGTGGGCCTAGTGGAGAAACATAAAATGTATAAGTACAGAAGCACGATGTATGCAGAATTGCTAGATTATAAGATGGTTTCTTTCCCCAGATATTGGCAATTAGCTTGTAACTGAGGGCTATTTTTTTACAGTCTATTAATGGACAGTAAGAACTGTTGTTACCAAGGTAGCACTCATGAACTTAACTGGTTTAGCTTGGACTAGGTGTTTATGTACTGGACAGGAAAATGAAAAGTCAGCTTGTGTTAGACCATTAAACAAACATTCTATTTGATTTGATTGGCTGCTACATACAGCCAATGGCAAACCACTAATGATATATTAAAAGGTCATTGGTCCAAAGGTCCTGGCAAGAGTGTATGAAAGGGCAGTCTCAACTTTGTCCAAGTTAGTTGGAGCAGGTTGCTCTAAGTAGAGGCAGAACCTCAACAGCCTATCCCGGGAAAGTAGGCTGAAGAAGTGGATTGACATTACAGAAGGAAGAAGCAAAGTATTTTCAGGAGAAGAAGACAGGAAGCAATTCTGAGGAAGAACTTCTAACCAGATTCTCAGCAGAGTGGAGCTGGCCTCCAAAAATAAGAAGACGTCAGAGGAAAGCAAGTAGATGGCTACACTGATGTCAGTGATGTTGGTGTCTCCTGTGTCAAAGAGGCAATGAATCTACCCAAGGCTTTTAGAAGCTATCCAAGGTGTTGGGCCTATTTTGGAATAGGGTGCAGAACTTTGGATAAGTCATTTAAATTTTTAAACTAAGACCCAGAGCAGATTCACTTTTAGCCACCTGTGTTTCCTGTGTTTTCCTTCACTGTGAGTTATATTGAGTTTTTGTTACTAAAGTTACAGTTTCTGTTTCACTCTCTATTTCAATAACATTTGATAGTGTGCATATTTTCTCTGTTGTGCTTTTCACTTATATGTCACTTTATACAGTGGTGTATCACTTTACAGAGTGGCATTCACTCTCTATGGAAAGCAAAACTGAAATGATTAGAACAGTATTGTCTCAGGCCTGGATATGAAAGTATCTAAGATTTGTGCAGTGCTCAAAGAGGTTCATTTTTAAACATTAATACTCCTACAACAGCCCTGGGATTACTTGTATTTACTATTGGTATCTCAAGATTGGAGCTAAGGGCTGCAGCTAGGAGAGTGGCTTACTTAATATTACCTAGTGAATTGAGGTAGAGGTGAGGGCCACACTGGGAGATTCCTGATTCATACATAAGTTTCCTGTCCTCTACGTCACACCAGCTCTGCTTACAACTGTCATGAAAGAAGACAGAAGTGAAGTCAAAAGGGACTACAGTTGAGCACACTTCTTTTATTATTTCTGTTAGATACAACTATATTTGTCTACATAAAGTGCTAGCTGTTTCAGGAATAGAGGAAGCTGTTTCATACTAGACCAGGTGAATTGTCCTTGCCAAACTTTGTGTATTCTCACTGATAGATGTTCGCCAGAGTTGCAGACAGAGATATTTCCCATCGTCTGGAATCACCTCATCTTTTAAACTGGAGATACAGGGACTGAACCTGGGATCTTCTTCATGCAAAGCAGATGATCTGTCCCTGAGTTGCTGAGTAGTTCAAACTTTTTTGGGGAAAAAAGGGCCAGTGGTGGTTGTGGGAATCAATAGTTACTTTCAGTTTTTAAATTAAAACTGTTGGGTTTACCTCACCATGCTATTTCATGAGCATTTTTTAGATTCTCTCTCTCTTACTGCTGCGTGTTTCAGGATCTCTTTTGATACCATGTTCACCTCAGATCTCTGGAACATGCTTGGGTTAGAGGCTGTCTGTTCAAACACTCCACATTAACAAATGAATCCTCTGGAAACTTTATTGTCAGTTCTTCAGAGACTGGCACAAATAACATTTATTTGATGTTAGCACAGAGAAGCTTTCATGTGTTTATGTTTGAACCAATTGTTGGAATAGAAAGGAAGATATGAAGGATATGAACCCTCTGACTTTTCTCAGTGCTTTCTGATCTCTGTAGTCTTTTGCTCTATCGCTGTTTTACAGAACATATCTATCATGTAGAAGCCATGGTATGGTTAAGTATCCATTGTTCTTTTATGGGCTTTCCCCCATTTTCTAAAGGACTTACCTTCCTCCTGAATGTATTTGATTCCAATTAAAACTTCTAGGCTACTTCAAATCATTTGGGAGGAAGATCTGCTGAAAGGCCCTCCCATTCACTGGAGGGAATCTGCTGAAAGGGACTGAAGAGAGCACAGAAATGAAAACCTAATTTATTGTTTGGACAAAACCCAGATAGGACACAAGAAATTGGAGCATGTAATATTTGTAATTGGGCATGGGGAAAAATATTTTTTTTGAATTAATTTTTATTAAACATTTTAATGAAAAACAATAAAAAAAAAATCTCTTCCTGCTTTCAGACATCAGTTTTCCCAGTTGAATCTGAGTTTAACATTCCATTCCATATAAACATTCCATTCCATACATTATCTCTATTTTATAACAATCATACACTCTTACTTTTAGCTTATGTGTAACTATTTACATTTTATCTTTTACTACCTCATTTTGTCTTCTTCCTTTCTCACAGCCTTTCTTTCTTTCCCCTATTTCATTCTTTTATCCAATTCAATACCTCTCGCCATTTTCTTTCAAAGCCCTGGATTGGCTTATTTTTAAGTGAAAAAGTTAACTTTTCTGTCGCTACCATATCCAGGACTCTGAATTTCCACTCTCTTATATCAATATATTTTCCTTCTTACCAATGTTGAGCATAAGTCAATCTTGCTGCAGTTATTATATATAACAATGTCTTTTGATGAGATCTTATTTCTCTTTGTTGCTCTAATATATTCAACAAATAAAGTTCTGGCATACATTCTGTGAAATTCATCGTGTATATTTTTCCAAAACGTTTTTGCTATTCTGCAGGTCCACCACATATGAAAAAAAGATCCCTCTTTCTCATCACATTTCCAACATTTTCCATTCTCATTTCTGTTTTTTTTTTTCCAGTTTTACAGGTGTCACGTACCATCTATATAACATTTTATAAAAATTTTCTCTTAAATTCAAACTTGGTGTAAATTTTATATCTGTCTTCCATGCCCTCACTCATGTATCCAACTCAATTGGATGTCATATATTTTGAGCCCATCTAACTATGTTATTTTTAACAGTTTCTGGTTCCATCTCTCTTTGTAACAATATTTTGTAAAATTTGGAGATTCTCTTTTTCTGGTCCCCTTTCATCAATATATCCAGTTCATTTTCATGTCTAATTTTTGATCCCTTTTAAATCTCTCTTTTATTTGTCTCCATGGGAACCAGTTAATTTCATGGCCTTGCTCTTGTAATTCCTCTTCTGTACGTATTCTTAACTTTGTACCATCCTTTCTCAATAGCTCTTGATACATCAATAATTTCCCCTGTTCTGTTGGAGCAATATTAAATGCTTCTTGGGGTGAGGTCCACATCAGAAGTCCTCTGTAAAATTTGTGTTTTATTTGTATCCACAAGGGAAAAATATTTTGTTGAATTTGATATTTCTTTTTTATAATTTTTTTAATTAAATTTTCACAACACGTAAAAAAAGAGACATACATCACTGTGTTGGTATGTCCCTCCCCCGCCACACACTTCCCTATATTATCCTGCCCCAGTTCAGTCGTTACTATCTTTCCATAATGAATCCTCCATTTTTACACAAATACATTTTTATCTAATCATCACATGTATTTATATTTTTAACCAATCCATTACCCTTTTCCATTCTCTTTCGAAGTTCTGAACAGACTTTTTTTTAAAGAATATGCTAATTTTTCAGTCTCAACTATATCCAAGACTTTTAGTTTCCATTCTTCTAAATTAATTTCTATTTTTTCTTTCCAATGCTGAGCATATGTCAACTGTGCCGCCATAATCAAATACAATATTATCTTTTGATGTCTTCTAATCTCTTGATTCTGTCCTAATAGGCCCTTTCCGCATGAGGAAGTTAAGATGGACCAAGGCGTCCTGTCACAGAGGTTGTCCACACCTTGGATCGGACTATTTACCTTAGTTCTGAACCTAAGTCCGATCCAAAACACCCCCCAGTGGTGTTTTTGGAGCATGCCATTTCGTTCCTGCTCAGTTGTGCAGATGTGCAGATTTGCACCAATGCGAGTCTGCGATCAGCGGAGGGCGGGCTGTGGGCATGGCCAGCTTCAGCGGTTGGTCCAGACCCACAAACAATAAGAAGCTGCCATTTTAGCCTCACCAGTGCGGATCTAAAGACCTTGCACTGCTCCGAATCGCCCTGGAATGAACAGAGGAGCCCTGCGGAAGGGCTTAAGGGAAAGTCCGCATTGCTTCAAGGCCAGAAGAATCGGTAAGTAACGGCATGGAGTGATTCACTCGCCTTGTGCGGAAAGGGCCATATATTCAACAAATAAAATTCCGGTACCAGTTCAAGATTCACTTTACAAACTTTTTGAATTACATCATGAATCCCCTTCCAAAATTTCTTTACATTTTGACAAGTCCACCACATATGAAAAAAGGTTCCCACCTCCTCCTCACATTTCCAACGCTTCACATCTCCATTTTTTTGTTATTTTTTGCAATCTCTTTGGAGTCATATCCCATTTGTGCATTATCTTATAGAAGCTTTCTCTTAAATTTAAATTTGGAGTAAATTGGATTTGATCTTTTTGATGGAATTGTTAATTTTGTACCTCCTGAGATGAAACTGGGGTTGCCTCAAAAATCTGCATGTGTGGTAGGCTTGCAGTGCATTTTAGAAAAAATATATATAACAGGGACACAACAATGCATAGATTTTTAACATGTGAAATGCCAAGAAAGCATCCAGGAGCTTAAAAAATATGCACACATGTTTCAGTCAGTGGGAGAAAGTGTGCAAAATACATACAAATGTTAAAAAAAAAGTGTGTGTGTGTGTGTGTATGGAGGATATATGTGAATCCACTTGAAAAAAAAAATACTTATACCCCACTATTAATAAGGGATGAAACTGGAATGAAGGTGGGATTCAGAAAAACACAATAAAGTTTAGACAGAAACCCCATTCACTGCCAAGGATGAGATTGCCTAATCTCTACCCCTGTCATCAAACTTCTGTCACCCTTTAAGTATAAAAGGTGAAGAGTCTATAGAAGGAGATGCTGAGTCAGATGGAGAATACCTACAGATTGTGGGAGGTCTCCAGACTTGTCCTCCACAATGTACAAAGAAACTGGGACAGAAGAGAATGTGCTTAGGCATTCTTTTCCTCATGTGTTGATATAGCACATGAAAACAGTCACAAACATTGATGCATGCAGCCAAGACCCATTACAGTCAAAATTATTAGTCACAGAATGTTTTAAAATTTTCAGTCATAAACTTAGATTTAAGTGGTATTACCGTAAATACACCAAAACTACTGGGACTATCCATTTTCATCATTCTCTAAAGGAGCTCAAACACTCAGATCTTAAAAGCAAATATCCACTGTATATTATGGTTCTTGATAAAGCAAGAACAAAGCTTTTTCACTCCCCATATAAATTGAGCTATTGGATGTGCAATGAATGATAGATTATAAGGGAGGAGTACCATTACTATTTCCTGCGGCATCTGATCTGAATATAGCTCAGGTAACCATAATTTTCATCTAGGATCTGAGTGCAAAGGACAGAACAGTGGATAATGAACACTGCCTTCTGTTTGGTTACAACTAAATATGCATTTCTGTTCTTCTGCTGGAATTCCACAGTAACTCCCCTCAAGATAGGTCTGTAAAGGTCCTTCAAAGCTATGTAAAGACCAGTTTTTCAAATGTTCTGCCCTTACATGATTGACTTTAAATGGGGGATGTCAAACAGATGATTGCGTACCAACAAGAGCTGCCTTATCTTGGCTAGCATCATGATCAACAATGCAGTTTTGAGGACATGAAGACTAAGTGATAAATATTTTCTTTCCCCAGAATGGCTGTAGACCTTTAGCTTCTTCTTAGCATTGCTGTGACCACCCTCCAGACTTTTATTGCTCTAATCAGTTCAATGGAAGAGGACATTTCCTGTCCTGGCCCTGGTTTTGTGGAATCCCTCAAGATTGTCGTATCTTCTGAACAGCAGTGCCAAGAGGCACTTGGTAGGGCTGAGGGTGGTCTGGAGGGGAGTGAGATTCTACTGAGTGCCAATGGGATGGAGTCTAGTGGATGTGAAAGTATAGAGTCACAGATTCCAACCCACTAGCAGTTTGTAACAGGTAGAGAATTTCATGATTCCATTGCTGCTTCCCAATACTTTATTCCTTCCTCCCAGAGAGGATGAGAAGTAAAACAGTGAAGCCTAGTAACCCTAAAAGAAACTCACAAGCATTTTACACTGGTAAGCTTCAAGGGAGAAAAAATTCTTTATTCCAGAAGTCTATAATGTCTAATTCATGTATGAGCCTAAATATGCTTCTTTCATATATTTTTGTCTCACTTACTAACTCTGAAGTCTTCCTAGAGTAACTCAGAACTAAAAATAAAATAAAATAGCTGCTATTGCAATAAATGAATATAAAGCATGAATATATAACAACCAACTTGTATAATACCAGTGAACTTATTCTCTGAACGCATACTGTGTAGCTAAGATAAAATTACCAAGAAAGAACAGGGAAATATCAATAGAGGTAGCAGAAGTGCCCCCTAAAAAATCTTTTTTGGGGAAAAAATGGTTCCATGGTAGGAGGTGGGAGGCATGACCCAAAGCAGCCACATGAGTAATAAGCATGTTGAGCAGGCACAGGAATTCTGAGTGTTTGGGGAGTGGGCTGAAAAATCCAGGGGAGAGGAGGGAGAACAGAGTGGAGTATCCTGGAAAAAGGCATCATTGGCTGCTTTGCTGCCTAGCTTTCTCTCTGACAGAGTATCCCACATTGCAGTATTTTGCTGAAGTTCTCACTTGTAAAACCAGAACCAAGTAGATTTAAAACCATTATTCAAACAGGGGCTACAAGGTTTCAGCAAATAAAATAATCTTTTACTTTGAACCTGAAAGATAAAAGAGTTGGACACCTGGTAAGTCTCCCTGAGAAGGGCATTCTACCAAACATTAGATATCACTGGAGTGTCCCTACCTCAGGTCACTATCTGCCTTCTGAGGATGTCATGTTCACCCATCTAGCAAGGTCCACTCAGAAACAAATTGTCCTTTCCTTACATTTTTATTTGTAATATTGTTTAGGAATGCTTCTGTTTCTTATCTAGGTTTCTCCAGCACTCTGAGTCCCAAATTACCTGGTCTTACTTTTAAAATGAAACCAATGCATTAATGTTTCTGCAGTGCTTCATTCATGTAACTGAATGCATTGTTTTCTGTTCTTTTGAGTCTCCCAGCCTCCCTATCAATGTAATCAAAGTGCATATGTGTCTCGTTGAAAAACTGAAAGAAAGAAAGCAGGAGCAGCAAACTTGGTATCATGAAGCAAAGCTCCATGCACACTGATAGCCCTGTATATATATGAAAATGGAATAGACTAGATCCAGGGTCTATTTTTGTGGATCAAAAAGCTCCTTCTTTTCTATAGAAAACTTCTGATTACATGCAGCATTATTGCCAGCAGAACAGAGAAGGAGTTCATATTTGCTGAAATCTCATTCTGCCCACAATTCTCATTCCCCTCATCCCCCAAATACATTACGGACTAGGGGGGTGTTTTACACAGCAGTATGGAAGGTACTATGTGGTGGCTGTTGTAGGATGCAAAGTTCATGCCACTTCTCTTTGCTCTGATTCAAGGAGAGGTCCCCCAGGCAAGAGGAAATGCTAAATCCAAGCCTATAATGATGACATTGATGATGTTGGTTATGGTTACATACTGCTATATCAAGTTTCTTTTTATATGGGATTCAGCACCTTGGATAGCTCAGACTGAAATGTGGAGCAAGCAAACTGGAAAATGAGGGGAATTCTTTTTATTCAGGATTTCAGTTGTTAATTTGTTTGATATTTCGAAAAAGTAAAGTTCAGTTGACTATTGGCACAGAAATATCTAAATACCTTTGTAAAATGTCTTTTCGTCACAGACTTTTGTCAACTTTGCACTAATATAGGGTACTGACCATGTGAAATAATAATTTAAAAAAATGCTACAAAGAGACAGTCCCTTGCAAAACATGGAAAAAGTGTCCTTTCTCACAAGGCTTTTCATGGTCATAGAAACCTTACAGGAAAAAGGAAGTATGCCACAGGTTTGTTGGGGAATGCTTTGGATTTGATAGATGCAAATATGTCCCATTTCCCCAGCCATCAATGGCTGATGGGTTCCCTGTCAGTGGGGTGGCAAATCCAATCCAAATATTAATTTTGAAGGAGCCATCCAAGATGCAGAGCAGAGAACAGGGAACAGGCATCAGCACCTTGGATAGTTTTTTTTTTGGGGGGGGGATTCAGATGAGAACCTTGAGTGACTTCAGTAACTTATTGATGAAGAATAAATCCATGATCACTGCTTTCAACATGGCACCAGAATGGAGGGGAGAGAATACACAAACCTGGAGCTGAAAGATTTTCTGATTGTCTAGTGCCTCCATCCTACCAGTTCTCCCACTTGGCCTTGGATTATCCCGTGCCTACCACCTTTGAATTGCTCTGTAAATGTACCCACACCTTCATTATAGCCCTTGAGATAGCTTCTCTGTTTGCTGGGAAGAAACATCACCAGGAACATGCAGCTAAAAGTGGCCTCCTTGAAGTAAACACCTCCATTGTAGATGTTCTCACCCAATGGATAGGTTCCATCACATTGCAGGTCTTCACAGGAAAGATCCTTCCTGGGGTCACTGGGAATGAGAAGTTCTACAATATGTGATCTGTATCTCACTTTTGACAAGTGCTATATGAGCCAGTGTTGTTGTATTAGTAGTAATAGTAATGGAGGAGGGAGGAGGAGGAGGAGGGGGGAGGGGGAGAGGAGGAAGGAGAAATTGATACACACAAATACTGAGAAAAATCACTGACATCTAAATCCATTAGAAAATAGATACATAAACCACTAAACATGTGAACTGGAGAATCTTCTCATTGTTACAATCCTATGAGCTTCAGGCGTGAAGCTCTTATGTATCCTATCTATAAAACCATAATTCCTTTTTCTATTGTTTCTGATCATCATGGCTTTAGCTCTGAATATCCCTGGGTTGAGCCTGTGATGAAGATAA
This sequence comes from Ctenosaura bakeri, assembly GCA_948474755.1. NCBI lineage: Eukaryota > Metazoa > Chordata > Lepidosauria > Squamata > Iguanidae > Ctenosaura > Ctenosaura bakeri. The sequence goes on from CAOLHI010001264.1 coordinate 401,984, forward strand.
AGTCAACATTACTGGAGGCACTAGCTGCTGAAGCTTGTGTTCCATGTGATGTAGCCATCTGGAAAAGATATGTGGTGTTCCAGCTGGATCCTGAATGTGGACTTTGACTCTGGCACATCCTAGGCTGTGCAGTTCCACTGACTTTTGCCTGTGAATCAACCCTGACATGGCTCATTGAAGCAAAATTGCACAATATTCCTAACTTAATCTCATTGCTATCCTATTTACTAGCAAAGGACACTGATTCTGTGTACACTGTAAAATCCCAGGGTCCTTTATGTTCCTGCCAAACACAGTGCAATGGGATTTAGTGCATTATCCATTATCAAGTCCAAACCATTTTTTTCCCTTTCCATTGTGCGTCTTTTTAGCCTATAGTCTCCATGGATAGTTTTGATCCTCCTGTCTCTCATTTACCTTGTACTATGCTGTCCTGAACTGTGTAAGCCAATTACCAGGCCATAAACCTTGCCTTTCCAAACTGTTTTGAATGCTTATGCACCATTTCTCTGTGTCAACTGTCTTAGATCCTATTTTGGCTTCTCGTTAGCAAACAAAAGACTGTCGGGAATGTTGGAACACCCATCTCTTGATCATTTTTAATTAAGTAGCCATTAACTGGATAATGTTCATAAAGTGCTTTTAACATGCAGATTATCATCCACTGTCATTATTATTAAACACCAACTAATCCCCTCATTATTTTGTATTATCCATTTTCTCCTTCTTCTAGACTAACCATCTGAAAGCCTGTTGACTGAGCAGGCTGACCTTTTAAGTATTCTTCAGTTTTAGATTTTTATTCCACACTTGGGGAACACCTTTAATAGGGACTAACCAAAATGACCCCAAATTGTGCAAGCTTTGCATTTTTCCAGAGCACTCCATCAGGTTAGGTGGTAGAAAAATAAGAAAAAGAGTCCAAAAATTAGGCCACATATTTGGCTCTGTGATCTGCAGTTTAGATTCAGTAAAGATTGCATAGATCTTCTTCTTTGAAAACACAACTTAGAGATCTGTCTATTGCTTTATAATAGTAGTTTAGCCATATTGCTCCTCCCCACCAGTGACTAGGCACAAGATAGCATACCAGAAATTCCCTGCTCATTTTCCTAGTTATGGTGGCTCCATTATGTGCCTAGTTATGGTGGCTCCATTATGTGCCCACTGGCAATGTGCTGTGGCATGAACTTTAGAGTTATAGAAGATAGAATTATTGAATGGATTAGATTAATTATGACCTTTGTCCAAATAACACCACAGTCACACTTACTCATATCAAGTACGTAGGATGGGTGCTTACTTGAAAACAAATATCTAACGGCTGCAAGATTGATCTATGCAAAAAAAGTGGAAAAATGAGAAAAGCCCCAGGATAAATGAATGTGTAGAGAGATTAATGGAATTAGATAAATTAGCGGTTTTTTTTAAGAGGTAAGACTTTCGATTTGTGTTTGGCCAAATAGCGACCTTTCATGGACTATGTGAAAAAAGAAAGAGGAGAAACTGTGACAATCAGTTTTAATTAGAATATAGAATTATTTTCTAGTATATGAATGATAACAAGATAACAAGATACTGTAATGCTGGAAATAAAACTGGAAAGGATGATTAATGTGAGAGAAGTAATAATAGGATACTATTTTCTTTCATGTTATGTAGAGTTGGGTGGAAAGTCAATTTTAATGTAAAACGTTTGGAATAATTGATCTCATGAATGAAATAAGATTAGTAGTATAGTGTATAAAGTAATGTCTCTTTTGATTTTGTAAATATGTAAATAAAAAAATAATTAAAAAAAAAGAAAATATATGACATCTGATCCATGTAGAATATTTATTTATTTATTTATTTATTTGTATCCCGCCTCTCCATATGGATCAAGGCGGTGAACAACTTACAAATAGCATGTATTTCTATACATATTTCTATACATGCCCCCAACAAGCTGGGTACTGATTTTACCGACCTGCGAAAGGATGGAAGGCTGAGTCAACCTTGGAGCCCGGCAGAATCGAACTCACAACCTTGTGGCTTGCAGTACTGGCATTTAACCACTGCGCCACCAGGGCTCCATTTTTACTTCCAAGAAATTGTGATTAGGACTCCAGATTAGAAATAGAGGGTGGAGGAGAATGCTATTTTTGTCTGTCTCTCTGTATATTTGTGTGAATGTTAGTTTATTCTAAATCAGCATATCCAAGACCACCAAGATGCAGAGAGAAAGTAATCTAAACAATCAAAAGTAATCACCACAGTGACAAATGGTGGGAGCAAAAGCGATATTGTGTCAATTCCAGATTCAGGAACATGCATCAGGACAGGTAGAAATAGACTTTCTTATGCTTTCCTTTTCATGGTGGCCTCTCCACCTAACTAAAATGCTATGTTGGGAGTTGAAGGAAGCTGATGAATGGAGAAGAGTGTATGGGAGAGTTTTTCCTCAAACCAGGCAGAGGCACCTTGATGCCCCTGCCTCTGTTGTAACTGCCAGCTGTCCATTGCCAAGTAACAGAGTGTAGAGCTACCAGAAGGCTATATTGACAGACAAACTGAGATAGCTTAACAGTTCAGTGGAGCTTGTATGTTTAGAATTGAGCAGAAGGGTAATCAAAGAGTCAGTCCAAGAGTTCAGGAATCCAGTGAGCAGCAAGGTCAGGCAGTCTGAGTGTCAGAGAATCCAGGCAGACAGCAAAGCAGGGAATTTATAGCACACAAAAGAAGAGCTGGCAAACACATAAGTTGTTTCTGGCATTGGAGCACCACCCTCTGCCTTCCTTAAAAAGGCTGGAGCCAGCTGGCTCCCATCCCAGACTGTTGCCATCATGGCCTAACTAGTTTTCAGGGCTCTTGTGTTTGCTTGTCTTCCTTTGCTGCTGCATTCAACCTAGAGAAGCTGACTTCTGCTCATGACAGCTCCATTTTCAAGAATATCCTCTTTCTCCTCAGCTTTCACACTACAGCCTGTTGCATTCAACAGCCACCTTGAGTTGCTTTGTGGTGCTTTCCTGGAGCTGAAGGTTATGCTGTGTGAAGGAGCAAGCAGGCAAGCCTGCTTTCAGTAATTCTGTTTCCCAATGCCTAAATCTGGATCTAACCCAGTGATTGTAGTTCCATGCCATAGATGGTGCCTTTTACAGGGCACAGTGTTTACAACTTCTACTTCTGCAATACAATCACCTAGAGGTGTGTGGAAGTGGACTCTTCCCACATTCAATAATTCTAACAAATCATTGTGGGGAAAAAAACCACTCAACTGTATCTCCAAAACTTTGACAGATTTATATTCCCATTCTTTCAGCCTGTTCTAACCACCAGCAGTGTGCTTAAAGGATTTTGGATAACTTGGCACATATACTTGTCACTTGCTGGGCAGCAATCTCTCTCTTAAGCTCAGGTTAAATTTCTAAGACCACTGTGGCAGACGAACAAAACAAAACAAAGATGGACAACCTCCCTTTCCTCTACACTATGGAATGTTTTTCAATAGCCTGCTGACCTAGTTCAGATGAAAATTGGCAGGAATTCTGAAGACTGTTTTTTAGCTACTCTTAGGTAGCAAACGAAGAGGGAACTGGAGCCGTATCAGAATAAACCTTCTCTGCTCTGTGGCACTGTCCTGACTAGATAGCTCCACAAATACAAAAGTGGAGTGTTCAAAATTTGTCCCACTGACTGATGATAGCACCATGGCATGTTTTCTCTGCCACAACTGCATAAATCCCTGATGGCTATTTTAGCAGAGAATTATACCCTTCAAAAATGGGTAACTGAAGCATATACTGAGGTGGCTTGGTTGCCTGCATCTTGACACATCTGTTGGAACAACATGAAACCTGGTTGTGGACTGACTATTGCTTTGCTTCAGGATCTAGGTTGGAAGACATTTGATGTTTATTGAGACACAGGTCTGCAAAAGTAAAATATTACAGTGAAAACCTTCTTCATTAGGAAGTCCTTTGATGACACCAACACAACAACTCTGGAAGTATTTACCTATGTAAATTACATCCAGGTATATGACACCAATCCAACAAGACAAAAGGAAAGAATACCAATTAACATTCTAGCTTTCCTCTGTTTGGCGCCTCGGAAGACTGGCTGTTATGTGTCTGATGACTTTATAAAGCACAGTGTTAAAAATGTGCGCTAATGACAGATTGAAACCTTTCCAAGAGGAATAGCCTTAGGTAAGAAATGGTCAGATATCAGGCAAACCATCATTTTTTCCTGATTCAGAGCAAAGTTACACAAAGCCCTCTGAAGGCTGTCAGTAGCTGCCTTATACTATATCCTATCACTGGTCTATGTATTTGTGGTGTCCCTCACGGGACCCCCAGAAAGCAGGGTAACAGATTGGTGGAGAATGTGGGTAGCCCCTGTACCCCTGGTTTGAGTGGAAGTCACGACCCACTCAGATCAGGTTGGTATAGACTTAGGGAATGGCTAGTCAAGTCGCTAGAACTCTGTTAGGCAGGAACACATGTGTGTGTATATGAAATCTGTGTGCTTGAGCTCCAGGAGCTAAGGGGTGGCGCGGCCCTAAAAGGGGTCTGCAGACCCCGCCTGCTCCCCATCCCGCCGTGTGACCCTTGTTGCACGGTGATTGTATGGTCTCTTTTTCATGGGAGGGCAGCAAAGGTGTCCTCCCCCCGCCACTTGTGGTCATGCGGACAGTGGGAGACAAAATCTTTGTACTGTTGATTCTGATTTGCAGTAAATCTCCAAGATTTTAGCCAGAGTCTTGTACTCTCCATAGTATGGACTACCTAAATCTCATTCCCAGGGCTATAGAGGAACTTGGAGAGAATCTTTGAATGTAAGAATCTGGAAAGTTATGTTTTAAAAAATAATTGGCTACAGTTATTGTTCCAAAGCTGCTAAAGATGTTGCAGTTATTTCTTTCAGATTCACTTCACTTTCCTGTTATGCAAAAGCAGTTAAAACAGTTACTTCAATCACTTTTTTTTTGTTTCTGTTCTGCCCCAGAGGGTAGGAGCAGGTTTAATAGTTTTAAGTTACAGGAAAGTAGCTCTTGATTGAACATTAGAAGGAATTTCTTGATGCTAAGAGTGGTTTGGCAATGAAACCAATTACCAAGGGAGGCTACAGAGTCTCTTTCTCTGGATATCTTCAAAAAGAAGCTGGACAGCTACCTGTTGGGGATGATGTAGCTGAAGTTCCAGCACCAAGCAGGGGGTTGAACTCAATGGCTTATGGGACCCCTTCTAACTTTATGCTTCCATGAATCTTTGATATTCCTCTATCATCACTTAGTGAAGCTACACCAATATAACTCTTACAACAACTAGAAAGCCACAGTTCCATCGCAAAAAAGAGTGATGTCCCTCACTAAGTTGCAGCACATATATTTTGTACTTTTAATGTCCTTATATTATTGGGGGGGGGGTTATTACAAGTAACAAATTATTTGTAACTAGTGAGATCCACACTCTGGATGACACTGGTCCACATGGTGTTTTCAGTTTGTGTAAACAGAGTAGAATCTTGGAAGGAGGCACAAAGCCCCAGAAGTGGAATGTTTTAGCTCTGGAGGAGGCAAATAGAGACGACACCTTTCTCAGATTTCAGATTATGATTCTTTGCTGGATTTTCATAAAATTTTAGACATGAATTTTTTTAAAAATATGGTAGACTGGCACAAAAATAATACTGATATATATTAAATTGGAGATACCTCCCCCCCACATAATGTAAATATATGGAAATAGTTAACAGCTTTAGGAAAAGGACAGAAGTTATGTTTAGAAAACAGGAATTTCAAGCAGATTTCCAAGAAAATAAGCACTGCCTCTCTGAAACTTAAACTCTTTTTTTAAAAAAAACTTAGTTCAGTTAGTTCTGCCCTACTCAGGGTCTCTCTCCCCCCACCCACCCCCGCTTGCTGTGTTACTTTACAAGAAGGCTGTTCCCTGGGGATGACTGCATCAAGAAACATCTCACTCAAGAACAGAAACAAAATGACTAGCAACAGTTGGAACAATACAATGATGGTAAATATTGTACTTTTTTGGGGTCACATTTCACATGACCATTTGTTTGTTTGCTTTAAAGTATTTTCATATTGCTTCCTGGCCCCCAAGGGCTGCTGTTGGCTTTGAACAAGAAGATTTTCACCCACTTCTTATTGCTGGCTGCGAACCAGTCTAGATATTTCTTTTCCTGTCCCCATATGTGATGTGGGAAGATGCTTTATACTGCATTAGGCTCTATCTCTCTCTCTAACTCACAAGTGTCTGATTTGTGACAGTGGCAACAGCTCTCAAGGTTATAGGCACAGTTTTTTCTTTTAAATCTCTGCCTAGAGGTGCCTAGGGCTGAATGTGTGGCATTTTGCATGCAATGTAGGAGTTCTTCTATGAAATATGATGCTTTAGTCTAGTGCCAACAAAAACAGAAGGGAAAGTCTAAGACACCAGAAATCATACTGGACAAGACCATAACTAGTACAGATATACAGAACAAATAACTGAAGCAGTACACGCACATGTGTGTGTGCGCACACACACCCGGAGAGGTTTTTGTTGTGTGTCTTCAAGTTGTTTCTGACTTATGGTGATCCTAAGGTGAACTTATTATGGGGTTTTCTTGGCAAGATTTGTTCCGAGGAGATTTGCCTATGCCTTCATCTGAGGCAGAAAGAGTGTGATTTGCCCTAGGTCACCCAGGTCACCTAGGTCACCCACTTTCCATGTTTGAGTAGGGATTTGAACTCTGGTCTTCCAGAGATCTAGTCCAACCTTCAAATCACTATTCCTCACTGGATTTTGACACAGTCTATAGGAAAACACATAAACTCAGGAAAGGGGTAGTCAGAAAGATCATATAGTACTATGTGTGTGCAGGGAGATAGGAGAAAGCCAGAATTGGGGTAGTGGTTTGAGTGTTGGACTAGGAGACCAGAATTTGAATCCTTGCTGAGCTATATGGCAACCCCACTGGGTGGCCTTGAGCAAGTCACACTCTCTCAGCCTTTGGCCAACAAAATCCTAGGACAGGGTAATCATAAGTTGGTGGCAACTTGAAGGCATAAAACAAAATTCAAAAAAAAGAGAGGTTTCCTAATGCAATACTATCAAAACATAGAAATATGCAAATATCAGCAGAACTTCACAAAAATTATACATATGAGTAGCAAGTTTGTACATACACTCTGTAATGATTAATAGACAACCCTCTAAATATACTCTCTGTGTTGATAATTAATTCACACTCATATTAAAAGTAACACAGATAATAAGCAGTGAGATGAGCTGAACATAACAAACCAACATGGAATAACTACATCACAAATGAATGAGCAGAAATAGGTTCCACAAGTTCAAACAAATCATCTGTATCAATAACAAGTTAATAATGATTCACAATCACAGAAATACAAGTTTTGAATAGAATTCTACCTACCCCTAATACAGACAGTAGAAACACATAAACCACTCCATCTATTCATAATATAGTTTCTGTGGTTGTTGTGTGCTTTCAAGTCATTTCTGACTTATGGCATCCCTAAGGAGACCATATCAAAGGATTCTCTGGGGCTGAGAGTGTGTGACATGGCCAAAGCCACCTAGTAGGTTTCCATTAGGCGATTGGGGAATCAAACCCTGGTCTCCAGGGTCATAGTCCAATGCTCACTGGCACTATCTATAGGAACACATAATAAACTCAGGTCCACGTGAGATACAGTTTGTGAATGCTGAAAAATATACTTCAAAAAATATTACTACTGTTGTTAGAAACTTATGAAACTGCTTCACTGGTCTTCTTCAGTTCCAGCTGAATATATTTCAGTAAGGGACATACCAGTTTCCAATGGTTACAAGTGCAAAATCATCATAGTAGTAATACCAACAATGCCTGCAATAATAACAAAGCTAAAAATCTAATGCAAAATGTAACTACTGCTAAACTTACTGTGTGAACTCACTACCACATTGTAAGTTTTCCTATAGTGAACATCTGCCTCCTAAATCATAACCTACAAGCACTTAATAACCCTGTGATGCAGAGGGAGGATAAAAGGAAACTTCATAGCATGATGAAATGGCATTGTGGGATGAGTGTTATGGTGGTTTTCCCCACTCTGGTGCCCTCCAGATGTGTTGGACCACAACTCCCATCACCATCCTGACTGCCAGTGATGGGAACTCTGGTCAGCTCATCTGGTTA